>CM061137.1:4982259-5393161 GCA_030789695.1 Scilla litardierei | reverse complement strand
TATTTGAAAGTTCTAAAATATGATTTCTTCCTTCCCACCTGAAAGCCATACCCAATTGTCTCATCTGTTCTTGATGCATTTCTTAATTATAAACTAGCAATATTGTCGTTTTGATCAGGTAAGGTATCGGGAAAACACTCCATTAGTTCTCAATGGCATTACGGTTAGCATTAAAGGTGGAGAGAAAATAGGTGTTGTGGGGAGGACTGGAAGTGGTAAATCCACATTTATTCAAGCTTTGTTCAGGATAGTGGAGCCATATCGGGGAAAAATAATCATTGATCAAGTAGACATCTGTACGCTGGGCCTTCATGATCTCAGGTCTCGCTTTGGCATTATTCCTCAAGAGCCTGTTCTTTTTGAAGGAACAGTGCGAAGCAACATTGATCCAACAGGACGATATTCAGATGATGAGATATGGCAGGTATGACTGATGACATCTTTCGAACAACGTCTTTGATTAACGACAACGGATTTTTGCTGCAACATCATTCTAAAATGATCGTTTTAGTCATGTGTGGGTTCTGTATTAAAATGCATTTGTTGCTGTCATATTTAACATGTAATTTTATTTAAGCATGCTATAAAGACCTTGCATTTTCCACTTGTAAAATAGCATTTCCTTTTTGCTAAGACGAGCATCACTCATTAGTTGCTCATAATATGATCCCATAATGGTATAAGCTATTAAGAACTGCTTGGTGCTGTGGAAATTTTGGGACTCAGAGAATCACAGTGTTCAGTCCCTAGAATGTGTAACTATCATTTCATTTAAGAAAATGGAAGAGCCCCCACCCCCCCCCCCCCCCCAAAAAAAAAAAAAAAGAAAAAAAAAAGCAAGGAAGGGCATCATGTGTTTGCTCATATTGGATTACATAAGCTCCCTTAGGTCTTTTAAATCCTCAAACATCAGGTATGATAAGCACTGTACCACCTACTATGGCTCCTGCTGCCCTGCACGATGCCTTTCTCTGTTGAAACATTGATGACCTGAGAGATATCATCAATTTCAACTCTGCATAGGTTCTAACGTCCTGCTGACCCACAAATATATGACAAGACTATTAAGTTTGAACATTACACGTTCAGTTTAAACTGACTGGTGATCACATATAATTCATCGGTTATATTTCTTTAAGTTTTTTCTTTTATTTACATCAGCACGTTATCTTTGTTTCCTTCAATTAGGACTTTCTATATTTAGCATAATGTGTGTTGGCCTCTTTGTCTATTTGCAGAGCCTTGAACGGTGTCAACTGAGAGATGTAGTGGCTGCAAAACCTGAGAAGCTAGATGCACTAGGTATCATTCGTGTCCTTCATCTTATGAAGTAACTATGGAACTAGTTTATTAAGAGCATCTAATTTCACTTCTGTAGTAGTTTGTTCTGCTTGAAATGATAAAAAAATGTCTGACAACAAATACGGGCTGTAGTCGGTGTTGCTAGAATATAATGTGTCAAATATCCATCTGATTTTTCGCAATTGTGCCTGAAGTTCTTAAGAGCATGTAACATCATCACATCTGACATGTTCCCATAAAATGGAACTAGCATGGGAAAAAAGAGGCTTCGTGAAATTTCAACGAAGTCTACGACAGGCTGCCAACCTGATGTCAACCCTACTGTTGGTTCAACTTTACTGGCTAAGGAAAGTTTTCAGAGAAAATGATCTTCCATAAATCTGAAAACCATGTTGAAGGTTATTTAAACCATGTTGAATGTCATGCAATAGAACAACCAAGGAATGGCCTTCCAAAATGTATGCGGCACTATGTCAGAATATGACAGTTGCATAAACTTTAAATAAAACATAAAACTGGAAGATATTATGCAGTTCCAAAATAATTGTAACATGCTGGTACATTTAATTGTTCTCTTTCTACGGGAGAATATATTCACCCGTGGATCATGCATGTTTGCCACCACCAGATTGTACCAATTCAACTGAGGACTGAGCCTGTTCTGTCAATAATGCAGTGTTGAGCATTGTTTTTTAGGTAAGATTCTCCTTCCATCTGCATAAATTTGTTATGATGCGAACTATGGACCATCCTACCTTCATGGCGTTTGTGATAGACCCGACCACTCTCCCTGTGAAGAGATATGTTAAGCTATTAGACATGTGATTAAGGCACCATAAAGAGCATTCAGGTCGGGCATTGTCAGATCACTTGTTTGCATTGTAAATCAATTAGGTTTCTGATTCCTAGATTAAGCTACATCTTGGTGCATATTTTTTCTTATCCTCGATGCAGTTCGCTTGGAACTAGTCTTTGAAGTGCTCAAGCCATGCAGGTGCATGGAGATGGGTATCTGGTGAGATTCACCTCCCATCTCTCTTGGGTGAGGAGTGTGTATGTTCCAGTCATCTTTGTTCCCTTTTGAGATGTGTTCTATAGAGTTTACATGTATAAGTTTAGGGCTTTGTGTTGTCTTGAGCCTCTTCCTAGAATATTTCAGAATTGAACTTTTCTGACTATCTCTAGCATTGGAAAGGGATGTGGACTTGAGTCTGAAAGGTATGGTTACCTTAACAAGTTCTATTACAGATAATGGTTATTGATTCACATTATACAGAACTTTTTGAAAAAAGTAGAATTATCAAATTATATAAAATTCGTGCGATGCATCTGCTATGAAGATATTCTTTCATTGAACTGCATAAAGTTTGGTTAATGTTAGCACGTTTAGGTAGGCATTTTAAAATTCCAGCATTCCCAGGTGATACACCATCCTTGAGAGTGAAAATACTAAATATAATTGGATAATTAAGATGATGATGATTTACTAATCATCAATTTCTTCAAAGTAAGAACGAATCATGTCATCTTTGACATTTCAACTTACCGATTTCTTCTACCTGCTTATGTTATCCTTTTTCAGTGGTTGACTATGGAGAGAATTGGAGCGTAGGACAGAGGCAGCTTCTCTGTTTGGGTCGGGTTATGCTGAAACGCAGCAAAATTCTGTTTATGGATGAGGCAACTGCCTCGGTTGATTCACAGACTGATGGCGTGATTCAAAAAATCATTCGAGAAGACTTCGCTTCCTGCACTATCATCAGCATTGCTCACAGAATACCCACAGTCATGGATTGTGACAGAGTTCTGGTTATAGACGCTGGTGAGTTTTTATTTAGTTTTGCCGAATTATCTTATTATATTAATTATGACTTGCAAACGATGAGAAAGATGATTGACTTATCATACATTTGGTTTCAATATGTATTAAAAGTTATGTTGCCAGTATCGAAGCTAATGTAGATTTATTAGGTTATTAAGCAATGTTCTTGCATTTGTGAATTCATGGCCACATTTTATAGTTTCGGATCCCGACTGGATAAATATAGCAAGTTGACGAATCTCAGTGTTTTGAGTACGGTTCTGGGTGTTCTGCATTACCTTGGTATTACACAAATTTACATCAAGGTGCATTTGGGTTATATCTCACACCAGATTGTACAACTGGTGGGCTTTATCCCAAGTTGCACTCTTTATGGGCACCACTCGTAATAATTTTTTTTGCTGATTATGAGTGATGCCAAATGAGCTCAGAGGGATACCATATTGAGTATAGAGGTTCTACCAGAGAAAATTTTATTTGAATTAGAATTATATGTATAATTCCTATAATAAGGGTTATTTTGTACACAAGATTGAAGATAATTTGATGCATTGAATTTAATTATTGATATTTGCTATCTTCCCCTTGTTAGGGCCTACTTCCTTCTCCATCCCAGGTTAAGGCATTATTCCTTGCTTCTCTTCTCCTCTTTTCTCAATTGCTTTTCCATTATGATTTTGGTGAAGAATTGCTTTGCTAATATATGATATGATGCGCATAGCGTCAAGGCTTGCCTCCAACATTCTTGTTTAGGGAAGGGAGGGCAGAAACTATGTCCATGCTTATTCAAAAAGTATATACCTCAAAGAAAGAAAACTTGGAATTTAATAATGAATTGGAATAAATTATTTACATTGTACTTAATAAACCAAGAAATTGGGTATCTGATAAAGTTACACATCTATTTGATTCTAGATGCAAAAGCAAACACATAAAATAACAAGGATGGAAGTTAATGTTTTCACGGCATAATGTATGTTTAAATCCCTCACAATTGATGTCCATGTCCTTTCATGGCCGAGTAATAACACAGTCGCTGAATCCATTCATTCTTATAGGGATTGCATGATACCAGTCTGCCTGTGGCTCTATTTTTCATAAGCTTACTTTCAGTTATTCTTTAAAATCATTCCAATAACAGTTATTACACCAAGGGAAATCTTAAGCATGTCCTGCATCTGCTTGCGAACAATGGATGGATCAACAATACCTCAATTTCAGGATGATTCCTATATCAAGAGACCTATATGTTTTATGTCAACCCCTGTTTTCTCCCCCATATTTTCTTTCTTTGCCAAAAGACCCCGTTCTTAAGTAAGGTGGAAATTTTGATCGGCAGTCCATGGGAAATTTGCTGGCTTACGGTTATTTCTCAAACCAGACCCATTTTGTGCTACCAATTTATATGAGAATAAACATAAATTTATCCATTATGACACTGACTTGTTGCTTCAAGAAGACACTTGTCGCTCGCTATAAGCTTACATGCAATAATGAGGCCGCTTTCTTAACTCTCTGCATGACTTGCCCGTCATTTTGGAATGATACATAATTTTTTTTACATATTTACAGTGGTCCATGGGAAACTAGACAACTAATCTTGATATATGTCCTCTTGCGCAGGTCGAGCTAAAGAATTTGACAGCCCGGCCAGGTTGATCGAGCAACCATCTCTGTTTGGTGCTTTGGTTCAGGAGTACGCCAACCGCTCATCTGAGCTATAGCTGTGCGATGGATCCAAAAGGATGAGCTTCAGCATGTAACAATGAGATGTCGGAAATCCTTATTCCTGACTGCTTGCCGATGGCGCACACAATCTCTGAAGAATTTTGTCCGGTGGTAGAAATGTCAGGCAACAACCCTGTAGAGGCAAAATTAGAATGTTTTTTTCCCTGGATCTGAGAGAGTTAAATTTTGCCTTATGAGTGTGTATCTGCACACACTATTTTTAATTTTTTTTCCTTATTTTTTGTTTAATATATTGTTTCTGGTTGTAAAATTAGGCCGTTGTTGCCTTAATAAGTGAGGCATATGCTGCTCAAATTCAAAATATGCAACATTTCTTATATCAGTGTTCTGTGAGCACTGTGAGCAGGTCTAACAGCTTGATTCCTTGCTTAATGATTGTGCCAGAATGAAGAAAGAATGTGACATTGTATGCGCCTTTGTAAAGACCATCATAATGAGACAAGAGGAGTTATCATGAAAATAAAATATACTTTGAAGCAATATAGATATTCACAAAGCCGAGTGGTTGTGAGATGAACCTGGCCATATGGTTTTAAGTTTGAGTTCATAAGTTCAAACATATGACCTCCCGTGGGGGAAAAATGCAAACCCGAAAAGGAGGATGTGGTGCACTTGCGAAACCGAAAAAGAGTGAGAACTGTGTGTGTATGTGTTGGCAGAGTCGGGTGTAAAAGGACACCAAAACAAATCCCAAAACTCCAAACGAAAGTCAGCTGAATGGACTGGATTTGTTCCAGACAGCTTGTGACTGGGACAAACCCTGCTGAGACAAACCTAATCAGCGACCCTGATTTGTATAATAGATATGTCATGCCATGTGACATTCTAATATTGTTAAATTTATTAAAACCACTAAATACTTTGATATTTTTTGCTAACACATAGCAAACTTTGAAAATTAAAGTTAATTTGCAAAAAAAAAAAACGTTTTCATTAAATAATCAAAACCTGTTTCGCTTAAGAAAACTACCATAAAGATTAAAGGTTTATTGATAATACACTATACTATTAAATTTTTTAATTTAAACGTATTATACTTTTAAAAGGTATATAAAAACGAGCATAAATGACCACTTCACGGCATAGTTTTTTATAGTTAAATTTTGAAACATTATGTCATTTTAGCAAAAAACAACAACAAAATAGTATGTAATGTCGATAAATTTAGCCTAACTAATACAACATGTATTGCTTTTTTAAAAAAAAGAGGATAGAATGGAAAAAAAAAAGGAAAAAAAAAGAATGGGGTGAAACAGTTTGGATCGGGAGAGTTACTTTGCGACCCCACTGTTTTAATCTGGCATATACCACTTATTTAAAAGTTTTACATTAAAATGTACATGTGTGACATTCAAACTTCCTCAAACATTTTCCTCGTGTACTCTTGTCTCCTCCGGACCCCAATGAGAAATGAGAAATTGATCTCGTCGAGAAATTAGCAGAAAACAATGGAGATCCCCGTCCACCACTCGCCGCCCCCTGTCGTCGGAAGGAAACTAAGATCCCCGACGACGACACTTTGATTTGGGGTACTGTACGCAGACGGAGATACTCGCAAAACAGATGTCGATGGACGAACCTTCCTCAATCCCAACAGATGCACAACCGATGATGAGGACTCCTCTCTCCTATGCAAATCCCCAAAATCACACAAGAGCAAAAAATAGCACCCCCCGGAAATCCTAAACCTAGCCCTAAATCATGCCTATACGGAAATCGATCATGGCAACTCACTTCATCTCCCGATCCAAAACCCTAACCCTAAATGAAAGCTTCCTCGATCGATCATCAGAATCATCGTGACAGCGAATGGCGACGGAGTGGCTGGCGCCGGCGTAGAGATGGATAGCGTAGGCACAGACCTATGGGCTTTTTCGGAAATTAGGTAAGTTGGCGTTCACTGTGAACAAATTTATGGCAAACTTGTAAATTAACGGTATGGGCGTGAGCGATGGCAAACTTGTAAATACGTAGTATATGCGAGCATCAAAACGGCGGGGTTGCAAATTGTTACGAGGTGGAACTCGCGTACAATGAATTTGTATTATGTAGAACCAAGGGCACGATGGTTATATGGAGAAGAAGGTTTAGGTAGGCTGTTTTACAAGTGATTAGTGGGGTGAAGAGGTTGGATCCGTTGCCGGTGGTGCTCACGGGATCGAATCTCGCCGGATGCAGCTGAGGAGGGTTGGACGGCAGGGGGCTGACGCTAACTTTGGTCAAGGGGCGAGCTCTCCTGCAGCACGAACAACTCGTCAGAAGGGCAGGGTTTCAACCCTTAGCCCCTCCGATGCCTAAGTCAGTAATAGGGCTTAAAATGGGGGGCTAGACACGCCGGCCGGACTAACGGTGTGTCGACCGCACGTGGCGAGCTATGGGTGGGAGAACAAAGATATGGAAGACATTTGCTCTCGTGTGTGAATAATAGAATGAGAGAGAATTCTCCAACCCCCTTTCCGTAAGAGGAGAGGGGGTATTTATACCTGACGGGTGATGACTAGGCGGAGCTGACCTGGCATGCTGACTGGATGTGCTGAGCTGGCTCGGTCGTCAGCGGAAAATCCAGATAAGGACGTCGGGAACTGGGTTGCCTGACCTGCTTTCGTCAGGCGGCGCGACGGCCAGGGGGTGCTTTTGTCGGGGTGTCAGAGCCGAAAGCATTGACTGTCAGATGGCTCAGCTGCCAGGGGGCGCTTTGTCAGTCGGTCGGGTGACGTATGTGTCAGTCGTGTCCTTATCCTAGGTTGTTTGTCGTTAGCGACGAACTAAAGGTCGGGCTGTGTCACTCTAGGCGTCGCGGTTCGTGGGAATCGGGCGGGTCGTTCCGATCGGGGGTTGTCCGGCCTGGCCGCGCCCCCCGATCGGTCATGGGCCATGGTCTGCCGGTACGGAAGGATACGTCCGTGCCTGTCAATAGGCCCGGCTTAGCTACCCCAGCGTCCCCAAGCGCGCTACCCCCGGTGGGTCGAGCGGCTGTGGTTGTTCGCCTCGGCCGGTTCGGGGAACGCTGCAAGGCGCGCCCGTCTCCATATTGCCCCGGATTTTCGGGGCGGCGGCCCTTTTGTGAAAAGGTGAGTTAATGGGGTATGTTAGCGGATCCGGGCGGGAGTCGGACTCCTACGATCTTTAGGTCGTAACAATTGCCCCCGGCATTCGAGTGCGAGGCGGAAGCCCGGTTTGTCTCGGATGGCGTAACGCTACCGCGACACTATCTTTTAACGTGACCCGGGCTTGGATCCAAGCTTAGGGGGGATGCTGGTCCTGCGGGGTGTGTCCCGCTATAGCGGGGTCGCGAGGTTTCTTCCGGAGTGTGAACCAAGCGGGACGTTGTCCCATAACGAGGTGCCGTTGGTGGTGGTTATTGGGTCGGATTTAGGGGGAGCTCGACTTTTTGAGAATGTTAGGGCTCTTGTTGAGAGGCGTTCATCGGACGCGCTTGTAGTTTTCACGGAACTTCAGCCGGGCCGTGCCCGGTGGACCTTCCAGCTGATGTGTGCTTGGGCTTAGGGGGAGGAGTCCGAAAGGGGGAATATTATACACCAATCTTTATCGGAAATCTAGGTGATATTTACAACACTAGGAGAAGATGTGGCCCAACCGGCGGTTGGGACGGAGGGTTGTCCACATTTGTTGTTCGCTTCGTCGGGAGGGGCAGATCCCTGCGTCGGGGCGGTCTTCCCGTATGTCGATTACCGAATTCCTACCGCCTCATTGTCCAGGGGCGAGCCGAGGCGCCGGGAACCGAACCAATGTTTTTTTAGGGGTGCCGCCCTGTGGCGGTTCAGCCTTCGGGGGGGCCGACCCTCGGTCGTATGAGGGGACCCTCTTCCTTTCCCTTTCCTCGCTTCCTCGCGTTCTGCCTCGTTGTCGTCGTGCTGGAGGGTTGCTCGGCCTCGCCGGGGACCCCGCGCACCGAGGGGGAACCCCAGGGAGGCTGAGGACGAGGTGGCGGTGGTGGCGCCGCTGGGAGAGCCGTTGGGGTTCCCCCCCCCCCCCCCGACACCCTGTGGGGATCGCCAAAGGTGACGGCGTTAATTGGGGTGTTGCGGCACGCGGCCGGCCATCTGGACCTGCCTTTCGATACAGTAACAAGCAGGGGGAAAGCTGGCGGGCGGGGCCTCCCATGTGTAAGGGGAATATCCTGTTGGAGGTGGTGGGGCTATAGCGGCCATCGTCGGGGGAAGTGAGGTCCGTCGGTGGCTATCGGCTTTCTCCATAGTTCGGTTGGGCATTTGGGGCCGTTTTATGCCTGGAGTCCCCTGGGTCTCTCCCTTCTTTTTCCCCTGACATCTGGAGGGGGGTATTTATAGCGAGATTTTGTGGAAGGGTTTTTCCTGGGTAAGGTGGGGGATTAGTGCCATTAATGTGCTCCTCGAATTCACGCGTTTTGGGAATCGCTTTTCCCTGGCGGTATCCGGCACAGGTTGTATGCTCTGGCCTCTCGGGGGGCGTGTTGCTTCTGATGGCGTGTTGTCCGAGCGTCCTTTCGTTATGTCAGGTCACATTGTGGCGCTGCTTCGACGAGACAGGGCCGCTACCTTATCTGGACCGGGCGTCGAGTTCGAGGCCTTTGCCACGCGACCGGTCCGTTCCCGGTCGCGTGTCTTGGCTTCTTGCGTGAGTTATACAATCACCCATTATGCCCCCAACATTCCCGTGTCTGAGATCGCGAGGTCTGGGGGAAGGGGATGTTGACGGCCTTTGTTGGCTTTGGGCGGGGCGGGGAGTCGGCGCAGAGGTTCGGGATGAGACACGTTGTCCTATCGTGATTTGATCTCGGGCCGAACCGGTTACGCGGGGGCGAGATTTAGTTCACCTCTTTCCCCATTGAGCGAAAGCTGTCGGTATTTTTCAGGGAGCGGGAGGACTGGGTTCGAAGCGTGATGTCGCGGGGTTCGAGCTGCGGGCGTAAACTTCATAGGCATCCTAAGCCAGTTAGGCGTGGGGGGAGGTGGCGCCTCGCTCGCCCGGCACTTGGCGGGGGGATAGTTAGTCCCTATGGTATGCACCGAAAAAATCTGAGTGTACAAGGAGGAACGTTTTCATTTTAGATTTACAAGAGCTGATCTACAGCTTGTACATGAGTTCTCAGTTTATCGCCCGTCGTGGGGTCGGATCTGGCTCGGGGAGGGGCTATAGAGCTGTCCTCTCCCGAGGTTTAATGACATCCGGATCTAGGGGTCACTGTGGGCCGGGTGGCCCCTTTTTTGTTGGGGCGGTGTATCTCGGCCCTTTTCCCGGTGGGTGGGGGGATCAAGTGGCAGTTTTTCATGTCTGCCGGTTCTCCTACTTTCTGAAGGGGGAGGGGCGTCTTTATATGGAGATCTCGCTGACGGTTTCTCCTTCTTTCAGAAGGGGGAGTGGCGTCTTTATAGGGAGATCTTGCTGACGGTTTCTCCTTTATTTATTGCGCTGAGTTGGCATTATTAATGGGCTCCTCGAATTCATGCCCGTAGGAAACCGCCTTTGCCAGGTGGCTCTTACGGGTCCTCTTTTGGAGCGCATCATTAATGGTGGCGTGTTTCTCGAGCGTCCTTTCGTTTCGTCAAGTCATATCGGGGCCGCCTACTCGGGAACTGACGTCGTTTCGTCCCGGTTTGTGTGCCCCTGTTTTCTTTTGATTTTCCGAGGGCCATGGGTGCGTAGCCCCCTCCGGTTTGGGTGGCTAGGGTTGGCCCTGTCCCGGAGGTCTTGAGAGGGGGAGCGGGCACGTAGCCCGGCCCGTGCCCTTCTCTGCTTTGGGTGGCTAGGGTTGGCCCTGCCCCAGAGGTCTTGAGGGGGGGAGCGGGCGCGTAGCCCGGCCCGTGCCCTTCTCTGGTTTGGGGTGGCTAGGGTTGGCTCTGCCCAAGAGGTCTTGAGGGGGGGAGCGGGCGCGTAGCCCGGCCCGTGCCCTTCTCTGGTTTGGGTGGCTAGGGTTGGCCCTGCCCCAGAGGTCTTGAGGGGGGAGCGGGCGCGTAGCCCGGCCCGTGCCCTTCTCTGGTTTGGGTGGCTAGGGTTGGCCCTGTCCCGGAGGTCTTGAGGGGGGAGCGGGCGCGTAGCCCGGCCCGTGCCCTTCTCTGGTTTGGGTGGCTAGGGTTGGCCCTGCCCCAGAGGTCTTGAGGGGGGAGCGGGCGCGTAGCCCGGCCCGTGCCCTTCTCTGGTTTGGGTGGCTAGGGTTGGCCCTGTCCCGGAGGTCTTGAGGGGGGAGCGGGCGCGTAGCCCGGCCCGTGCCCTTCTCTGGTTTGGGTGGCTAGGGTTGGCCCTGCCCCAGAGGTCTGGAGGGGGGGAGCGGGCGCGTAGCCCGGCCCGTGCCCTTCTCTGGTTTGGGTGGCTAGGGTTGGCCCTGCCCCAGAGGTCTGGAGGGGGGGGAGCGGGCGCGTAGCCCGGCCCGTGCCCTTCTCTGGTTTGGGTGGCTAGGGTTGGCCCTGCCCCAGAGGTCTGGAGGGGGAGAGCGGGCGCGTAGCCCGGCCCGTGCCCTTCTCTGGTTTGGGTGGCTAGGGTTGGCCCTGCCCCAGAGGTCTTGAGGGGGGAGCGGGCGCGTAGCCCGGCCCGTGCCCTTCTCTGGTTTGGGTGGCTAGGGTTGGCCCTGCCCCAGAGGTCTTGAGGGGAGGAGCGGGCGCGTAGCCCGGCCCGTGCCCTTCTCTGGTTTGGGTGGCTAGGGTTGGCCCTGCCCCAGAGGTCTGGAGGGGGGAGCGGGCGCGTAGCCCGGCCCGTGCCCTTCTCTGGTTTGGGTGGCTAGGGTTGGCCCTGCCCCAGAGGTCTGGAGGGGGGGAGCGGGCGCGTAGCCCGGCCCGTGCCCTTCTCTGGTTTGGGTGGCTAGGGTTGGCCCTGCCCCAGAGGTCTGGAGGGGGGGAGCGGGCGCGTAGCCCGGCCCGTGCCCTTCTCTGGTTTGGGTGGCTAGGGTTGGCCCTGCCCCAGAGGTCTGGATGGGGGAGCGGGCGCGTAGCCCGGCCCGTGCCCTTCTCTGGTTTGGGTGGCTAGGGTTGGCCCTGCCCCAGAGGTCTGGAGGGGGGGAGCGGGCGCGTAGCCCGGCCCGTGCCCTTCTCTGGTTTGGGTGGCTAGGGTTGGCCCTGCCCCAGAGGTCTGGAGGGGGGGAGCGGGCGCGTAGCCCGGCCCCGTGCCCTTCTCTGGTTTGGGTGGCTAGGGTTGGCCCTGCCCCAGAGGTCTGGAGGGGGGAGCGGGCGCGTAGCCCGGCCCGTGCCCTTCTCTGGTTTGGGTGGCTAGGGTTGGCCCTGCCCAGAGGTCTGGAGGGGGGGAGCGGGCGCGTAGCCCGGCCCGTGCCCTTCTCTGGTTTGGGTGGCTAGGGTTGGCCCTGCCCCAGAGGTCTGGAGGGGGGAGTGGGCGCGTAGCCCGGCCCGTGCCCTTCTCTGGTTTGGGTGGCTAGGGTTGGCCCTGCCCCAGAGGTCTTGAGGGGGGGAGCGGGCGCGTAGCCCGGCCCGTGCCCTTCTCTGGTTTGGGTGGCTAGGGTTGGCCCTGCCCCAGAGGTCTTGAGGGGGGGAGCGGGCGCGTAGCCCGGCCCGTGCCCTTCTCTGGTTTGGGTGGCTAGGGTTGGCCCTGCCCCAGAGGTCTTGAGGGGGGGAGCGGGCGCGTAGCCCGGCCCGTGCCCTTCTCTGGTTTGGTTGGCTAGGGTTGGCCCTGCCCCAGAGGTCTTGAGGGGGGGGGAGCGGGCGCGTAGCCCGGCCCGTGCCCTTCTCTGATTTGGTTGGCTAGGGTTGGCCCTGCCCCAGAGGTTCGGAGTTTTAACGAACTGCAAAACTTGTGTAGGAACAACGATGTTGCGTAAAACGGGTAGATGTGTACATTGCGCGTAAGAAAGGAAAAACTCACAGCTATTGGTAGAATTTTAGCAGATGTTTTGCGTTCCAAGGGTGGGCCAGTTCGCTCCCTTCGGGTGTAGCCAGGATGTACGTGGCCGGCCCGACAATATCGATGACCGTGTAAGGCCCTTCCCATTTAGCGGCCAGCTTTCCCCGCTTTGCAGTCTCGGGGCGGAAGGTGGCATCTCGGAGGACCAAATCGTCGATCCTGAAAGTCCGCGGTTTCACCCGGGAGTCGTAATACCGCGCCATCCTCTGGCTGTGTTTGACGAGGTTGGTCAGAGCCCTGTCTCTTACCTCGTCTATCAACTCAAGACTGAGGCCGAGTCCTTCTCCGTTGGTTTCTTCGTCGAAGAGCTTTAGCCGGAGTGTCTCCTCGCCGATTTCCACAGGAACGACCGCCTCCGATCCGTACGCTAGCACGAAGGGGCTTTCTCCGGTCGAGGCCTTGTGGGTGGTACGATAAGACCATAGGATTCCCGGCAGCTCGTCAACCCAAGCCCCCAGAGCGGCGTCCACCTTCTTCTTCATTGGGTTCAAGATACATTTATTCGCGGCCTCCGCCATTCCGTTGCATTGTGGGTGGGCGACTGACGCGAACTGGAGTTTGATCCCCCAGCCCGAGCAGAAGTCGCGGAAGCCTTCGCAATCGAACTGCTTTCCATTATCCGTGACAATGGAGCGGGGGATCCCAAAGCGGCATATGATGGATTGCCAGATGAAGCCCTTCATGTCCGTCCACGCGATTCGCGCCAGTGGCTCTGCTTCGACCCATTTTGTGAAGTAGTCCACGGCGACGACTAGATATTTCCTTCCCCCGGAGGCCTTTGGGAACGGCCCCAGGATGTCGAGTCCCCACTTGGCGAAGGGGATCGGGCTCAAGATGGGCATCAGGTTGGCCGGGGTTGCAATCGTCCGTCGGCAGAACTTCTGGCATGCCTCGCACTTCTTGACGTACTGTACCGCGTCCCGGATCATCGTCGGCCAGTAGCATCCTTGGCGCATTACTTTGTGGGCGATGGTGCGCCCGCCATGGTGGTTTCCGCAGAAGCCTTCGTGTACCTCGCGGATGACTTGCTTAGCCTGCTCCGGGCCCAAGCATTTCAGGTAGGGCAGGACGTCAAAATTGGCGCGGCGGCGGCGGTACAGTACTCCGTCGAGAAGCACGAATGACAGGGCCCGTCTTTCCACCTGTTTTGCCAACATCCGCTCCTCGGGTAGCTCACCCGTCTCTAAGTACTTCATAATGGGGGTCATCCATGACGTCCTCGCGTCCGTGCACATCAGTTCTCCTTCGTCAATGGTTGGCGTCAATAGGCTTTCCACGTAGATTGCCTTCCCGATCTCGACCGCCGAAGAGGAATCCCGCTTAGACAGGGCATCCGCCCGGAGGTTGCTGGAGCGGGGTAGGTGTTGGACGTCCGCTTTCTTGAACTTGCGGAGTTCAATCTGGATGTGATTCAGGTATCGCTTCATTGTTTCTTCTCGGGCCTCGAAGCCCCCCCCGGATCTGTTGGATGACGAGACGGGAGTCACTTAGGAGCAACACGTTTGTCGCCCCTACTACCCTAGCGAGTTTTAACCCGTTAACCGCAGCTTCATACTCCGCGACATTGTTAGTGGCCGGGAAGCTGAAGCGTAGGGCGTATTCCAACGAACATCCATCAGGAGTCTGAATGACGATACCCGCTCCTGTCCCGGAGCCCGTTGCGGAGCCGTCGACGTGGATGGTCCATAATTCGCCCGCTGTCGTCGGGGAGGGCGCTGAGGGTTCGCCCACCTCGATCCTCCGCGGGGACGTGGTCGCCGATGGGAGCTCTGTCCGGCTCCCTGGCGGGACCTCCGTGGTGCACTCCACCACGAAGTCGGCCAGCGCTTGGCCCTTGATCGCCGTCCGGGCTTTGTACGTTATGTCGAACTCGCTGAGCTCGACGCTCCAGTTGAGCATCCTCCCCGACCGCTCCAGCCTTTTCAGGTTCTTTTCGAGGGGCATGTCGGTGTGGACGATTATGGGGTGGGCCTGGAAGTAGGGTCGGAGCTTCCGGGCCGTGGTGATTAGGCAGTAGGCGGCTTTCTCGATAGGGCTGTAACGAGTCTCCGCCTCCCAGATGATCCGGCTGGCATAGTAAACAGGGCGTTTCACCCCTCCTTCCTCCTTGATCAGGACGGAGCTAACGGCCTCCTCGTTGGTCGCCAGGTACAACCCTAGGGGTTCGCCCTCCTCCGGCCGTGCGAGGAGCGGTGGGCTCTGCGGGTATGCTCTCAGCTCCGCGAACGCCCGCACGCAGTCGTCGTCCCACGGGATCACCTTCCTCTTGTCTTTAGCTTCGCCAAAGGCTGTGCGTAAGACCCTGAAGAAGGGGAGCGATTTCTCCGCCGACTTCGACGGGAATCGTCCCAGAGCAGCGATCCGGCCGTTCAGTCGCTGCAAGTCCCGGATCGTCCGGGGCTCCGTCATACCGATGAGGGCCGTCACCTTGTCGGGGTTCACCTCGATTCCCCGCTTCGTTATCATGAAGCCCAGGAATTTTCCCGATTGCACGCCAAAGATACACTTCGCGGGGTTTAGCCTCAGGTTGTATCGGCGGACCCTCTGGAAGGTCTCCTGCAAGTCGGCGAGGTGGTCGAGGGCCCTTCCGCTCTTCACCAGCATGTCGTCGATGTAGACCTCCAAGTTTCGCCCCACCTGAGGGCCGAATATTCGGTCTACCATCCGTTGATAGGTCGCCCCGGCGTTCTTCAGCCCAAAGGGCATCTTGGTGTAGCAGAAGGTGCCTTTATCGGTGACAAAAGACGTCTTCTCCTCATCTCCCTCCGCCATCGGTATCTGGTTGTACCCCGAGAAGGCGTCCATAAAGCTTAACAACTCATAGCCGGACGCCTGGTCCACCAAGTGGTCGATCCTGGGCAGAGGGAAGCTGTCCTTCGGGCATACCTTGTTGAGGTCGGTGAAGTCGACACACATGCGCCACTTTCCACTGGGTTTCTTCACCAGAACGACGTTGGCGAGCCAGTCGGGGTAGTTCACCGGCCGAACAAATTTGGCTTCGAGGAGCCGCTCTACTTCTTCCTCGGCTGCCCTCTTCTTTTCGCCCCCCGCACTTCTCTTCTTCTGTCGAACAGGTCGGGCTTCCGCGTCCGCATTCAACCTGTGGGAGATTACCGTCGGGTCCACCCCGGGCATGTCGGCGGGTGACCATGCGAATATGTCCGCGTTTTCCCGGAGCATGGCGACGAGGGCCGTCCTCAAGGCAGCCGGGAGTTTCGTCCCGATGGAGACGGGTCTCTCTTCATCCGAGGCCACGGGGACCTCTTCCACTTCCTCGGCCGGGGTCGGCCGCTGGTCGCAGAAGTCTTCCCTCTCATCAGGGATGAGAGCCGTCAGGGTCCGCCTCGGGCTCCTACGCAGGGACGGCGTATGGTTATGGTCTCCGGGCATCTCCTGTCCTCCCCGCACCTGTCCCACCCCCCGCGGGGTCCGGAACTTCATCGTCTGATGTTGCAGGCTGGGGAGCGCCTCGATGGCCGTCATATATGGACGCCCTATGATTCCGTTATACGCCGACGCGACGTCGACGATGACAAAATGCGTTTCCCTGGTGACGACCATCGGTTCCTCCCCCAGGGTCATGGGCAGGGTGATCGTTCCCTCGGCGGGGATCGCATGGCCGGTGAAGCCAGCAACAGGGCCCACACAGTGTAATGCCCTACCAGCTACTGCACAAGTACTAGAGGGGGGGTGAATAGTACTTTAAAATAATAAGGAGTATAATTCCAAATTAAATTGCAAACAACTACCAAATCAATTTGCGGAAGCTTAAATTGAATGACAACACAAAATTAACAATGCTAACAAACGATGTTAATGGGTTCGGATCCACCCAAGTCTCCCCGACTTGTTCCCGGTGATCCTACGTCCCAACCACCCGGATCCCCTCCGGATACTTAGGTTAGAAACCCTAACCTAAGATTTCCACTATGAATATCTTGTGAAAAACCTTCACAAGATCAAATCATACATGCAATGGCAAAGTGAATCCCACAACCCGGGATCACAATCTTCTCTCACAACCGAGAGAACCAATTAGCAATATTAAAGAGTTTAAATGAAATAAACAATCTTACCACAAAATCCTATACCTTGAGTTTTTCTTACCCAATAGGTGAAATGAAGGATTTGAGGAAGATGAAGTCACCAAGACCTAGCACCAAGGAAATGACCAGCAATCGGTGCCTAGGAATGATTTGGAGACTTGGATCAAGCTATAGCTTGAAGAGCTCACCAAGAACAACCTTCTCTCTAGATGGATTCTAGATCTAGGAATGAGAGAGAATGGGTTTCTTGTGAGGAAGAGAGCTTTTGATTTGAGTGAGAATGGCTATCTCTTTTGAACTCTATGAATCTCTGAATGGAAGCTCTAACCTAGATAGAAATGACCTAGGTTCGTATTTATAGGAACCCAAAAACACAAGTTATGTCATTCACCAACGGATAGAAATCTGTGAGAATTAGTCGGTCAAAGAACAGTCACTGACCTACTAGTTCATCAACTAGTCGGTCAGTCAAAAAGCATGGACCGACTAAGAGTAGATCTGAGAAGAGATAGAATTTCAGACCTAGAAATCTAGTCGGTCCAAGAAGACTGTCTGACCGACTAGTTTCACAACTAGTCGGTCAGCCAATGAACGTAGACCGACTAAGAGCAAAAAGAATTAGTCTGAGTACAAAGTGACTTAGTCGGTCCAAGAACAAAAGTTGACCGACTAGATTGTCAACTAGTCGGTCACCAAACGTTCTTAGACCGACTAACGATAAACAGTAGCTTAGGAGAAATTTAGCATGAACAGTAAGTCACAACTAGTCGGTCAAAGAAGCATCACTGACCGACTAGTTCACAAACTAGTCGGTCGGTGAGTCAACGTAGACCGACTAACTGTAAACAGTAAAGTCCAAGAAATTAAGGAATCAAACTAGTCGGTCCAAGAACAGTTGCCGACCGACTAGATCACCATCTAGTCGGTCAGTACATGTTCTTGTACCAACTAACATGCACAATAAAGTCCGAATCGAAGCGCGATGCTTTGAGGAAGTTAGAATGAACTTGTGCAAGGATCCTAGAGCTACGAAATGAGCGTAATGAAGATAGAAACGTAAGATATACTCAAGGCTTAACATTCTATATATCGAAGCTAAAAGACTATAAATAAAACCTTAATAAACGGTCTTCGAGAGCTTCGATTGAATCTTCATAACTTCCAAAACGGCGCAAGAGCTTCAACGAAGCTTTAGGCATGAATACGAGCTTTGGGAAGTGTTGAGATGTCGCTTTGAATGTTCTCGTGAAATTGGCGACGATCTCCAATACTGCGCTCACAAATTGTTAGTTCATGGATTATTTATGTTTGCTCATCATCAAAACCAAATCCGGGGAGTCCAATATTCAACACACATGGCCCTAGGTCTGCACGCCCCCATCCCATCCTCTCGACCGTTGACAGGAACAGGATGTCACAGGAGCTATCGGTGTCAATCAGGAGCCGGCCGACGTCAATCGCCCCGATCCGAGCCTCGATGACGAGAGCGTCATTGTTCTGGCTTCGTGCCTCCTGCCAGTCCTCCTCGGTAAAGGTGATAGGGGGTCGGTGTGTCCTTCTTCGCTTCGGTCGGCGGCCGGCGCCCGCCATCATCACCTGCCGGGCTCCGGCCCCCGGGATTGCGGGCGCCCGCCCCGCCGAGGAAGACCCTCCAGTTATCATCTCAATTCGCATGACCGACCTCGGGGGGCGTGGCTCCTCCTTATCGCGGCTCGCCGGTGGTTCCCGTCCCCCCTCCTCCGGGGGGCTCTCTCTCCTTCTGCCACCCGCCTGCCCGCGACGAAGTTTCCCAGGTGACCCGCCTGGATCAATCGCTCGATCTCTCTTTTAAGGGCGTAACAATGGTCGGTGTCGTGACCGTGGTCCCGGTGATAACGGCAGTATCTCCGGGGATCCCGCCTCGCCGGATCCGTCCTCATCTCCCGGGGAGGCTCCGGCAGTAACCCAGCCCTTGTCGCCACGGCCAGCACCTCCATCATGGGGGCATTGAGTCGCGTGTAATGCGCCCGCAGGGGGCCCTCCTGCATTGGGACGACTCGAGGGAGCCCTTGTGCCGGACCAAACTCGCGCGCCGGACCAGGGCGATCTTGGGGGCGAGGCCCGGGCGGTTCCCGCCTTGGTCGGGCTAGCCGGTCGCGACCTCGGTCCCCCTCTTCCTGCCTCGGCCGAGGATGCGATCGGGGTTCGCCTTGAGACTGTTTCGCCGGGGGGAGTAAGGCCTTTGCACCGAGAGTTTCTTCGGCCGACGCGTGCCTCTCCGCCATAGCAACCAATGCCTCATAGTCGGTTGGCGGATCCCGGAGTAGGGATTTGTGGAGGCTCCGAGTCCGCAACCCCGTTTTGAAGGCCAGCATAAGCATCTCATCGCCGCATGTCACCACCGCCCGTCTCTCCTCCTGAAAGCGGCGGAGGTATCTACCCGTTGTCTCTCCCTCCCCTTGGACTATCGTGCTGAGATAGTCTAAGGGCTTCTTTTTCGTCCGCCCGGCCCGGAACTCTTGGCAGAACTTGTGGGATAGTTCGCCAAAGCTCCCGACGGACCTCGCGGGCAAGCCAAAGTACCAGTCCAACGCGGTGTCCCTCAGGATTTGGGAGAAATGTCGGCATAGGAACGCCTCATCCACGTCCTGCGCCTCCATCGCCCCTCGGTATTGCTGCACGTGCGTGAGGGGGTCGCCTCTCCCATTGTATGTGGCCAAGTGAGGGGGTTTGAACCTTATGGGCCTTGGGGCGGACGTGATCCACCGTGCAAGTGGCGTGGCCTCCTCCGGGTAGGTTGGGCGATCCGGCGCATCCCCTCTCCGCCATTCGGGGGTCTGGTTTCGGTCGCGCCTCGGCCGCCGACGGTCCTCCGTCCCCGGGGAGTAGCCCGACGGTCTTCTGGCGGGGCTCCTTCCTTGGGCCGAGGATTCGACGGGTTGCGGGCTACGGTTCTCCCAGCGCCAGCGCCTCCCGGCCAGCTCTCCTCGGGCCTCCATCCGTTCTTGATTCTCCAGAAGGAGCCTTTCGCGCTCGGCGGTGAGGAAGCGTATTTGTCGGCACACGGCTTCCTCGTGTTGGGTATCGGAGGGGTGGTGCAGGCGATGCGGGCTGCCTACTCCGGGTGGGGACCTGTTCAGCAACGGGTCCCGCCCGTCCCGGAGCCGTCGACCCGTCGCCGTCTCGTCCAGGATTTCTTGGTTGCTACTGTTTTCTCTCCTTAGCCTTTCGCGCTCCGCGACGATGAGGCGGAGTTGGCGGCGAGCGGCCTCTTCGTCCTGGTAGGCCCTTCGGGCGGTCTCTGCCGCTTCGTCCAAGCGCCTTTGCGCGGCGGCTGCCTCCCACAGGCGCCTCCACCGCCGCGCAACTTCCATCTCCTCTTCCAGGAGCCTTTGCTGGGCCGCAACCTCCTCCGCGAGCCACCCGTTCTCCTCCTCCTCCTCGAACTGAAGGTGGAGGTTTCGCTTCACGTTCAGGGGCTCTGAGGGGCCGAGCGGAGGCTCCATTCCAGCCGTCTGATAGTCTCCCCTGGCCTGAGTGACGGCCTCAAAGCTTTTCAGGACGGCGTGGGTTGAAGTATGTTCAGTTTCGGTGCCCATACCCAGAAGGGGGTTGGACGCCGGGGTGATTTGTAGAGAAAGCGGTTCCTGACCCACGGGATCTTTGCCGTGGTCAGGGTTCCGCGAGATCGGCATGGAGTCTAACATGGGTGTGACCCTTCGTTCCCACAGACGGCGACAATTGTTACGAGGTGGAACTCGTGTACAATGAATTTGTATTATGGGGAACCAATGGCACGATGGTTATATGGAGAAGAAGGTTTAGGTAGGCTGTTTTACAAGTGATTAGTGGGGTGAAGAGGTTGGATCCGTTGCCGGTGGTGCTCACGGGATCGAATCTCGCCGGATGCAGCCGAGGAGGGTTGGACGGCAGGGGGCTGACGCTAACTTTGGACAAGGGGCGAGCTCTCCTGCAGCACGAACAACTCGTCAGAAGGGCAGGGTTGGGGTTCAACCCTTAGCCCCTCCGATGCCTAAGTCAGTAATAGGGCTTAAAATGGGGGGCTAGACACGCCGGCCGGACTAACGGTGTGTCGACCGCACGTGGCGAGCTATGGGTGGGAGAACAAAGATATGGAAGACCTTTGCTCTCGTGTGTGAATAATAGAATGAGAGAGAATTCTCCAACCCCTTTTCCGTAAGAGGATAGGGGGTATTTATACCTGACGGGTGATGCCTAGGCGGAGCTGACCTGGCATGCTGACTGGATGTGCTGAGCTGGCTCGGTCGTCAGCGGAAACTCCAGATAAGGACGTCGGGAACTGGGTTGCCTGACATGCTTTCGTCAGGCGGCGCGACGGCCAGGGGGTGCTTTTGTCGGGGTGTCAGAGCCGAAAGCATTGACTGTCAGATGGCTCAGCTGCCAGGGGGCGCTTTGTCAGTCGGTCGGGTGACGTATGTGTCAGTCGTGTCCTTATCCTAGGTTGTTTGTCGTTAGCGACGAACTAAAGGTCGGGCTGTGTCACTCTAGGCGCCGCGGTTCGTGGGAATCGGGCGGGTCGTTCCGATCGGGGGTTGTCCGGCCTGGCCGCGCCCCCCGATCGGTCATGGGCCATGGTCCGCCGGTACGGAAGGATACGTCTGTGCCTGTCAATAGGCCCGGCTTAGCTACCCCAGCGTCCCCAAGCGCGCTACCCCCGGTGGGTCGAGCGGCTGTGGTTGTTCGCCTCGGCCGGTTCGGGGAACGCTGCAAGGCGCGCCCGTCTCCATATTGCCCCGGATTTTCGGGGCGGCGGCCCTTTTGTGAAAAGGTGAGTTAATGGGGTATGTTAGCGGATCCGGGCGGGAGTCGGACTCCTACGATCTTTAGGTCGTAACACAAAGTGACTCCTTTGGATCGGGTCTATATTAAGGTCTCATCTGTCTGGACCCGAAATCCAATAAAATATTTCTATTATGTATTTATAAGGGGAGTTACTTGTGCACCTGACGTTTTCCTAACGCGCACATACCACTTATTCCTCTTTTACATTCGTTAGCCTCCCTCCGCAACGATTTGACGATGATTTACTATGAGTTGGAATAGATTGAAAAGGAGTGAGAGGTGTGCTGGGGAGGTTAGATGAGGAAGCAACAGAGCGGGAGGGGGAAGAGGGGGAGGGGGGCCTGCAAAGTCGGAGGTGATGGAGGTGGGGTAGGGGAGGTCGGAGAACGATGACGCCGTTCGCCCTTCAAGGAGAGGATGGAGAGGGGGGTGGGGAGGTCGGAGGTGGGGTCGGGGAGCTGGTAGAGGGTCAACGTTGAGGGCGGGACTGGATAGGTCAGAGGATGGAGCGGCGTCGCTGCTTGCTGCTGTTCTGCCATTTTACTCACCGCGCACACCAATTAACATTTTCGGAAATTTGGCCACGAGAGTCTGCGGTGGATAGTTTTAGTGGTGAACTTGTAAATAAATGGGTTGTGGCAGAGTAAGACGATAGGTGCGCAAAGAAGTTCCCACGTTTAAAGTTCCAAATGAAAAGGCTAGGGTTTTAAAATCTCCGCCAAAACCCCAGATCTACCGCTTAAAAAACCCATACTCCTGAATCCTGAGATTCTTCATTCAGTCGATCTCCAAAAGATTCCGCAATGGGGGTTTTAACCGACAACCGAAAGCGCTTTCCCGATTTCTCCCCTTCAACTCCACCGTCGAAGAAGCCGAAGCTCCCATGTCAGCCGTCGATTCGCCAAAGAGCGGCGGCGATACCTCGATTTCCGCCGCCGGAGCCCCTGCGGCGACTCGTGCACGGTCCTCAGCGGATCATTAAAGCTTTCGGTCTCGGATCCACAAATTCCACCCGAAGAAGCTCCGAGGCGACGGGGAATTTTGTTTCTCGGATTCGTCTTCAAAAACGTTTCGGATACGAATCCGAAGTCGAAGAAGGATCCGAAAAGGAATTGGGATTGGAGGAGTACAGAAGGCTGGTAGTAGAGGTCGAAGATGAGGTCAGATCACCGGCGGTGGAGTTACCGCCAGCTAAAGAAGAGAAGGAGAGATCTCTGGAGGCAGAAGTGGAATTCGTGAGGGTTGAGAGAAAGGAGATACCTTTGTATAAAGAATTGTATGATAGTTCTTCAAAGAATCATGGTTCTAATTTGCGTGATTTGGAATTTGAAATCAAGTTGACCGAGAAGAAGTTGCTAGGGTTTCGATTAGCTGACGAGGTGCTAAAGAAGAAGCCAAAGGAGGTACATTTTCTTCATCTTATTAGTTGCATTTGAGTATTTTGATACGGTGAATGCTGAGTTAAGCATGCCATGACTGGCGTGAACATAACAGCAGAAGTGCGAATTAAATTATTTTTGTTTGGCCCCGACCCATCCCTTCATAAACCTGTATTTAAAAGACAACTAAAAAAAAAAAATAAAAGACTGAAGGCATAGACAACTGAAGCCAGTTCTTATGCGAGATGTCCCAAAAGCGGTTGAATAGGCTAAAATCCTTATAACTACTTGTGGCAGAACTTACGAAGCTTCGATTCATTTAATCTATTGATTGATGCTACTTATGTCAAATCATTGCTTTCCTAAAACATCATGCTGTTGTTGTTCCTTATGTTTTCATCTTATTATTATAGCGTCTGCACATGTCTCAGCTGTAAACCTCAATTCCGCTGCAAAATGCAATACGGTAACAAAGGATGTGAATATTCATGTTTACTACTGTAGCCATGCACGAAAATTGTGCACAAAAAAGAAGCAAAGAAACATGTGAAGAGGAATGCTGAAATAAATGTGTTTGATAAGCACGTTGCAATTTGGATTGGGTAAAAAGAAACACATAAACACTTCAAATTGGTCAAGATAAGAAAATAGAACCTTTACTCCATGTTTCTCGGCCATGGATCTATCATTTTATTTAGCTTATTAGGGAACATCTCCTTTGTTATACTGTGTTCTGTTGTTTCTTATAGGTATGATATAAGTGTGATTCTGATAGATCATACGGTTTGTATGAGGGGAAATAGGGATTTGAGAGGAGAAATTAAGAGGAAAAGAGAATTCTTTCTATTAATTTTAGATCTGAAGTAACAAAAGATAAGCCCATATTCGAGACGGGGAGATCTCCTAGCTTTTTATTCGAGGGGAAAGCCTAATCCTCCACAGTAAACACCTTGGTCTAGTGTTTTCATTCACAAAATAAGCATGAAACGAAAACTAGGGCCGGCAACACCTAATATACCCCCAAATCTGCCGATTGCAGATTTTACAAAAATACACCTCTAACATCCAAAATTGCATAAAACCACCAGAAATTACAGATTTGCCCCTGAAGCTCCCGCACGCCTCCTCCGCTGGTATGTAATAGTCTTATCAAGACTGCCTCCAAAAAGAACCACCATGTCTCAAGGTAGAAATCAGGAAACTGCTGTCGGATCACCTCTCGAGGTTCCCAAGTAGCATCATAATCTGGTAGTCCGCGCCACCTGATCAGCACCTCCTGCACCCCATCTGAACTCTGACGAACTCATTTGACCTCCTGTGGCTCCAGCATTACCTCCATATCCTTGGCCAGGGTGGGTGGAAGAGTAGGGGACAAGGTGTGGTCTCCAATAGCTTGCCGCAACTGGGATACGTGGAACACCGAGTGAATAGAGGACGTAGCAAGCAACTGTAGACGATAGGCCACCTTTCCAATCTTAGCCGTCACCTCAAAAGGTCCATAGTAGCGGGCTGTCAGCTTTTCGTTACTCCGTCGTGCCACTGTCTTCTGTCTGTACAGCCTTAACTGCAAATACACCTTATCGCCTACATCAAAATGCACATCTCTCCTATGCATGTCTGCCCTGGTCTTCATGATCTGCTTTACCCTCAATAAATGTCGCTTCAGCTCTTCCAGCCGTTTATCCCTCTCCTCCAAATGCTCCTCCATCTGAGACAGAGGGCTTATACCCCTGCTGTAATGTATCAAAGGTGAGGGTCCGTCCGTAAAGAATACAAAAGGGAGTGCTCTGCGCCGCTGAATGGTAGAAGGTATTGTACCAGTATTCCGTCCATGCCAACCACTTCGCTCACTGCTTCGGCGACTCTGATACAGAACACCTCAGATATGTCTCCACGCTCTTGTTCATTACCTTCGTCTGGCCATCAGTCTGTGGTTGATAAGCCGTGCTCCTCCTCAAGGCGGTGCCCTGCACCTTGAATAACTCCTTCCAAAAACTGCTCAGGAAGACCTTGTCACGGTCAGATACAATGGAGCTGGAAACCCGTGCAATCGAACTATCTCCTTCCTGAAAGTGGTAGCTACTCTCACCGCTGTGTATGGGTGCCGCAAAGGAATGAGATGAGCGTATTTGCTGAGGCGATCGACCACAATAAGTATGGAAGTAAACCCTTCTGACCTCGGTAACCCCTCAATGAAATCCATGTTAATGTCCTTCCAGACTCTCTCTGGCAAGGCTAATGGCTGAAGTAATCCTGCAGGGGCCATCGCCAGAAATTTGGGGCGTTGGCAGATGTCACACTCTGCTACTAGGTGGGCGATATCCCTCTTCATCTCCGGCCGATACAGGTCCTTCGCCATCCTCCTGTAAGTCTGCTGCACCCTTGAGTGGCCCCCCATCGAACTGCCATGGAATTCCCGAAAGATGGTGGGTATATGTGAAGTTCCCCGCGGTAGCACCAACCACCCTTGATATAACAGCCGCTGTTCACTCAAAGTGTACCTGGATGGTCCGTAGATCCCCGTTGCAATGCCTCCCGTATGGCCATCAATCCCTCATCCGCCTCAATTTCCCGCGCCAGCGGCTCCCAGTCTAGCAATACTGGCACAAAAATGGCCGCCACCTCTGTCGCCACCTCCCTGCGAGACAAGGTGTCTGCCGTCTTGTTTTCCAAGCCCGTCATGTACTGGATCTCAAACTGATAGCGTACCAACTTGGACAGCCACTTTTGATGCTATTCTGTAACCATGCGCTGCCCCAGAAGGTACTTCAGGCTTCGTTGATCCGTCCGCACCACAAACTTACTCCCCAATAGGTATGGTCGCCACTTTTGGATCGATAAGATGATCGCCATCAACTCCCTCTCATACACGGACTTCAGCCGTGCTCGGGCTGACAACAACTGACTAAA
The DNA here is from genome assembly GCA_030789695.1 of Scilla litardierei. Taxonomy (NCBI): domain Eukaryota; kingdom Viridiplantae; phylum Streptophyta; class Magnoliopsida; order Asparagales; family Asparagaceae; genus Scilla; species Scilla litardierei. Next base: position 5,367,305 of record CM061137.1, on the reverse strand, counting down.
GAAAGCCATTGGTCGCTGATTCTGCATCAGCACCGTCCTAAGCCCATATCTGGACGCATCCGTCTCCACCACAAAAGGCCTACTAAAATAGGCAAAGCTAGCATGGGTACTGTCGTCATCGACTGCTTCAGGGACTCGAAAGCCCTGGTCGTCCCCTCGCTCCAATGGAAGCTGTCCTTCAACTGCTCCGTCAACGGCCAAGCAATAATGCTGTATCCCTGGACAAACATCATATAATACTCTGTCAGGCCTAAGAACCCCGCAGTCCTCGTAAGGTCGTTGGACGATGCCAATCCACCATAGCAGTAATCTTCGACCTATCCGCCGTTACCCCCTCGGCTGACACCACGTGGCCTAAGTACTCCACCTGGAATTGCTCAAAGAGGCACTTCTTCATGTTGGCGTATAACTAATGCTCCTATAGCTCATGCAGCACCACATGCAAATGCCACAAATGCTCCTCCATAGTACTGCTGTAGATGAGGATGTCGTCAAAGAACACCAGCATAAACCTCCTCAATTAGGGCCTGAAGACCTTGTTCATCAAGGCCTGGAACGTCGCTGGGGCGTTGGTCAGCCCAAAAAGGCATGACCAAATATTCGTAGTGTCCCTCATGCGTCATAAACACCATCTTGGGAATATCTGTTGCCCTCATTCGTATCTGATAGTACCCTGATTTTAGATCTATTTTCGAGAACACTGCAGCTCCATTCAGCTCGTCAAGCAACTCATCGATAACAGGAATGTGAAATTTATCAGGCACCGTCTCATTATTTAGGGCTCGGTAGTCTACGCAGAAGCGTCAGCTACCATCCTTCTTTTTCACGAGTAGGACCGTGCTAGAAAAAGAACTCACACTCGGCTGTCTCACCCATTGCCTGCAACATCTCCTCCACCATCTTCTCAATCTCGGCTTTCTGCTCCTGAGCATACCGGTAAGGACGCACGCTAATAGGAGAAATTCCCTCCTTCAGGACAATAGCGTGCTCATGGTCTCGTGGCGGTGGGAGACCATGCGGAGTCTGAAAAACCTCTTCAAAATGGCCAAGCAGCTCCTCTAACTCGGGTGCTAACTCTGGCTCCCACAGCTCTCCCTCCCCCGCTACTGATAGGCCCTAGAATTCCACCAAGAATCCCCCTCATGTAGACTGCAAAGCTCTGGTCATGACTTTGTAAGAAACTCGTGAGCGACATAGGTTGAGATCTACCTGCAACACTACAGTCCGTCCATCCTCCTGATACTCCTACCTGAGTAGCCCCCAGCTGGTCTTCGTGTCCCCGAGGGCTTGTAACCACTTCATCCTTAGGATGATGTCTGTACTACCCAACTTCAGAAGAAGAAAGTCAGCTCTAATTTTAACCCAATGTATCGTAAGGATCAGTCCCTTGCATATGCTACCACTCAGTCCCTTGCATATGCTACTACTCTATGCCAACTGCCCCGTCCCAAGCACCACGCCAAACCTGCCTATATCGCTGATGTCCTGCCTTATTCTCTCTACCAACCGATGTGAAATGAAGTTGTGGGTAATCCCACTGTCAACCAATACTGTCACCTCCAACTCAGTCACATGCCCCATCAACTTCATGGTGCAGGTAGTCGTGAACCCCACCACAGAGTTGAGGGACACATCTTCCAAATCTAAGTGTGGATGCTTGAGCCTCTTCATCGTCAGCCTCCCCGTCCTTTCTATCGTCCTCGTCAGCTACTATCAGTATCTGTAGCCTACGGTCACCGTACCGGCGTCCAGGGGAAAACTTCTCATCACACATGAAACATAACCCTTGGCTCTCTTCTCCTGTATCTCTGCTTTGGTCATCCATCGTACCTGCCCCGTTGGTCGTGCCATAGCCCCACTCTCCCTGCCGACTCTTGTCCCTACGGCTGGTGCCCCTCCTGTTGTGACCGCATTTGACCCTCCTGCAGGTGCCTGCCCCCAAAAAGAGGATCCTCTCCCAGGCCCACGGGCCTTCCTCTCATGGTCTAACCTATCCTCCACAATCCTGGCCAAACTCATGCAAGCTCGTAGACTCGTCGGTCCATGTGCCCTCATCTCGAATCTGATAGCCGGCTTCAACCTCTTCATGAAGTTCCCCTCCAGCGACTCTCTTGACACCCGACTGACCCGACTGAACATCTCAAGATGTAATCCCTCACGGCCCCATCCCGCCTCAGCGTATACAATCTCTCAAAAGCACTGCCCGCCTAGACTTCTCCAAACCTCTCCATCAAGAGTCTAGTAAACTCCTCCCACATGTGAAAAGGCTGGTCCTGCTGCGTCCATCGATACCACGGCAACGCTTTCCCTTACAAACAGACCCCAACGGCCCTAAGCCACTCCTCCGGATCATATATACCTCAAAGTACCTCTCAACATTTTACATCCATGAATCGGGGTCCTCTCATTCGAAGATAGGCATTTTCAGCTTTCCGACCCGATTTTTCGCAGAAACCCCTCTGGAGCTCCTCTACCATGCTGGTATTCATGTCGTCGAAAAAGAGGCTGGCTGGGTCCACCATACCCATAGCCTCCATCTCCACCATACCTCGCGCTGCCTCGCCAATCAGTCCCACCATCTCCGTAACCTCCTCGATCATCCTCGTGGTACCGATCATACTCCTTGAACTCCGTTTCGGGTCCTTGGGGCCCCCATCATAGTAATCAGCTTCCCAAGCACCTCAATGACCCTCAAACCCCTCGACGAAGCCCCTCCGAAGGCCGTTTCCCTGTTGCAAGTGCGTCGGGTGCCCTCGGGGTTGTCGGTGCCTTGCGTTGTCGTCTTCGGGACCCGTGCGGCTCGTCGGGAGGCCCGCCTGGCCTGGGCGGGTCGTCGGACCCATCTGGAGGCCCCGGCGAGTCGTCGGGGCCTTCGGAGGGCCCTGGCGAACTCGCCCGGGTCTTGCGCCCCCCCAGGCGACTCGTGTGGGGGGGGGCTAGGGGGGCTGAAAGCCCTCTTGCCTCCGATTTGACGCATCCGCGTTCCGATCTCCCCAATAGTGGTTGTATGGTTCTGGTTGCATTGCTTCGCCCTTGTATGAGTTGAGACCTTCATCATCCGTCACCTGATATGCATTCAAAAGGAGCCCTTCGCGATGCGGATCCCTCGTCTCCTTCCCTTTCACTAAAGCTCGCTCTTTTCTTCCCAGATGTAGGGTTTCGATCTGTTTTGGATCTCTTTGCTGCGACAAGGCATCAATCTTCAGATTGGTTTCCCCTGAGGCCTCCATAAGTTGCGAAAACCTCAGATCCAACTCACCCTTTTGCCCATTGGCGCTCTTAATTACTTCATGGATCTCGACTTTGAACTTCACCAACTTCTCTTCCAATGCTTCCATTTTGTCCTTCGACCTCGTATTCGCCATGAATCGACTGCTCTGATACCAAATTGATAGATCATAGGGTTTGTATGAGGGGAAATAGGGAGTTGAAAAGAGAATTCTTTCTATTGATTTCAGATCTGAAGCAGCAAAAGATAAGTTCTATTCGAGACGGGGAGATCTCCTAGCTTTCTATTCGAGGGGAAAACATAATCCTCCAAAGTAGACACCTTGGTTTAGGGTTTTCATTTACAAAATAAGTATGAAAGGAAAACTAGGGCCGGCTACACCTAATATACCCCCAAATCTGCGGATTTACAGATTTTACAAAAATACACCTCTAATATCCAAAATTGCATAAAACCCCCAGAAATTACAAATTTGCCCCCCGAAGCTCCCGTGCGCCTCCTCTGCTGGTAGGTGATAGTCGTATCAGATTCATATGCACGAATATGTGTTTTGCATTCTGGCACGGGCACGGAGTGTTGACATTGCAATAGTCCAAAAGTCATATGCGAGGACATAGCAGTGTATGTGTATTTGTTTTAAATATTTGTACATTTAGCTCATAATTATATGTATGAAAAAACCCAGCTTCAGTTAAATGATTAATAAAACTATTAGCTTTTGTCAAATTGGGTTTAACGTACATATTATATGTATTTCTAGGGTGAAATATGGTTTACATCTTGTAAGTGCCGGATACAGATGGATATGCATGCTGCCTTTGAGTGTGTGTGACATGTCAAAATTTGGTTGGGGAAAGTGCCCCAAGTATCATAGGATGTAAGTTCATTTTGGCCTACAATCCTATTAGTCATAAGGGTGACCTCATCCCGTCGTTGTGAGTTGTTCCTAGTATCCCATTGCATTCATTCCATATTCTGTCTGGTAACATTCATGTAACATGTCAACCTTCTCACGTCAATGACACATATTATGGTATGCTATATCTTGATTGCTTATCATGCAAAAGCAGATCTCTAGAGCCTGACCGGTACCATATTAAGAAATTTATATTAGAATAAGTTGATGTGGTTTCCATATTTTCCAGTGAATTAACAATAGTCGTTTGCTTCATGCTACAGCTTGTAGAATATATGTGTAAGCACAAGACGTTACAATATTATATTCTACTAAATATGCCATTGTAGGTTCACTCGCATTTACTGCTAAGTAACATTCTTCAGACTTAGCCAACCCCAGCCTCTTTTTGTCTTTTGGTTACAATATATCAAACAATTTCAGGACCTACACCAACCTTTTGCCCCTCTTACGGATGAAGATGAAGACGACATTAACCGTGCCATGAAGAGTTCCAGGCGGTAAGTTTGAAGAGCAATTATTACTATATGGGGTGGGTATATTTTTGTGCATCGAGTACTCTCTCTAACTTGACGAATTTCTATGCAGCCGTGAAGTCCTAGTCACACATAAAGCTTCAAATATTGAAATAACAGGAGAAGTCTTGCAGTGCTTAAGTCGCTGTGCTTGGTTGAATGATGAGGTAACGCTTATTTTCTTTGCAACAATTTTGTTCTTTACTACTATATAAAGTGGTAGAAATGGCTTAGGCTATGTTAATGTGAGAATTCTTCTTTGTAGGTTATAAACCTTTATCTCGAACTATTGAAGGAGAGAGAAAAAAGGGAACCGAAGAGGTTTCTGAAGTGCCATTTTTTCAATACCTTCTTCTATAAAAGGGTACGACCTCTCATTTTTTGCATTCTTACTAGTTTCTAGTCTGAACAAGTTATGACGTCCCTGACATTTGTTAACAATAAAACATGTCAAAATAGTTGTATCAATTGTCACAAGTTCGTCATTAGGGAATAATATGAGGGTAAAAGTTTGGAAACTGGAATTGTCTGCAGTATTTGGAGGAAGAGTAGGTATAGAACTGTGCATAACTTCTTTATAAATTGGATTACAACTTAAAAAGATTTTGTGCAGTGGTAGGAGCATCCCCTTTTATATAAAATGGACTAGTTCAATTTTTGATTACTTAACCAATTTGTGTGTGTGGAAAAATAGAAATTATAGAATTCCGAAACGATGTCTCATGAATACTTTTGTGTTTTTTTCCCATCAAAGATCAATAGGATGAATAAACGGTGAATCTGTTCAGCTTGTCACACATTCTGCTAATTGTTTGTGATTTTTGAAATATTCACGAATTTAATTACTAGGCTTAGTCATTTATTTCAGATTTCATGTGATGCTATTTTTATTCGACTTGTTACAGTTATATAAACTAGATATTGAGGCACATGCAATGGCACTTGTAATAAATTTGACAATTCGTGCATGAATGTAGTTGACAATTTCGATTTGTTAAACGATTCAATGAAAAAGGGCTAAGATATTTTTGGGAATCGAGGATAACCAAGTTGTGTAGTTAAATGAGGGCAATGATATTAAATTAGTTGATTTAAAATTTAAATTTCTTTTATAGAAAATAAAAGTTGTTTTGTTAGTCTGTGACAAATCAATTTCAATTGAGAGGTCAATTCAGGGGGTTGGAGTTATAATAATTAATAAATAAAGATTTATTTTATCATGATGATTTCTGCTTATACTTTAGTTTTTGTTTTACCGTTCTCTGGAGATGAATGTTACCTATCTAGACAGGCACATCCATCATGATGCCAGTTCATGTTGGTCATCATATTGTGTTGTGTTTTTTAAAACTCAATGTGTTTGTACTTCAAATATTTTTCTTCCATATAGTTTGCTTACATTATATGCAGCTACCAGGTATTTTCAATTATGCCCTTTTAATCAAATAAAAACCTAATTCATGAGACATCGGCCTGCCATGGAGGAGACACCACAGCTTGTTGGTGAACCCTTTGTTTTACCCAATTTATTGCTCTACACCACATGGTCCTAGCACAAGAACAAAATACTCAAAAAAATGCATAAAGAATCTGATACGATCCGGTCGATCGTATACTCAAATCAGCGTTTAAAAGTGGAAAAATATGAAAAAGAGGAATTTTTATAGAAATTTCAGCGAAAAACAAAAGATAAATTGGGCCTCTTTCGAGATGAAACCTTATCTCCTAGCTTTGGATGAACGGACCAAAGCCTAAGCACCTTCACAATTGATACCTAGTTGTTCTTCACAAATAAGCATATCCTAACACTAGCCCACGTCATCACTTATATAATGTTTAGGCGTGGTGCGTACATCAAAACTAGCAAAACTTATTGTGCATAAAGAAACTTCGCCTAAACAGTCGGTGCACATAGCAATTACTCCTCCGGTCTCATCTCGTACGTAATGATCGCATTATTACTCCGCTCCTAAAAAAGCCACCTTGTCCTCAAGGTGGTGCATGAAGTCTGCGGAGGCCCTACTCCAAGTGCGCGCAAGCCTCCTCCCGGATCAAAAGGATGAAAATGATCTCCACCGCTTTCACTGCCGTTATGAAGAAATCCAGATCTAAAAGATTCAGATCTGAAAACTTGATGATCTGGATCTGAGAATTTCAGATCTGGATACGAGAATTTCAGATCTGGATCCGAAAGATCTGGGGCACCGCTCTCCTCTTTCTCTACCTCATCCTCAGAGAAGTATCCATGCGACTTCATCAGATCGGAGTCCGCAGCTTCATCAAGACCTAATGATCTATAAGCTTGCTCCCTGTAAAAGAAGACATAAAAATTTCTCGGATCATAATCCAAAATTTCTGACCCCAAATCTATGCATTTCCAATAGCGTCCAATCATCAGGTAACACCCCATCAAATTGGCTAAACATTGCAAGTGTTGAGCTTTTCCCTTGGCTGCGGAAATGCAATCGTAATAAGCTTTAGCAATTTCATATTGGCTAGCTGCATCATGAAATCTTCCATATTGAAAGAGCTTGTTCCCTTGCCGCAGCGCCCATGCTTGTTGTAGCAAATCACCCATGAATCATAGACGCTCTGATACCAATTTGATACGATCTGGTCAATCATATACTCAAATCAGCGTTTAAAAGTGGAAAAATATGAAAAAAAGGAATTTTTATAGAAATTTGAGCGAAGAACAAAAGATAAATCGGGCCTTTTTCGAGATGAAATCCTATCTCCTAGCTTTGGATGAACGGACCAAAGCCTAAGCACCTTCACAATTGATACCTAGTTCTTCACAAATAAGCATATCCTAACCCTAGCACACGCCCTCACTTATATAATGTTTAGGCGTGATGCGTACAACAAAAGTAGCAAAACTTATTGTGCATAAAGGAACTTCGCCCAAACAGTCGGTGCGCATAGCATTACTCCTTCGGCCTCCTCTCGTACGTAATGATCGCATCAGAATTTTGTTAATTTTTTATTATTTTGTTTTATGGTAACTTGGATGGTCAAGTTGCTGCTTTGGATTGAAATGACATGATTTGGTGCAATTACTGATCATTTTTAATTTTTATTTGGTTTGAAATCTTTCTCCTTTCGTTTAGCCTAAAACGCAAAGAATTTATTCTTTTCCAGACAAGTAATTTCAGATTCCTGGAATTGGAAATTGGATGGTACTTCACCTAAGGCATTTGATGGTATCCACTCCCACATATATAACAAAGCAGTATTAAGTACATGATGCGTCTAGGGCTTTTTGTGGGGATAAAGGTGGGATTTTTATGGCTTTAGACTAATAAAACTAGGGTTTTAATATGAAGAACAGATCTGAAAATGACAAATAAATGCAAGAATAATGAATCTAAAGCAAACGAACAATAGGAGATTAAAGGGAAAATTGCTCTAGGGTTCTAGGGAATAAAAATACCTCCAGATCAATTCTTCGATAACCTCTCCTAGGGCCGGCCAGCCCTTGCTTAAGGGGGGAATTAGCCAATTGTGGAATTACTAAACGGCCCCACTCGTAGTTGTGAAACTACAAGTTTGACACCGGGTCCGTGGTGGACCCGAGTCGCCTCCTCCTCTGATACACTTGGACCGGCCTCTCATTGGGCTCTCTGACTTGCGCCCCTCTGACCCGCGTCGCATCACTACTCCCCCAAAAGTGCCATCTTGTTCTCAAGGTAGAAGTCTGGAAATTGGTCTTGTATCACCGCACGGGGTTCCCAAGTAGCATCATTTTTCGGCATGCCTCTCCATCTGATCAGCACTTCATGTGTCCTATCTGAGGCATATCTAACACACGTCAGCTCCTTGTGCTCAAGCAGCACCTCTATGTCATCTGTCAAGGTGGGCAGCAATGTATGCGAGAGTGTATGGTCCACAATGGCTTGCCGCAACCGTGAAACGTGGAAAACGGGGTGAATGGTGGACGTAAAGGGTAACTGCAGACGGTACGCCACCTTTCATATCTGAGCGGTAATCTCGAAAGGTCTATATTAGCGGGCCGCCAGCTTCTCATTGCTCCGATGGGCCAAAGTCTTCTGTTTGTAAGACCTGAGCTTAAGGTATACCCGGTCCCCCACGCCAAATTGCACATCCCTCCGCTGCTCATACGCCTTGGCTTTCATGATCTGCTGGGCCCGCAATAAGTGTTTCTTCAGCTACTCCAAATACCGGTCCCGCTCTCCAAGATGCTCCTCTACCTGCGATACAGGAGTGGTACCTTAAGTGTAGTGGATCAACTGTGGTGGGTCCCGTCTGTACAAAATCCGAAAAGGACTACTGTGTGCCGTAGAGTGGTACGAGGTGTTGTACCAATATTCTGCCCATGCTAACCACCTGCCCACTGCTTCGACGAGTCTAAGCAAAACACCGCAAATAGGTCTCCACACTCCTATTCATTACCTTTGTCTGTCCGTCCGTCCGTCTGTGGGTGATAGGCTGTGCTCCTCCTCAATTTGGTCCCCTGAACCTTGAACAGCTCCCGTAAAAAACTGCTCAAGAATACTTTGTCGCGATCAAATACTATGGAAGCATGGAAACCATGCAGGCGGACCACCTCTCGCATAAAGGCTGTAGCTACTGTCATGGTTGTGTAAGGATGCTCCAGCGGCACGAAATGTGCATACTTGCTGAGTCTATCCACCACCACCAATATGGAGTTGTAGCCCTCTGATCGTGGTAAACCTTCAATGAAGTCTATGCTAATATCCTCCCAAACTCTCTCAGGAAGGGCCAATGGCTGTAGAAATCCCGCCGGTGCCATATCCATGTACTTGTGACACTGGCAAACGTCACACTCGGCTATCTTCTTAGGAATGTCTTTCTTCATGTCCGGCCAGTCTAGCTCCCTAGACATTCTGCTGTAGGTTTGATGTATCCCTGAATGCCCTCCGATGGAGCTGCCGTGGAACTCTTGAAATATCAGTGGTATATGTGTAGACCCCCTGGGAATCGCCAGTCTCCCCTTGGTAAAGCAGCCGCTGCGAACTCATGGTGTACGCCGGAAATTCCGCGCTGATCCTTGCTGTAATGCCTCCCGTATCTGTGCTAAGCCCGGATCAGCCTCAATCTCTCTGCTTAACGGCTCCCAGTCCAGGAGTACTGATACTGAAATGGCTGCTATCTCTGCTGGCTCCTCTCTGCGGGACAGGGCATCTACCGCCTTATTCTTCAAGCCTGGTCGGTACTGAATCTCGAAGGTGTAATGGACCAGCTTGGAGAGCCACTTCTGGTGTTCTTCTTTAATCATGCGCTGCTCCAACAAATACTTCAAACTATACTGGTCGGTCCTCACTATAAACTGTCTCCTCAACAAATAATGTCGCCATTTCTGGATAGAGAGCACGATCGCCATCAACTTTCGCTCATATACTGATTTCAACCTTGCTTGCGCTGATATGGTCTGGCTGAAATATGTAATAGGTTTATGTTCCTGCATCAGTATCGCTCCCAACCTATGTCCTGAGGCGTCAGTGTCTATCACGAAGGGCCTGCTGAAATCTGGTAGTGCCAAGACGGGCACGGTCGTCATCGACTGCTTCATGGCCTTGAATGCCTTGGTGGCCTCTTCACCCCAGTGAAAGATGTCCTTCAGCTGCTTTGTAAGCGGCCATGCTATCGAGCTGTACCCTTGGACGAACTTTTTGTAGTATCCTGTCAGGCCCAAGAAACCCCGTAGGCCTCGTAGTGTGGTAGGTAATGGTCAGTCTAACATTGCTGCAATTTTGGCCCGATCTGTCGCCACCCCCTCAGCTTGAGACGATATGCCCCAAATACTCTACTTGTGGCTGACCAAACAAGCACTTCTTATTTGTACACAGCTGCTGGTCCTGCAACTCATGTAACACTGCCTGCAGATGCCCCACATGCTACTCCACGCTGCGACTGTATATCAAGATGTCGTCGAAGAATACCAGGACAAATCTTCGCAGGTAGGGCCGGAACACCTTGTTCATCAACGTCTGGAACGTCGCTGGAGCGTTCGTCAAGCCGAACGACATGACGAGGAACTCATAGTGCCCCTCACGAGTCCTAAAGGCCGTCTTGGGCACGTCATCTGCCCTCATCCGTATCTGGCGATAACCTTACGTGAGACCGATTTTAGAAAAACATGCAGCTCCGTGTAGCTCGTTAAGAAGTTTGTCGATCACCAGAATATGAAATTTGTCTGGGACAGTTTCCTTATTCAAAGTCCCGTAGTCCACACAAAATCTCCAGCTGACATCCTTCTTCTTTACTAACAAAACCGGGCTGGAGAACGAACTCGTACTCGGCTAAATCACCCCTGCTTGCAGTATGTCCTTTACTAACATCTCAATCTCGTCCTTCTGTACCTGGGGATACCGGTAGGGACGCACGCTGATGGGGGACATGCCCTCTCGTAAAACAATGGCGTGCTCGTGGTCTCGGTGCAGTGGTAATCTCTGTGGGGTCTGAAACACATCCTCGTACTGGCTCAATAGCTGCTCTATCTCTGGTGCCACTGCCTGAGTGTGATCCTCCCTCTGCTCTACTGTCGCCACCGCCTGTAGCTCGACCAGATATCCACCCACTGTTGTGTGTATCGCTCGTATCATGGCCTTGTAGGATACTAAAGAACGACAGAGGCTGGGATCCCCCTGTAAGACCACTGTTCTCCCTCCCTCCTGGTACTCCATCCTCAGTATTTTCAATTCGTCCTGGTCTCTCCTAAGGTCTGTAGCCACTTCATCCACAGTATGACATCAATGCCCCCTAACTCTAAGGGAAGAAAATCCGTGACAATCTGCACCTCTTGTATCGTCACTATCACACCTTGATAGACGTCGTTACCGTGTGTCACCTGACCTGTGCCCAGCACTACGCCATATCTCCCTGTGTCGCTCAGCTGCAGTCTCTGCTCTCTCACCAATCTGCTGGAGATGAAATTGTGGGTGGCCCCACTATCTACAAGCACGATCACCTCATGGCCGTCCACATGTTCCACCAATTTCATGGTGTGGTTTAGTGTGAATCCCAACACGGAATTGAGGGATACATCTGCCAAATCCAAGTGCTGGTGCTCAACCTCCTCCTCAACCTCTCCAGCCTCTAGTACTACTACACCGTCCTCCTCATCGTCGTTCACTATCAGTATCTGCAGAGTCCGATCTCCACAGCGGTGTTTTGGAGTGAACCTCTCATCACATTTGAAACATAGTCCATTCGCCCGCTTCTCCCAGATCTCCGCCTCAGTCATCCTTCGTACCTGCCCCCTGTCCGTGGCTCTGGTCTCCTGTCCCTGCTGCTCGCGGCAACGACGATACCTTCCTGGGTAGGAGCGGCCCCCTGGGTAGGAGCGGCTCTCTGTCCTCCAACTGGTGCCTGTCCCCGAAAAGCGGTGCCTTCCCATGCCCCACGGGCTCTCCTCTCAGTCTCCTGATGGTCCTCGACCATCCTAGCTGAAGTCATTATCTCTCGCAGGCCCACTGGCTGCACCCATCTCAGCTCGGATCTAACAGTGGGCTTCAGGCCCTTCATAAAACAACCATCCAAAGACTCACCCGAGACTCCTCGAGCTCTGTGGCAGAGTGACTCAAACTTCTTGATGTACTCCCCCGTGCTCCCATCCTGCTTCAGAGAATATAACTGCTCATATACTCCCCCAGACTGCCCCGTGCTCCCATCCTGCTTCAGAGAATATAACCGCTCATATACTCCCCCAGACTGTATTGTACCAAATCGCTCCACCAATAGAGTAGTAAACTCCTCACATGTCTGAAACGGTTGCTGCTGATGTGTCCATCTGTACCAACCCAAGGCCTCTCCCTCCAAGCAGACTCCTATTGATCGTAGCCAATCCTCCACTGGTACCGCAGATACGTCAAAATACCTCTCCACATGATACAGCCAGTCATCAGGGTCCCCGGCCTAAAAAATGGGCACCTTCAGCTTCCTCAGTCGACTATCCCCGCGAATCCTCCTCTCTCCTGCGGCTGATCCTGATGTCTCTGCTGAAAAACCGGTGGTCTGTTAGGAATGTACCTCCCTGCTTGATCCCGTGCTCCTCCGTCCGCTCCATCCCACTGCCAATCGCCCCTTTCATCTCCATATGGGTGTCCGTATTCTGCCTGATGGTCTCTTGGGATGCCATGTATCACTCTCCAATCTTCTCACCCCCGAAAGGTGGGGGCTGGATCGACGGGCCCTCAATATGCTGTTATTGCCATCCATACTGTTGAAAACCTGTCCCATGCTGCTGAAACCCATGAGTATAAGCTGTTTGGGCCATGAACTGGGCCCCATGTGGCGTCGTGGAGGTCGAAATGGGCTATCGGGGTCCCTGGAACGTCGACGGAACCCCAGGAGGCTCGGACGGCACTCTGAGAAGGCCGCGGGGGGTGGGCGAACCCCCCCAAGGGGGCGGGGGCCCTCCGGCCCCAGTTTTGGGCCGGCGGCCCCCCGCCGCGGCCCCTGGGTGTCGCCGGGGGCCAGGAGGGGGCGGCAGTTGCTGCCGCCCCTCCTGGGGGTTCGGCCGAACCCCCAGGTGCACCTGGGGGTTCGGCGGCCCCCAGGTGCACCTGGGGGTTCGGCGGCCCCCCAGGCTGCCGGGGCGGGCGACCACCCTGGTGGTCGGAATGCCGCCGCGCGGCAGTGAAGTGGCTGGAAACGCCTTCCAATCTTCCGGATCTGCTGCGTTTCGCTGGTCGTACGGATACAAGCCACCATCTTCTGGAACCCACTAACTAAAAATCACATTTTTACCGTTATTTGTTGACAAATGCGGCTCCTTTTTGCTTGGATCCGTTTTAGGGTTGATGTTCGCTATCATCGCCGCTATGTCCCTCATCATCTGCGATCTATTCGTCTCCATAGTTGCCGTCAATCGCGCTTCGGATGCGGATGCAGCCGCAACAATCTCCGCGGTCTCCTTTTTGACCTCGTTAAATCTCTCGGTGATTCGGTTCTCCATCTTCTCTACTTTCTCTTCCAACGCTTCGATCCGCTCCATAGATCGTGTGCTCGCCATGGATCTAGTGCTTTGATACCAATTTGATGCGTCTAAGGCTTTTTGTGGGGATAAAGGTAGGATTTTTATGGCTTTTGACTAATAAAACTAGGGTTTTAATCTGAAGAACAGATCTGAAAATGACTAATAAATGCGAGGATAATGAATCTAAAGCAAATGAACAATAGGAGATTAAAGGGAAAATTGCTCTAGGGTTCTAGGGAATAGAAATACCTTCAGATCAATTCTTCGATAACCTCTCCTAGGGCTGGCCGGCCCTTGCTTAAGGGGGGAATCAGCCAATTGTGGAATTACTAAATGGCCCCTCTCGTAGTTGCGAAACTACAAGTTTGACACCGGATCCGTGGTGGACCCGAGTCGCCTCCTCCTCCGATACACTTGGACCGGCCTCTCATTGGGCTCTCTGACTTGTGCTCCTCTGACCCGCGCTGCATCAGTACACTTAGTGGGTACACTTAGTGGGTGTTATTGGTTTGGGAATTCGAGGTGAGACTCGGGTACATGCCTCACCGGTACAAATTCTGGGATTATTACCCAAGGTGATTCTGGGACATTTAGGGACTGAATTTGGACGTTATCATAGGACTTTTGATGACGTGGCTTCATGAGTTATATTATCTTCCAATTATGATATAAATTCTGAAATTAAGTTATTCTAACTAATTAGAAATAATTAAGTAGTTTTTAGTAATAATATCTTAACATTTCCAAATTACTAAGAAAACAATGAAATTATATTAATTGATCTTTAATATTAAATAAAAATTTATGATGGGCCGATTCTTAATATTTTATTTTGAAAACAACCTAACTACATGTTATATAATGTTGAGATTTGCTATTTTCGGAAGCATAAAAAATTCAAATGCTGCAAGTTTGGATTGGACAATACAACCACACGAGAAACTCTGCACCTTTAGACGTATTCTACTTTTTGAAGCATTAGTACCGGGGTTGGTGTTGCTGCTCCTTGTTGTGGGGTTGGTGGCTGGTTGGGGGAGACAAGAGGTGACCAAGTGGATGAACAACAAGCATTAGGTGCTATTACAACTCCTTACTGCTGTCAGAGACGTGGCAGGCAGCTGATAGCTAGTGACGAGGGATTATATTGGAGGAAGATAGGCGGCGAGATGAGACGGGAAAGAGAGAGAAAGATAGATCTCGTAGATGTGAAGGAAAACAAAGAGAAGAATACCACTTCTTATCTCAATCATTGACAAATTATGGGACAAATTTTAGGATTGGATTCAAGTGAATATTTTAGAAGCCGCCTACGACCTAGGCGCCTAGTGGTGGAAGAAAAACTAAACAAAAAAGAGTACAACAAAGGAATAGAGGGGAAGAACAAATCTCGCCAGAGAGACTTGCTGTCTGTCGTTTCTCAACACCCAGCCGCCTTTTGTTACCAGCTGAAGGGAGAGACATGGGTTAAGATTCGCTTAAAGGGGTTAGGGTTAGAAACCATATTCCCCCTCTTTCGCCTAGCAAGCAACAAGATGCAGAGGCTCATCGATGACAAGCCAGCAATGGTGGACCGCAAATCTCTCTCGGCAAGGTTTGTTCTCTCTTCCTCGCTGTCTAAATATGACAGAATTTAGGCCGCCTCGCCTGGGTGGATTTTTTAAACAATGATTCGTGTCTATAATATGACAAATGGTGTGGATTCTTGGAGCACAGCCTTAATTTTAGTCCTAGCAAACAATGACACCCCAATTTTGAATTTCAGCTCTAGTCACAATACCAAACCAATAACAGATAAGATAATGTCCTAGTCCCGCCTTATAGTCGAAAACCTGTAACACCTCCATAGGAATTCCAACCAATTGGTAGGTAGGCTCAAGAAATTCCAATGTCTAAATTATGGGAAATGAAACAACACAAATTGCACCATTATCATTCTTGGTTTCATGCATTTTAAGAGTACATGTAATTCCAGCATTATGCATTTGGGTAGGCATAAAATTGGTATAAAATTATATCATGCTAGGCTTCACATCATTACCTGTTTGACTTTGATCAGGTTTTGAATCCTGCATGACTGGCTGGAGGTCTGACAAATCCAGAGCGGATTTACAGAATTCAGACTATGAATTAAATTGAGTGCTCTGATGAATGGAATAGGATAATGCTTTATTTTGATCGGGAAAATTATTTTTCTTTTTCCCAAGGATATAATTGGTGCACATCAATGTACAATGCTGTATACCTTTCTGCTATTGGTGTTATCTGTATTATTCTATTCTCTATTATCTTACCAATTACATTTTTTTTCCCTTGGTGATCTCTTCCTATGAAAAATGAATGTGAATTTGAGGGCTGATTTACTCTCTGGATCCAAAAGAATGTGTAGACCACCTCCAACCCACTCACCCACATGCACACACCTCTTTTCTTTTTGTCACTTGAAGATAATGGGACGTCTTGTACTTTATAGGACATTTTTGTCGTCTACTTTGTTCACAATATTTAGGCTCTGATCACTCACATTCTTCAATCCATTTGTACATACATGCAAGTTTGCAAACTACTCATTGGATACAGTTATTATTTCTGGTTGTGCGCATTATTGTTCTAAGTGTGAATTCTATTGATTTGAATTTAGCACGTGTGTGTGTGTATAAAGTTTTTAATATTTTCTTTACTCTGCTTGTTTTCTTGTGTAGCTCATAAGTGGGGGAAAAGGCTACGACTTCAAGGCTGTTAAACGGTGGACTACCCAGAGAAAGATTGGGTATGGGCTTATTGAGTGTGAAAAAGTAAAGTGGTTGTGGCCCTTTTGTTTGTTTTGTTTGCTTTTGTTAATAAAATTTACAGGCTTATTTACTATTAACAATTTTTATCCAGATTTTTGTTCCTATACACAAAGAAGTACATTGGTGTTTAGCAATCATCAATATGAAGGATAAAAAGCTTCAGTACCTCGATTCACTTGGTGGCATGGACAAGAATGTGCTAAGGGTGTTGGTAAGGTTATCTTATCTCATTATTTACTCTGATTCAAAACTTCAAATGTGAATTTTGGATGGTATTGCTGGCTGATTGTAATTGTTCATATTTCTCTTACAACGATTTCATACAAAAAAGGGGGAAAAGAAAATTTTTTAATAAAATATTTTATATGATATGACACATCTAAAATATCTTAATAGCCATTATGTATCATGGATAATATTTTTTGTATGTATGCAAATTTCAATATAGTATTGAATTATAAAAGGGTATTATGCGACTTGGAACAGGGTATCTATGTGAAACACTAAAGTACCATTGAAATTTGCATACATACAAAAAATATTATCCATGATACGCAATGGCTATTAAGGTATCTATGTGAAACACTAAAGTACCATTGTTTAAGAGAATATAGATTGAATATCCAATATTACATTTAGATGGGATGTGATATGTATGCATGGACGCCCACACGCGCACACACACAGACATGAGGTAAAACATTCCTAAGATGACCTAGGTGACCTAATCTCAGCTCCTTGTCTGAGATTAAGTGATAGAAGCACACATGAAGTCCTTTTTTTTGCATAAAACCCCTTACTTTTTTAGAAGGAGACAATTCATTTATGAGCTATCTTCTCTCGTGTGTCACCGATCCAGAACCCAAACAGCATAAACTCCCTAAATTTCTTCCATCTTTTTCCTTCCATCTGCATCCAAAACCATCAGGAACGACATGCCACACCACTTGTCATGCAGTTGTGGCAGCATGATGCACCGCCCTCGGGCAATGGTGGTGGACTGCTTCGCCCTTAGGATCATCAGGGCAGTGCTTGGGCTTCCATTCCCTGCCATTATTAGAGGCAGTGGCAACCCCCGACAAGCAGCGAGAGGGACATGACTGCAACAACACCATCCCGTCTTTTTTTCTTTCTTCCCCTTCTTCTTTAGATCTAAAATATCACTCTCTTTCTAATTAACGTAACCCAACAAGCAGAACACTAAGATGAAAAATGATGAAGTTATCGAGATAAGCATATGTTCGTTCACTTAAAGCGTTCCATTATTAAAAAAAATCATATACTCTCTAGAAGAAATGTATCAGCACAGAGAAGCAGTTATCTGCATATTAATACTTGGTTTCCTGTGAAATTTTATAAGATATTGATCGTGAAGGCAGTAGTAAGTTCTTTCTAATGCACTTTCGCTGCAACTAAGTTATAATCTGAATGCTAGAAAGAAATGGAATCATCTTGGCCCCATCAGAGAAATAATGAACCAAATTTGTTTCCATCTATTCTCCTGTTCTTTTAAGCCAAAATTTCTTCATCAATCTTCTCACCCTTTAAGGCAAAACTTCAAATAGGCAAAACATCAGACAGTTTGTACACATTACTGGATGCCCCATTGAGGTAGATGACCAACACAACAGTTTGAGTACAAATTAGATACAAATTAATAAAAATGTCAATTTAAGTACCATGGTTTTAAATATTCCCCTGATATGGTCGGTATATCCCCAGATATATTGTTTATGGACCCTAACCGATATAATATGGATAAACAATATGATCAAAAAAGATTGCACTTTTTAAGTTCATTTCGGCCGATATGGCCTATGTTTGTTATTTGTAGTATTTTTACATATAAAATACTAGTGTAGTCTTAAATTTTATACTCAAAGCTACTTATATAAGTAGTTCTTTCCAAGTTAGTTATGCTTTTCTATCTTAAGTCGTGATATGATAAAATTGAGATGATAGAATAGAGTGAGAAGCTTTATGACGACTAAATAATAGATGAACAATGGTTATTAATGTAAAGGATATCGATACGAGTCTTTTAATGAGTTTTCATATTCTTTAAGAAATTTTTTATAAATTTTTGTGTTGCTGAAAATAGTTATATGAAAATTTTGGTTTCTTACATACTGGTTGGAATCTTCCTATCGAAATTGCCTTGCTTATTAGCCACTGTAAATATATCTTTGACCTTATTTGTTACTTCCTCGTATATGTTTTTCTTCCTATTTTTCTTCTTAACAGTGTTATTGCTTCAACTATTACCTTTTTACTTCTTTCGGTTGTCACTTAGGCTATTGTAACAAGAGTAGCTATTATTGCTATTACCTTGTGGTAGGTGTAGATATAAAAGACATGTAGTCGCTAATTTTAGTGTTGGATAGATCCTAAATGAGAGAACTGAATAAATAGGGAGAAAAAAAAGAATCCAAGAGGGAAAAAAGGAGTTTTGCCTTTACTCATTCCATATTGTTGATTTGGATATAAATTTTTTATGATGTTTTATAATGGTTTCTATTTATAATGTTATTTATGATGTTATTACTAATGGTTTTTATGATGATATCTATAACTTTGTATAATTTATATTCATCTTGATGTCATTTGACCATAGCTTGGTATTTTGATAACATATTGACATATAAGCTATTATAACTAATTTTTGGTTATCAATATTTATATAGATGTAATCTCTAGCATGCATACTTGTTATGTGATGTATCTCTTGATATCCGATATGCAATATGAATTTTTTTTTCATCCAATACGATATTCGATAGTTAAAATCTTGTTTTGTACAAATTTGTATCAATATCGCCATGTCAGGAATTTTAAGAAACAGATGATAAACTTAAAATAATAACATTTTTTCACATCACCTTCCTTCATTAATCGCCTACACATTATTCTAACAGAATATAAATCACAAATTTTTTCAAAAAATACAATGTAAACATTAAACATCACACTGGAGTGTTTTAAAATTTTAATTCCAATTTTTTAAATACAAATCCAATTTTCGATTGGTAGTTGTAGTGCTCGGTGCCTCTAGAGGTGGCAATGTCGCCACTCATTGGCATTGGTGGTGTGCTTACCGTCACTGGCTAGTCCTCGTGGTGGCTACGACATTGCTCGATATCGTTGCTGGAGATGGCCCTATCAGTGCATTGCTTGTTTTCGTTGTTGGAGACGGCAGTAGCATTATGTTGGGTTGGTGGTGCCGTTGGTGGTAGCGGCTGCTAACGATTCACTGCCGCTATTGATGGCGGATATGGTGGGGCGAGATTTGAGATTGAGTGTTTGGACAGGGAAGAAAAGGGGAAGTGAAGAGATATGGATGAAGAAAATGAGATAGGAGGGAAGAGGAGAGTATGGCTCAACTATGAGCTATTTGTTGGGACCTGATATGGCAAATAGAACACTAGATGGTGGTGAATAGTTTTTTTAGAAAATAAAATTGTACCTCTAGAAATCTCCTTAAGATCAAAATTAGTGTTACTTAATTTTATCTTAATCAACCAACAATACTTGCAATAGCGGAAATAAAATGCAAGTAAGAACAAAATAGCACAATTCGCAAACACACATATTTTATTCTGGCTACGTGCAGTCCTCGAACTCTCTCGGGCTTTATTCTGGCTACGTCCAATGAGGATTTTCCATTGCCTCACAAACTAAGGTCTTTTACAAACACATTACCACTACAAGAGTTAACAAACCACCTAGCCTCCAACGAGGATTTACAAATCCTCACATACAATGAGGAAATCCCTTTTACTAAAAACCCAAGTAAGAGATATTTACAACCTTTGAAGATTTACAAATACATATAGCCGCGTGATGAAGCCCATGTGTATGTCATTGATATATGAGCGGATTTGATCTCAAAAAATGAAAAACTTTTAGAAGCTTGGAGATAAAAAATAAACCTGGTTTAAATCTCTTTAAAGATATATATTTTTGAAATAGAGATTAAAACAAGTATAGAGGCCAATAAAATTGATCAAAAGATTTGAGAAAATAAGCCCAAGAATTTTTGAAACAATAGTAAAAAATAGAGATCTTTTGAAAAAGAGAATTTTTGAAATTTTGCTTTGAAAAATATAATAAAATGATTAATGATGGATATGAAAAAGATCCAAGGTCTCTAGGGATCAAAAATAATAACACATTAGAGATCAAAGATCAAGTTTTCGTTTAATCTTTGAAAGAAAAATATGATTTTAAAAACACATTAAAACAAGAGACTTGTATTTTGAATCTTAATAGAAAAAGCTTTTGAGCTTGTAGATAAAAAAACAAGTTATTCGAAGGCTAAATAATGAAACTAAATCAAGTGATGTGAGAATGGAAATTAAATCAGTAGCCTTTTGAATATAATAAAGAACAGAAATTAGAGCCTTCAGCACTTTGAGCAATAGAGAGATTTCTTTTGATATGAAAATTGTTATATTAAAAACACTGAAATCCCAGCTATTTATAGAGAAAATATTAGCACTAAATCGGCACAAAATCAGCTTAAAACAGTTCAAGGAATCAATTTCAACGGCTAGCATAAATCAAGGTAGATTGTCAAATCTGTCAACAGTTGACCCAGTAGTTGGCTATTCTGGGAAATAGTCGGTTATCTCTTCCAGATAGTTGTTTATTTCCTCAAATAGTCGGGTATTATTTTGACAGAGAGTTGGGAGTAAAACCCTGACAGATATAGTCGGCTATTATAGGATATAGGAGTTTTTATACTTAAAATACTTGAAAAATAATTAACAAGAATTATATTAAAGTATTATACTAAGTAATATATTTTAAAAATATTTTTCCAGAAATTGTGTGCGTATAAAAGATATAATATGTCTTTTACATTTCTAAGTAAATTACTCACTTAGACACACATGTAGCTCTTGTTCTTCAATATTTGACTTGAGCCGTTTCCTCTTGATTTTAAGTCTTCATATGCTTTGTAATTTTGAACCTTCATATGCTTCAATTCAAGGTTCGAGTGTAGGCTTTTGATTTCTGCTTCTAAGTCCTTCGATTTTCTTCACAATGCGCTTTATTCTCCATGTCTACAAAATAATCTATATGCACTTGAAATCAACACATTAGTACACATATCACTTGTGCACATCATCAAAATCCACTGGGGTGTGTCCCAATATCCCAACACTATCCTTTTAAAAAGGGAGGGATTTTTTCACAAAATAACACCTTTTATGTGCTCTTTAACTTGTCCCCCCATATATGAGTTATACCTACACTTGCATAATGCTGGCGGCTGTTAGGGTTTCCTCGATTGGGATGGGGTGAACATCCAAGTCTAGCAAATCAGAGTCCGAGTAGAGTGCACTCCTTAAATCATAGTGCCCAAATTGAGTCTCTTAAGGCACAAAACAATGCGGATGGTTGGCCGGTGTACAACAAAAGGTCGGCACAAAGGGCAATGTGTTCAGGCTTGCAGTCAACAAGTGGAATTGGGGAATTGAACAGAGATGCTAGCTAGGCAATCAAGAGATCAAACAAAGGGTTCTTGGCAAAACGTAGGGTTTCGTGAATGTCAAACTATGCAAATCTTGAACGCAACACTCGTAGCCATCGAGAAAATTTGCATATAGATTTACTACTTCATGGAAGGATTTTTGCTTCGCTAGTAAGAAACTTAATGATAATGCTAAACTCAATGTTGTTGAGCCTAGGAAAAAAGCAGATGTTTGTCTTTGTGTAGATCTCACCTGAAGAAAGTAGTGCAAACGTCCAAATGTTGGTCAAATTCATTCAGCGGCTATGTAATGGGAGACAAATCCTTTTATTCTCTCTTAAAGGCATGTGTATTAAGATTGTGGAGGCCGATGTGTTCTCTTGAAGTCTAATTGTGAGAGAACAGGTTATTCCAGGTTGGCTCATCGGATGAATGTAAGAGGATGATGCGTTGTGGGCCTGGGATATTCAATGGTCAATTGATCGTTCTTAGAAAGTGCTTGGTGAAAATCGGATAGGAAACGGATCCATTGGCTACGGTTCTAGAGTGGTGTGCTTTCCATACCTAAATATGAAATTATGATTACAAGACATTTTTAGTAAGGTGGCAAGTTTGGTGGGAATGTCTAGGTACATTGACAATTGACAAAGTTATATCCTTGGGGATAGATTGGCATATGCTAGGTGTTGTGTGGACATAAAGGCCACAACACCTATGCCATGCTCAATTTCTCTTGAATTCAAAAATGGTGATTGAAGTTGAATATGAGTGCATTCGACCAATATGCAAGAAATATAATTGATTTGGACAAGTCGATGCCAATGCCTGACTGCTGTTAAGTAGGTGGCAAACGACTGTTGGCGGTTCGACTCATAGCTGTGGGTTGTAACTAATGGTGGGATGTAACTTATGTCAACATGGTGAATGGCAGTGGAGATCTCAAGATAGAAAATGAATCTGTACAAGAGAATTTTTCGCAAACCGACGACAATCTATTGGATGGTCCACATACAACTAATGTTACAAAGGCAAGATTTGTTGCAGAATCTACCGCTCATAATAACAGATGATAAACTTAAAATAATAACATTTTTTCACATCATCTTCCTTCATTAATCGCCTTCACATTATTCTAACAGAATATAAATTACAAACTTCTTCAAAAAATACAATGTAAACATTACACGGGAGTGTTTTAAAATTTTAATTCCAATTCTTGAAAGACAAATCCAATTCCGATTGGTAGTTGTAGTGCTCACTGCCTCTAGTGGTGGCAATGTCACCACTCAATGGCATTGGTGGTGTGCTTGCCGTCACTGACTAGTGCTCGTGGCGGCTACGACATTGCTCGATATCGTTGTTGGAAATGGCCCTACCAGTGGCGGTGCTTGTTTTCGTGGTTGGAGACGAAAATAGCATTGATGTTGGGTTGGTGGTGCCATTGGTGGTAGCGGCTGCTAGCGATTTAGTGCCGCTATTGGTGGTGGGTATAGTGGGGTGAGATTTGAGATTGAGTGTTTGGAAAGGGAAGAAAAGGGGAAGTGAAGAGATATGGATGAAGAAAATGAGATAGGACAGAAGAGGAGAGTATGTCTCAACTATGAGCTATCTATTATACATTTGTGGACCTTTTTTGAATTTTGTCCTACGTGGACATCAAAGTATGACTAGGACAAACATGAGTGACTAGGATGTTGACTAGGACAACGATAATATGATTTAAATGAGGTGAATTTGAAATTTGAAATTTTGGGGAAACATATTGGGGAAAATTTTACGCGAGGTTTGATTTTTGTGTTGGGTGGAAAGGGGGGGATATTTAACTTTGAATTCACTTTTTTTTTTTTTTTTGGGGGGGGGGGGATTTAAATGAACCGTGCCCGTAGGGGGGGGGGATTTAAATGAACCGTGCTCTACGGGCACGGGTTATGACTAGTCCTTTTACAAAGCGAGGGATTTTTTCACAAAATGACACCTTTTATGTGCTCTTGAACTTGGCCCCCCATATATGAGTCATACCTACACACACACACACACACACAATGCTGGCGGCTGTTATGGTTTCCTCGATTGGGAGAGGGTGACCATCCAAATCTAGCAAATCAGTGTCGGAGCAAGTGCACTCCTTAATTCATAGTACCCAAATTGAGTCTCTTAAGGCACAAAACAATGCGGATGGTTGGACGGTGTACAACAAAAGGCTGGCACAAAGGGTAATATGTTCAGGCTTGCAGTCAGCAAGTGGAATTGTGGAATTGAACAGAGATGCTAGGCAATCAGGAGATCAAAAACCTAGGTTTCTTGAATGTCAAACTATGCAAATCTTGAACCCAACACTAGTAGCCATCGATAAAATTTGCATATAGATTTACTACTTTATGGAAGGATTTTTGCGTCGCTAGTAAGAAACTTAAGGAGAATGCTGAACTCAATGTTGTTGAGCCTAAGGAAAAAAGTAGGTGCGTGTCTGTGTAGATCTCTCCTGAAGAAAGTGGTGCAAACATTCAAATGTTGGTCAAATTCATTCAGTGGCTATGTAATGGGAGACAAATCCTTTTATTCTCTCTTAAAGGCTTGTGTATTAAGATTGTGGAGGCCGACATGTTCTCTTGAAGCCTAATTGCAAGAGAACAGGTTATTCCAGGTTGGCTCGTCGGATGAATGTAAGAGGATGTTGCGCTGTGGGCCTTGGATATTCAATGGTCAATTGATCGTTCTTAGAAAGTGCTTGGTGAAAATCGGATTGGAGACGGATCCATTGGCTACGGTTCTAGGGTGGATGTGCTTTCCATCCCTATATATGGAATTATGATTACAAGACATTTTTAGTAAGGTGGCAAATTTGGTGTGAATTTCTATATACATTGACAATTGACAAAGTTATATCAATGGGGATAAGATTGGCTTATGCTTGCTGTTATGTTGGTCATAAAGGCCACAACACCCATGCAATGCTCAATTTCTCAATAGTTCAAAAATGGCGATTCCGTAGAGATTGAAGTTGACTATGAGTGCATTCGACCAATATGCAAGAAATATAATTGATTTGGACATGTCGATGCCAATGCCTGACTGCAGGTGGCAAAAGACCGTTGACGGTTTGACTCATAGCTGTGGGTTGTAAGTAATGGTGGGATGTAACTATTGGCAACATGGTGAGTGGTAGTGGAGATCTCAAGATAGAAAATGAATCAGTACAAAAGAATTTTTCGCAAACGGACGACAATCAATTGGATGGTCCACATACAACTAATGTTACAAAGGCAAGACTTGTTGCAGAATCTACCTCTCATAATGTTGCAATGACAACTATTGATGCTACTGCCGACTTGAAGGCTATTGCTACTATTGCGACAACGTGAGGAACAGTGGGTTGGTGGTGGTTTCCAACATCTCTCCATCAAGCGGCATTACTGGAGGATTCGTCTTCAATCATTGATGTAAATAGTTCAGAGTGGTTGAATCAACTATAGGAGTATCGGAAAGAAGCCAACGGCAAGGTGGATAAAAGTAAGAAACCACTCAACCTCCTTCAGCCCCACCAAGGAGAAGCATGAGATTCCACAATGGGAATAACTCTGGTGGTTTCGATGGGAATCCATAATGGGAATAACTCTGGTGGTTTCGATTGCAAGGGTTTTCTATAAGCGAGTGTGCTGAAAGGATGGGCTTAATTGTGTAATAAAATATGATCATGTGTTAAGAGTTTGTGAAGGAGATGTGTTAATTTCGTAGTCTTGCTTCCCGTTGAGAGAGGATAGTGTTTTCCTTTCATTCAGTTTATTACTAAGTATATTACATTTGAGTTGATAAATTGTAGCTTATTTGACTACAAAATTTTCATTTATTTTTGAACAAAAACTTTATGCCCAAAATAAATAAATTATGAACCCAAATAACAAATCTATTCCGTTGGATGCGATCTAACTTATCAAAGCTTTCTACAAACAAAATTTTAAATTGTTTTAGAATGCTTAACCCATGTATCAAGTGACGATAAAATCACCCTTATAGAGATTTCTTAGAAGTGACTAACTTATCATCTTCTTGATCCATGAGTAAAACATTGGTTAGATCACACCTAACGGAATTGATTTGCGAGTGGATTCACAAATAATAATAATAATAATAATAATAATTATTTATATATATATATATTTTTTGGGGGGGAGGGCATTAAGTTTTCGTTCAAGAAGAAATGGTAATTTTGTAGACCATGTGTGTGTAATTGTCAAGGACTGGGAAGTTTCCAATTTAAAATTAGGAGATGATAGAATTATGATTTTTAGTTTTGAATAGCAGTCAAATAAGAGTCAAATATAAATTGTACTCGTGTATTAGTCTTGGAATTTTCTTATTATCAACAATACCTTAATTGGAGGGAGACCTTTATTCTCAATAACATATTCTCTGTCAATATCAGCAAGCTATAGCTAAGAAGCCTGGAAAAGCTTAAACTTCTTTGTGCATTCACTGTAATTGCACGGGTGATGAACAGAACAATGGGTTTGTTATTTAACACACAAAAACAAATTGACATCCATGAGTCTTCTGGTTGTTAGAAGGTGAGACGAAGTGTGTCCACTGTAGTTTAACTATCCTTTGGCTTAAAAGTTAGAAAACACTGAAAATTGAGAAGAAATCATCAAATTTGATGGTACTGTCTCAAGTGTCCCAAAATCCTATGCATATCGGAATTGGGTGATAACTGAACACGTCTTATGCACATGCTGCTTGGACACGAACATGCAGAAACTGGGATGACACGATACGACACGACACAACATGGTCACACTGAAACAAATCCTTAAAAGTTATATTGAACATAGGGGCGTAGTGTTTGATATGTGTATCTTTTGCACGTGTTTTACACGACATGACCGACGTATCTGTGCAATCTAGCTTATGCATGTAAGTATTACCCATCCAATGGTTATTGCAGTCAAAGGGCTCTTCATTTTTCATTGTTTCCTTTGCTTCAGTCCCATGTCTGTTCCTTGCCTTGTTACCTCCTTGACAATGCAGCAAGCCAACCAATCAACTGGCTGTCAGATGAGTCGGACCATCTTTATAAACTTGACCGTGGAAAGAAATCAGTACACCTAATCCATGATATGATGTTATCGGATGACCAATGGACCAAAATACCCCTTTTGAAGTCAAAACCTAACTTACCCCGTTTATAGAAATTATTTTTATAAATCTTCATATAATTTTTTTAATGATGTATTTGTTTTAAACATTTTTTGTAGTTCAATGAATTTTTTGTTAGATATTAAAAACCTCAGCTTAAATATTTTTTAAGGTGCGAGGGCATTTTGGTTTAAAAATGATCACAAGTCATGTGATTATATGTTGGATGGCAGGTTGAAGGGATTGGCTTTATCCGAACAACTATAGGAAAGTTAAAGTGGGTTTCACTCACATAAAAAGTTCAGAGAGGGTTTTCATAAAATAAGCCGAAGTTGAGAACTGTCGTCATAAATTTACCAGTAAATCTTGATGGGCTATGGTTGCTCCAGCTCCCGCCGATGGGGCATCTAATAAAGCACATCAAGCTATACTTTTTTTTGGGTTGTGTGTGCATTTGTGTGCATGTGTGCATGCACGTGTTTACTGCTTTCTGTTCTTTTGAATACATGGCTCCTCTTACAACAGGGTTTCCTGATTACCATATTTTGAAGGATATCGAGTATGCAGAATTTTTGTTATGCATGCAGCTCCCATGGAAGAACAATCAGCATCATGTCTTATATTTATTTATTAAGCTGAGATGGCTATTTTCTAAATTGCTTGAAATACTGCATGTGTGCCGCCCCATAAGCTGCGTTGCTTCTTTCTATTGGAATGCTTAATTTTCCGCTTACAAAAGAACAAGGTAACACGTGCCTATTTATTGATGATCTTTATGTTTGTGGTGCCAGGCCAAGTATTTGATGGATGAGGTGAAGGACAAGAGCGACAAACAAATTGACGCAACGTCTTGGAAGCAAGAGGCGCTTCGGAGCCTTCCTTTGCAGGAAAATGGGTACGTACGTTGTTCCTGATGTGTGCCGCATTTGTTCATTACGTTTCAATGCTTGAATACTCAAAACCACCGAGTCATCTATTTGATTTTATCATCCTTTGATGTCGCGCTCACCACATCAGCGTTGAACTAGGGTTGTAAACAGCGCCCGAAATGACAAAAGGCGATAGCCTGACCTGTCTATTGGGTTCGGATCCGAAAAATTAAGCCAGAAATTCTTAGTTGGATTGGTGGGTTTGATATCTCCCTTTGCAAGCCCAATAGACCCTAGGTTCAACAAAACTTTTACAACAATGCTTGTTATGTTACATTTTGCAATACTTGGATTTATAAAGTGATAGAAATTTAAGCATACTGATTTTGATGGATAAAATAAAGCAAGAATTTTTTCAGTTTTCTTATAAGAAGATTGAACTATCACTTCAGAATTCCAGGCCCACCGTTAAGCCTACACTTGAAACCGGTTAGCCATAGCCCCCCATTATAATATTGTAGTTTTGTAGTTTACTCGAGACTTCTTGCCCAGTTTCCTTCAACCAGCTGCACTGCATATACTTTCCATAAAATCCTGTGTTAATGGATAACTCAAATTTTTTGCTGCCGTTCTTTTGTTTTAAAGTTCACGGTCTTTTAGCCGTTGGTGTTTCTGGTAGCTATTGTGTATAGGATTAAACTAGAGAAAGCTGCTGAATGCCTTAATTTTGTATCTGAGCAGGTACGATTGTGGGATGTTCATGCTCAAGTATATAGACTTTCACAGCAGGGGTTTAAACCTCACGTTTGGGCAGGTGAGACTCGATTCAAATCTTTATTTTACCAAGGTTCTTTGCACTTTAGCCTTGTCAATCAGAGTTCATCATGCTTGGATGCTCCCAATATGCTGTACATGCCGCCTTGCCTGAGTATCAACGATGTGTTATTCTCAACCGCACCCAAATCTTAGGCCCTAGGTGCTCTTCAGCACATCGACTTCATGCATAACTTCATGAAGTTATACATTTATATATGTTGGGAATGATGTGCTACATGGTCTACTTGTTTAGGAACACATGCCTTATTTCAGGAAGAGGACCGCAAAGGAGATTCTAAGGCTGAGAGCTGAATAAGTTCACAGAAGATGAGCTCAAAGATGGAACCTTTCTTCTACCCTACTCTACACTTGATATAGAGAACAATGGAGATACAAAATTGACACATTTTTTATGTCGAAAGAAGTTTATTCTTGATCCGTAGCCCACCTCAGTAATCACAGGAGGCTCGCATCTGTTTTTGCTCTTCTCAAAGAAGGTGATTTGGGGGGGGGGGGGTCTGGGCAGGGCTGCTTGTGTGCATAGCTGATGTACTTGAGGGCAGGCAGTGAGATAGTCTGCTTCGATCAAACCTCCATGAATATTACCCAGATTGTATTTTGATTGCAAGTTTTGATGGTATTGACTCAAAATTTTAGCTCAGCCTTTTGAGCAGTTGATACTTAAAAAGAGGGAGATGATTTTGGTTATTTTAGTGCTGCAAACACATTCACCCATGAAAATGAAATTGTTTGTTGCTATGTTTATGCAAGAGCAGAATATCACGACCCCACTGTGAAAGCTTGTTTGAATAGAAAAGACGGGAACAGAAGTGAGAATTTTTAACAAAAAAGCATGTAGCCCCAAATAAAAATACATGTTTTATTACACAATTTTCTTTTCAGATTAGTTTGTATCACCTTCAACTTTAGCAGACTTTTGTTAGCAGCCCGGTTCCCTTACATCTTTGTTTAACATTTTCATACAAACCGACGAGATTGTTTGCTGCCATATTACCACTCACAACAAATTAGAGGGATGAAAGTGGGAGTACCTCAAAGGCCGCCGCCGCACAATGAAGAGGTCTCCAACGCACACTTGATGGATGAAAGCCCCTCGCATTAACACACCACAATTTTACTTCAACGATACAGGAGGGGAGAACCCGACAAGAAGGAACAAGAGCAAAGCTATCGCGGGGCCTTCTTGCGGCTGAGAATCTCCTGCTCCTTGAGCCGATGCTGAAATCTTGCCAGCCGTGCCTGCAGGCTGACGAGTCCAGCAGCCTTGCGGGAGAGAACAAAACTTAGCTGGGTCACGTAGTTGTCTATGTGGCTTCCTGGTTGGTCCACCTCTGCCAACAAATTCATCTCCTGTGCAAAATTAAAAATTTTACATTCTATGTTCCGATGTTAAGACTCGCGTAATATGTAAACAGGCAGAAAAATATTGCTCCACACAGCGAGAAATAAACTACAAAGATAACAGACATTGAACTTTCCGAACTTCCCCCCATCAGCACAGAAGTTTGCTTTTTCACACGTGAGGTGTTCCAACATAGCAAGAGATTCACAGTTGCATACGGTTAAAACAAGCTTATATTACCAATCACAGCTAAAACAAGCAGCACACATATAAGAGAGAAGTTTTCCTCGGGTTAAAAACACAACAAAACAAAGAGAATGATTGTTTACCCAAACTTTGTTGGCTATATCCACAAAGAAGCCATATCTTGCTCATGGAATCGAAGGTTAAAAAGGCACATATCATTAATGACTCCATGGATAAAAGTATGCATTTATGAGGCATGTTACATGGTAATTCCTTGACAAAGTAGGAGACAAGGCCACATCAGCATGGCCCTATAACATCTATTATATTATACATTTGAGGGTGGAATCTTCCACCTAGGACAAAGATGTTGATAGAGTGGTGGCCAAGAATTGGGGATTTTGTGAGAAGAGTGGGTGTATGTGTGGGTGTGACCTTAGTTGCATGGGGCTTTTTGAGGAGGGAGGTGGGACCGGCATCATGAGGTGGTGAGGGGGTTTGGTGGAGCCAGTATTTTCTAGTATCTAAATAACAAGGAGCCATTGCATCCAAAAGTCCCAAACAAATATTTCCAATAATACAATAGCACAATATTATGTTATATCATAAGCATTTATGTCTTTGCAAAAGGACAAGTTTTTGACGCTTCTACTTTCTATGAAGTAACTCAATGTATCTACTCATATCAAGACTGTTGAAATTACAATAACTTTATGAGAAATTAAAATGGAAGTTATAACATCGCAAACAGTTAATGTTAACAAAGTATGAGAAATATAGGGCATGTGTCTAGAAGTTCCCAAAGAGTACCTAAATTAAAAGCAAAGTACAAATTAAGGACACGTTATGAAGTGTCTGACTCGTGTCCTTGATGCGTCCAAGTGTCTGGCCAACAAGCGCGTCAACATGTATCTTCATGGTAGAAGCACGAGAAAAGTGTTATCTAAAATGGAGAGAGGTGACCCCAACTATGGCAATATTGTGAAATGGGAAAGACATTCCATCATCTACTTTATATCTAGTTGCACACCCATGGAACTGGCTGCCATCTATGGTCTATATCTATATCTAGTCCATTGTGTTTGGCTTTTTTCCTAACAAGCCCAAAAAACCAGAATGGGTTATTCTTTTGATAATACCATAGTTCACCAAAGGTAGAAAACATCGTGTTGCATTACTTGAATTCAGATAAACTAGAAATAACCGTGCACAGTGCACAGTGCACATGCACCCAACAAAATCCCCTCATACAAATAGGATGCAGGCCCTGCACGGGTGGTTCAATGGGTGCAAAATCGACTGCAAATGAGAATGGTGGGTGTGAGTGTGGGTATTGTCTTGGGGTTTTTTTTATTGGGGGACTTTTGAGGTTTTTTTGTTTTGGGTGCTTTCGGGAGGGATGTGACACTTTACACACACACACGCACGCACGCACGCACGCACGCACGCACACACCCCCCCGGCGTTGTCCTAGTCAGCATTATCCCGTGGAGGAATGTCCTCAATTGTATGAAGGATTATGGTTAACTGGTAGTGTCAGATTCAGAAGCATGACATGACAAAAGCTAAAAAATAGCAGAGCCAAAGAGGATGGTACATCAATGCATTGTCAACCGGTCTATTTAATTTGCGGCTTATCTAATTTAAACAGATAAATAATATCCTTTCCGGGTAAAAAGAGAACCAATTCATGAGTTAACATTAGAATCAAGCTGGACCAGAAATTAGCACGGCAGACCAGAAAACTTATTATTAGTAGTATGAGTATCAGATAAAGACCAGATTAAGAATTTACCTCTCGCACTATCTCCATTGTATTTTCAATTTCTTTTCGATGAGCCGATATTAATGCCTCTTCTTCCTACAACAGTCGAAAAAGAATATAAAGAACTCCACATAAAAATGATTACATCATCTTATATCTCGGTTATGAAAATAGTGATGTCAAAAAGAAGTAGAGCTTTGAACCTCCAGTAAGGCATTGATTTCACTATCATTACAGGGAGCTTCCTGTTCGTATTGTTTTGATGTGATGTTCGAAGCAGAGTCATAACATTGTTGGTGCTTATGACTAGGAGCAGGCAATTCTGACATGTTATCTTTCCTGGACCAATTACCATGTTTTTCAGGCTTTTCTTCCCTCGGAACTTTTCTACGAGGCGGGGACACCTTCGGTACTTTTTCTTCATCTTGAGCATTGAACGCATTCTGCGCAGAGGAATATAATCTATTATGACCAGATGAGCTGCTATAACTGTTTTTCATGCCAACCCTTTCCATGTCTAGAGAACTGAATGTTGGCACACTTTCTTCCCTTCCATTATAGACATTATTCGACATAACACCGAGTAAGTTTCTATCAGGCTCTGATGAAGAACCGTAAGAAAAGTTCTCCACATTCCTCCTGGCAACATCTACTGGTTTCAACACCTGATTTTGATCACTCAGATCAACTGGTTCAGCTGACACAGTAAATAATGACTCATTGGCTGAAGGAAGCAAAGAACCACCAGGCTGGTCTTTTTTAGGGTTGCCACTCTTGGAAAGACTCTTGACCCTGTACATTCCAAAAATTATATTAATTTATAATTAGATCCGTGGAAGGATGCATGCTTCAATTTGTATATTCTACAGCTATCTTGATCTTACCTATCGGCATATCTCAATGTATTAAGTGTATGTTCGCAAGAACCAGCACTGGGAGAAATGCAAGAAATCATAACGGTCCTCGAATTGCCAACAAAAGAGTCACGAAGGACCTCTGTCAATTTGCTTCCTCGGAATGGAATGTGTATTTGATCATTGTCTAACGCACGGATGCACTCCTTCAGGGCCAACAGACTCTTGTTTATCTCAGCTCCTTCAATCCTGAAGTTAGAAAACCGAACATATACATCATCTGAAATCATAAATAAAATATGGCTGTAAAAAGGTGATGCCCGACTGTAGCCAGGGTCTCTCATAAGAAATAGCTTTCAGTTTTTAACATTATAACCACCCAGCAGATAATCAGATGTTTAACAATGAACATGACCAACAAGATATCCATATGATGTAGAGAGCTCGGAAAAGAGTGCCAACCGTGTCTGACGATCATTATCAGTGGTATCAGCACCACGTTCACTTCCAGCAAGATCAATGAAGGATATTTTCCCAATAACCTTGCCACCTTTTGGTTCATTGTCATCATTTTTTCTTCGGGTGTCCTTCACCTCTTTTTGCTTCTTGATAGCAAGTTGCAAAATAGCATGTGATCTGGATGATTCTTCATTGGCTCCAGTAGAACCTGTACTTCGTGATGAATTTCCTTTCTCGATAAATTCTTTGACTACCTGTACATCTGATACCTCAAATTCTTGCAACCCAACAATACAAACTTGTTGCCTGCCATCTTCCCTCATACAGAGCTTCCTGACAAGCAATTGGTAAAGAGAAATTAACTTCACCAGGTAAGTATCACACTCATTTCTAATTAAACCTAATGCCACATGGGAATATGCACAAATGCTTGGCTATCATATAAACTTTCTGAAAAAATTATCCTATTAGCTCACCATAAAAAAACATTCGCTTGAAACTGCACAATATGAAGACAAAAAATGGATCCATCTCTGGAAAATTTAAAAGCAATTGCGGATTCTTCTCATTTCTTCCAAAAAAATCCAAGAAAAGAACAAACAACGTGCTTCAAATTTCCATGGTTAAAGTGATACGTTAGAGGCAATCCATGCTTACTATCATGATGTTGATAATCCATTATCAAAGAAGTTGTCAATTACTCATGCTTTCTCATCAATCAGCAGGCTCCCCACTTGACGGTATATAGGTCTTTCATAAAGTGTATTATATCAATCAAGTAACAAAACTAAGTCGAACTGGCATTGCCATGAGTTTCTGCCAAGAGCAGACCGAGAACAGCTTTAATCTAAAACTGGGCAAATGAGTTGTATTATCAAGTAATGCTCAGCCACATCAGAACAGAAACATGAACATTTGGTAAGTGAAGAAGGTAAAATGGCTCATGAGTGAACAAGTAATCTTACCAGAGAAACCACATTCAACGCAATAAATTGGCTTCAAATGCAAAAGCATGTAATGACAATAAACATCGATATGAATCAAATAAAACAAACCATGTATTAGATATGTGGTTGGGTGCAATCATATGCAACACATCTATAAGTGAAACATTTCAGTATAAAGAAAACCAAAACTAAATGATTATCTTCTACAAATGTAATACTGCAGTGGCGAACAAAAAAGTCACAATAATCCGATCAAACAATAAACAGAAACATTCATGTGTTCAAACGATGTCGTAGTTGACACAATACCTTATATTAAAAAGATCTAAGATTGCAAAGCCCTATGTAAAATGCCACAACTTCTAACCAATACCACCTTTCCATTAAAAAATTACCACCATTGGTTCCACTTCTACCAAGGCGACTGCATAGGTTGCTTTTTAATATAGTAGCAACAAAAGGGAAAGTATAAACTGTCTTCTAATAACTTAAATCTAGAATTAGGCTCTTCTCCGTACTTACATACATGCAAAAAACACATGTACAACTAGTGTGTTAAATTTTAAACATATTTCATTATTTCATCCAAGATAGGTACATAAGGCACCACTCAATTCCTATGCAAGCTGCGGTCTGAAATGAAAGGGGTTAAAGGAGAAGGAAAGATGGTAAGCTTTAGGTATGTCCCATCGACTCAACAAAATGGAATAGGGGCCACAAATACTACAAAAAACATGTACTTACATAAAATGAATAATGACTCATGGGAAATAAGACACATGATTTAAAAAGCAAGGTAATATCCATAACCAAAAAAGGAGAAGATCATAAAGGGTTCATTTCACATCTTAGATCTGTCTCCTGGCTAAAAGATAAAAAAAAGAAGTTTGTAGAGGATATATATATAACAACAAATGGCAAACAGGACACATCCCTGTGCAAAAATATGAGTCTCAAAAGTAGATAGATCAATTATGCTTCAGGCAACACAAGGAATTTAAGAAGAGACGGCAAAAGCAAGTTGATGAGGAATGATATCTCAACCGATCTCAGTATCATAATAAAGAATTGAATTAGAACTCAAACGAACAACCACCATAGCAAAACAGCATGATCTACTGATTACAAATATAGTATGAAAGTGGGAAAAATCACCTTCTATCGCTGAGAAGGTCAAAAAGTTTCCCGCCATAAATCTCAAAATAGCTAAGCCACAACTTAAACTTCTGATTGCGATATAATGGCTGATGCAACAACCTAAAAATGTCTTCCGCAGCTCTGAGAGGCAATGGCTGCATCGTGTATGTCTTTCCACTACCTAGAAATAAAAAATAACCACACGAAACCTTCATTTTATCAAGCAAGGTACTCCGAAGAAATGAAATATATGTGGTGCAAAACTGTAGGACTGTTTAATCTATTCTCAGCAAACAAGAAACTAGATATGCATATGCAATATCAATAATTTGGCAAATGCTAATAAGAAACAAGTGAATAATAGAATTCCTTAATTGTTAAGGAGTGCATCCTAACAAATAGCTAACAGATGTATGAACTTCAGCTATATTATACTGTAAGGATGCATATCGACAAATAGCTAACAAATAAAAGACTTCAGCTACATTCGTGTTTCATGCAATCAGCATGGTAACACATACTATGATCATATTTAAAGTTGCAGCTATAGAAGTCCCAAATGCATAGCTGATATTCTATCTATGTTCTCTTATTGCTTCTCAAATATTTATTCGGAATGAGTATTCGAACAAGTAAAACCTTGTTATATGGATCCCTAAAAGTCTCAACCCACAATGCCTTTGAAAAACATGCTCAACTCTAACATATAATGATTTCAAACATATATAAAATCGCATCTGGAAACAAGTGACCTTCAGAAAAACCGAAGGATTGGTGTCATCGCAATTCATAGAAAAATATTAATCTATGTATAAACAAATAACACTCTGTATGATGGTCACAACCCGACAACCGCCACCACAGACTCAGCCTAGGCATCATAGACTGTATTTGAGAGGACCCAAGAAGATTTGAAAGGTAAAAATATGAACTTTATTGAAACTAAGAAGAGTTAAATTCGAGTTCTTTCGAGAGCAACTCTCTCTCACAAGTCACCTATTCGAGAGGGGCCACACTCTCCTACAAAAAGAGTAAATTCTCAACCTCTCCCAAAAGTTTTCTCCAAAATAAGCATGAGAATCCCTAGCCCCATATCCGCATATAAATACTAATTCAGAAATAAGAGGAAATTTACAGAAAAATCTAAAAATTCTAACAAATACGAAAACGCCCCAGTATTTAATTTTCAGCCGTTCTATCCTTCTTGCATCGCCCCTGATACGTGATAAATCCATCATTACTCCCCCCAAAGAGCCACATTGTTCTCATAGTGGAAGCCTGAAAATCGTTGCGCAATATCTCCAAATAGTTTCCAAGTAGGCTCATGATCAGGAAGGCCCTTCCACCTCATACGCACCTCGCGCTCCCCTGAACGGCCTCTGCAAACTCGCCTCGGGCTCCTCGGGCTCCAAGGTCGCATACATGTCCTCCGTCAACGTCAATGGTAGTGATTGTGAAGGTGTATGATGGTCTGATGAAGCGGTGATACATGAAAAACTGGGTGAATGGCTGACTCTGACGGTAATCTCATTCGGCCTAAAATACCGTGGGGAAAGCTTCTTGTTCTTCCTATACGCCAACGACATATGTCGGTAGGGCACAGCTTCAAGTTCATCTTACCTCCCACTCCCACTGCAAACTGAACCTCCCTCATACGTGCATCGGCTTGTGTCTTCATTATCGGCTGAGCTCTCGTCAAATGACGCTTCAACTCATCTAACACTCTCTCCTCCAAATACTGCTCCTCCTCAGAGGCTGACAACGAACTGTGCCCATAGTGTAGCAACTGTTGAGGATCTTTCCTATACATAATTTTAAATGGCGCGGTCTGGGTGGCAGTGGGAAACGAAGTGTTAAGACCAATATTCAGCCCACACTAAACACTTCACCCACTGCCTCGGAATCTTTGAAATAAATCAGCGCAAATAAGTCTAGATACTTCTGTTGACGATCTCAGTGATCTCAGTCTGACCGTCAGTCTAGGGATGATGGAAAATACTTCTCTTCAACATCGTCCCCTGCATCCTGAAAATCTCCCTCCAGAAGTGACTCAAGAAGACCCGGTCCCGATTAGTAACAATTGACGCTGGTATCCCATGCAGCCGAATAATCACCCGCAAAAATGCCACAACCACAAATACATCAGTATATGAATGTCAAAGAGCTATAAAGTGGACATACTTGCTGATGCAATCAACCACAACAAGAATGACTAAGAAACCAGCTAACTTCGGCAACCCCTCACCAAAGTCCATCGTTACCTCCTCCCAAACTCGCTCCAGTAAAGACAAAGGCTGCAGCAACCCGTCAGGAGCCATCGTCATGTATTTGTGACGTCGACAAATGTCACACTTCGCCACCATCTCTGATACATCCTTCTTCATTCCCTTCCAGTACACCTCTCTAATCAAACACCTATAAGTCTTAAGGACCCCAAAGTGGCCCCATCTGCGCTACCATGGAATTCCTATAAAATGATCGAAATGTGCATGGAAGTCCTGCGTAACACCAACCGTCCTTGGTAAAATAATTTTTGCCTTTACAATGAATACCATGGATAATCCTCTAATCCTTGTACAAGTGCTGCTCAAACCACCGTTATCTCCTGATCTGCCTCGATCTCCTGTAGAAGTGGCTCCCAATCCTGCAAAACTGAAACAGACAAGGCGACCAACTATAAGTCCTCACCTCGCAGGGATAATGCATCTGCCACCTTATTCTCTAAACCAGGCCTATACAATATTTCGAAATTGTAGCCCATCAACTTCCTAAGCCATCTCTGATGCTACTCAGTCACTATATGTTGCTCTAGTAAATATTTCAAGCTTCTCTGATTGGTGCACACCACAAAGCGACGGCCCAGTAAATAAGGTCTACACTTCTGTATTGCTAAAACAATGACCATCAGCTCCCTCTCATATACCGACTTTAGCTTTGGCCCCATAGTCAAAACATGGCTAAAGTATGCCACATGCCTCTAGTCACGCATCAACACCACACCCAAACCATAACCTCAAGCATCAAACTCCACAACAAACTGCCTACTGTCTACTGAAATCAGGAAGTGCCAACACCTGTACACTGGTCATCGTTTACTGCCTTCTTCAAGGCCATAAACGATGTTGTCGCCTCCTCATTCCACTGAAAATGCTCATTCTTAAGTAACTACGTCAGTGACCAGGTTATGGTTCCATATACTTTCACGAACCTCCTGTAATAACCTGTCAACTCCAGAAATCCTTGCAATCCAGGTAAAGTGGTAGGACATGACCACTCCAACATCGCCATAATCTTAGACCTGTCAGCTGTTACCGCGTCTGCTAATACTATGTGTCCCAGATACTCGACGCTCTGTTGTGCGAATAGACACTTCTTATTTACATACAACTAGTGGCGTTGAAGCTCCTGTAACACTATTTGCAAGTGGCCAACATGCTCCTCCAAGGACCAGCTGTACACTAAGATATCATCGAAAAATACTAGCACAAAACATCTCAGGTAAGGACAAAATACCTTATTCATGATAGGCTCAATCGTGACGGGCATTGTGATGAATAGTGAACATCCCTTATGAAGTTTTGATGATGATCAACAAGTAATTATTACTAATCTATTTCTCTGTGTAGATATTATAAAGTCAAGGAAATATAGTTTCATATTAAAAGTCAACATAAATCAACAAAAGTCAACAAAGCCAAGGAACGTGACAAAAGAGAAGAAGCCAAGCTAAAAGCTTAGAGAAATGGTGTGGAAGCTCAAACCAAGACCAAGGAGCTATGATGGAACTACGATAAAAAGAGAAAAGCACTCAAGAGCATCAAGAAGCCAAAGCGTGTAATTTGATGTATTTGCTTTTCTTGAGTCTGAGATCTTTTGTAGGCCTTAAGTTTGGAGCTATACACACATTACTTATTAAAACATCTTAAATGTTTTATAAATGTTTCAAAATTACTTCGAAATGATTTCACGAAGTTTTAAAGCTCAAAAATTCAATTATCAGAAAATTAACCGACTAACTTTTGGTTTTAGTCGACTATTTTGAATGAGCAAAGGTCTGTGTTCTGTACCGTAAAGTAGTCGACCGCGGTTATGAAAGTAGTCTACCGCTATTCATTTGAGAGTCGACTACCATCATAGTGGCGGTCGACAAATTTAAACTATCAGACAGACTTCCAGATTCCACGAACTATGTTTTCTAGCCGTTTTGTAGCCGTTACAACGTCAATTTTGGGAATGATTTTGAACTGTTACGAGGGTTATAAATAGAGGGAGATGCAAAATTTACAAGTGTAACGAATGATCATATCTTCTAAGAAGCTTGTAAATCCACATAGTGGTAGTAAATGCCTTAGTGAGTAAGTTTACTTTGGTAAAAATTGTTGTAATCAAAGCTTTTGAGAAGGTCCTCTTTCAGAGAGGTGAGTGTTGTATTGGGAAGACCTAGCAATAAAAGCCAGGCAAGTGTATTAGAAAGAAGCCCTCCTTGTAAGGCATTACTCTCTTGATTAAGAGAGTTGGTTAGTGAAAATCCTGACAGGTTGTTGGGGACTGGAGTAGCCATAGGGAGAGGGTGAACCAGGATAATTTCTGGTGTTTGCATTTTGATCTTCCTTACTCTCTTGCTTGCATATTTGTCTATTACTTCCGTTGTGCTAATTGCTCTTAGTTCATTGCAAGCAAAATTTGTGTTGATTAGATTCTTGTGTAGGTAACTCTAACAAGTAACCTAGACTGAACTTGAGAGATTTGTTTTATTTGTGCATAATTCTTTAAAACACTAATAAGCTCTAGTGTTTAGTTTGCCATCCACAAGATCCAACACATTGGTCAAGCCAAAAGGCATAACCAGAAACTCATAGTGGCACTCATAAGTCCTGAAGGCGGTCTTTGGACCATACTCCGCTCGCATCCTGATCTGATGGTGGTCGGATTTGAGATCTATCTTCGTCAAGTAGCTCATCAATGATTAGAATGAAGAACCAATCAAGAATCGTCTCCTTATTCAATGCTCTATAATCCACAAAACCTCCAGGTCACGTCTTTCATCTTCACCAACAAGTCTAAGCTCGAAAAAGGACTCACATTAGGCTGTATCACCCCTGCCAGCACCATCCCTGTTACCACGCACTCTATTTCGTCGTTCTGAATCTGGAGGTTTCTATAAGACTTCACATTGACAGGTGGGGCTTCCTCGTGCAAGAGTATCGCGTGCTTATAGTCCCGTTGTGGAGGAAGACCATAAGGAGCTTGGAAAACTCACTCAAACTGGATTAGCAACTGATGCACCTCTCTGCTAGAATAGCATGCTTGTCCTCAGCCTCTGCAGCATCATCTCTCACCATCCCCTGCAACTCCACCAAGAAACCACCCCTCTCAGACTAGAGGGTCCTCACCATAGTCTTCAAGGAAACCATGGCCATACATAGACTAGGATCCCACTGCAATATATCATCCACCAACTGTCATGTAACTGCATCCTCAGCAACTTCCAGTTGATCTTCATATCCCCAGTGACGGCAACCAACGCATATCGAGGATCACATCAATACTCCACAAGTCCAGCGGTAGAAAGTTTTACGCAACTCGAATATCCTAAAGCATCAGGATAAGGCCCCAACACATGCCTCTGCTACGCTCCACCTAACCAGTTTCCATCATCACCCCAAAATTGCCAATGTCCACCAGCTGTAAGCCTTTCTGCTCCACGACATGATTTGAGATGAAGTTATGGGTCACCCAACTATCAATCAGCACGGTCACCGTTTGATCAGCAATCATCTCTGTCAACTTCATGGTGTGGTTCGGGGTGAATCTCACCACGGAGTTTAAGAAAACTTACATGACATCCAAGTGATGATGCTCTTGGTCCTCTGTCTCCTCTGCCTCACACTCCACTTGTCATCATCATCCTCGCCTGCTATCATAATCTGAAGCTTGCTAACTCTACAACGATGCCCGGTGTAAACTTCTCATCACACTTAATACACAACCCATTTAACCTCTTCTCCTTCACCTCGGCCTTGGTCATATGCTTGAACTGCCACCCATTTATGCATCGCCGCATTTTTCTCGACTGGACTGCTCTGCCACTGCTGATGTCTTCTGTCCTCATGTCGTTGGATGACTGCTAAAAGTTGCGACACCCCAAATTCCTCTAGACCTCCTCTCCTCAGTAAGCTGGTCCTCTACCAACTATGCTAGGTCCATCGTCTTCACCAATCCCCTAGGCTAATGAATGCAGAGTTCTGCGTAGATGTTTGGCTTAAGCCCCTTCTTAAAGCACCCCTCCAAAGCCCCCTCCGGTATGTCCTCGGCTCGTCCCTAAGAGTGCCTCAAACTTCTTTCTATCCTGCTTAAGCACCATCAACTACTCATGTAGGATGTAGGCTTCCCCACTGGGTATCTCAAATCATATCTACCAAACATTCCTTGAGCTCCTCCCACGAGCATATATGCTCCCCTCTTCTTCGTCCAAAGAAATCAAGAGAGCAACTCTCCTTCGAAACATACGTCGACGGTCGACGGTCGACTGCCTCCAATTTATGCCCCTCCGTCCAACGTGTCATCAAAAAATATCTCAACTCTATATATCCAGCCGTATGGATCATCTCCCTCAAATATGGGCATCTTCAGCTTTCTCACTCTACTGTCAACCCCAAGATTCCCCTAATCATCTTGTCCCCAATCGGCCTGTGATGATGAGGTTGAAAAGTATAGCACCATGTCCCTGTGTCGCTCAAAACCTCTCTGTACGCCTTCGTCTCTGTCGTCGTAGCCATTCCAGTCATCATAACCCTAAGGCGAGTCTCGTCCGTCCTCATGGCCCACGACATCATTGTAGTCCTCCTTGTATGCCGAAACTGGTCGCCCTCACCTTTCCGTCGTGTTCCAGTGACGGGACCTCGGATGATGATAAGGGCCGTCGGTGTCTCGTAAATCGCTAGGGGCCGCGGGGCCCCTGTCGACAGTGCAGATCTTCGGCAAGGCTCTAGCACCCTGCAATGTGGTTGCAGGGCCCTGTAAGAATATTGAAGAGGTTGGGTGCCACTGCCAGTGCCCAACAGGGGCTGGGCACCCCAACGGAAGGTCTGCAGTGTTCCGGTGCCCCTGCAGATTGACTATGGGTCGGGCGGCCCTGTCGGTGGTCTGTAGGTGTCGGACGGCCCTGCATGTGGTCAGCAGGTGCCGGGCAGCCCTGCAGGGGGTCGTAGGGCTGCTGAAATTGATGGATAAGGTTTCCCCTGGCGTTTTCCTCATTCG
Organism: Scilla litardierei; assembly: GCA_030789695.1. Taxonomy (NCBI): domain Eukaryota; kingdom Viridiplantae; phylum Streptophyta; class Magnoliopsida; order Asparagales; family Asparagaceae; genus Scilla; species Scilla litardierei. The sequence goes on along the minus strand of CM061137.1, from coordinate 5,324,629 downwards.
TGTGATTTTCTCCTTCCACGAAGTAGTCGTTGGCGTCGGATAGCAAACCCTCAACGTATTCCTTTGCATTTCATTTTCCGTTTCCAAAGCATTCGTCTTTTGCGCTAGATTTGGATTATCGCCCAAATCTGAACTTTTCGTCGTCTTCATATCGAAAAACGCTCGAGTTAAAGTTTGTATGGCTTGCATGACAACTTCAAACTTTCATCAGATGTCTTGGATCTTTCATCGATCGATCCCTTAAGTTCATCCATGGATTTCTTTAATTCTTTAACTTCCGTTGTATTTTCATCCAAAGCTTCGAACTTGTCCTTCGATCTTATCGTCACCATGGATCGTACCGCTCTGATACCAAATTGAAAGAAACAAAGAATATTTGAAAGGTAAAAATCTGAACTATATTAAAACTAAGAAGAAGACTAATAAATTCGAGTTCTTTCGAGAGGAACTCTCTCCCAAGCAACATATTCAAGAGGGGGCTGCGCTCTCCTACGAAAAAAAGGAAATTCTCACCTCTCCCAAAAGCTCTCCAAAATAAGCATGAGAATCCATAGCCCCCTACCTGCATATAAGTACTACCAAAAAGTCTAACAAATTACAAAAACCCATGTGCTTAATTTTCAGCCGTCTGATCCTTCTTGTGCCGCCTCTGAAACATGACAAATCCATCAGTATTCCTTTAGCCATCATTCCAGACACGATGAAGCCACAGATGAGTGTTTTATTTATGTATATGATGATCAGGCAAGAAGATCTAATATACAAAAATTCAAAATCTTCAACTGAAGCCTAATTTTAAATAAAAGATGGTCACTATCTATAGATTGATCTAAATGTTCCTACTTCTAGCTGATTGGTTAGCACTCATACTCGCTACATTGATTTTAAAACTCTTAATTGTGACCTTTGCCCACTGATAAGAACATTCCCATGTAATGATAATCAGACGAATGATTGTGACTCGTGAACCATTATTGTGGACGTGAAGAGTGTCTACAAGTTAATGGTTAGCTTAACCAAAAACCAACAATTGCAAAAAAATACCAACTAATTCCCGCGGAGCAGACTGGATAATTGGCCTAGGTTGCAAAAATGGTGCAAAATGACATGGGCAAATGTGAAGCGGTGCGTCAACTCGTCAAAACCAACTCCCTAACACAGAAATAATTTTGGACAGTATGTTGATATGAACGGCTGGGGCTTTGGTAGGACAAAAAGATGATTTTTATAGATTTGAAATAAAATACAAGATAAATGACCTCAATTAGAGAGGAGGATCACTCTATTACTATTTGATTTGAGATAAAGGGCTAAATCTCCCATGATCTACCAACTAGTTCACTCCTAACCCTGCAATATTCTCTATCTTCTTCTTCAATATTTTTCATATCCCTAACACTAACCCCTCACTCATATATATAGGGCTGATTTGCCCATATTTACAAAAATGCCCCTCGGACCCAAAATTACAAACTTGCCCCCCTTGGGCCCAAAATTACCAATTTGCCACTGGTGCGGCCACAACCTCCCATTCCCAACACTACTATGCCCCCGAAAACTTCATTGTCATGTCCTCAAGGTGGTGCATGAAGTCCGTGGGTGTGCTTCTCTGAGCGCTGGTGCTCGTCCCATCACCTCCTCCTGAATCAAAAGACCACCAAAGAGCTCCGTCCTCCTTGAAACATCGCTGCAAGAGTGACAGTGCGTCCGTGACTGGTCGTCTAGGCATTGGCGCTTTTCGTTCTGAATTTGGACTCCAAACGGGCCCAGAATCGTCAAAATACGAAAACTGCGCAAAAATTCCTCCGAAAATAGCCAAGAAATTCATGGAAAAGGGCACGACGCACTGTGCAGTCGTTGACATGTCAACGACTCGGCTTGAGCCAGCTGGGGTTGGCAGCTTGGTCGAGTTGGCTCGGGTTGCCAACGGCTCGGGCTCGGCTCGGCTCCTCCACGGAAACAGCTAGATCAAGCTACTACTGTAGCGGCGGCGGCTTGACAGCGCCGATGTCCTTTTCTGATGGCTCCGGCAATGGTTTGCCCTGAAACTTGGTTCGATGAACTCGTCCGGAGGAGAGAGAACCCGGTATGGTCGACAGTCCTGGATGTCGCCGAGGCGACGCCACCGAGCTAAAACAGCTCTACAAGAGGGGCGAACCCATCTCCCGTCGATCAGCATTGGTTTGCGGGGGGCTAGCGGCTTGCTGGGAGTTTGTTGACCCTCCGACGGGCCGCTGGAGGTCCAGCGAACCCAGGCGGGGTCGCCTAGGGACCCATGCGACCATGTTGGGGCTCACCGGACCCTGGCAAGGTCGTCTAGAGGCTGCAACGCCTCTGGCATCCACGCCGGTGGTCACCGGCCTCCAACAAGTGTTCGCCAGCCATCGCCGGCCTCTGATCCTTGTCTATAACATTGATCGCCTTCAGATCTGTGCTAATAACCTCCATTTCTTCCAAATCTAGTAGATCTGATCTTAAGATATTCAATCTGGGCTTGTGGTTCTCGTATCTGGGTCGGAGACGTCATCGGATTTCAGATCTGAAGCCGGATCTAGCTTGCTGGCCTCCAAAAGATCCGCATTTTTTCGTGCATCTGCTTCTGCTTATTCGGCCTCTTCTTCCTTAAGGACTTCTCTCAACTCCTTAAAGAGTTGCCACAAAGATTTCTTTTCTTCCTTTTCCACCATGGATGCCAAGAACCAAGCACCGATACCAATTTGATAGGAACAACATGGGTTTGGTGGGATAAAAAGATGATTTTTATAGATTTGAAGTAGAATACAAGATAAATGGCCTTAATTAGAAAGGAGGGCCACTCTCATACCCTTTGATTCGAGTAAATGACTAAATCTCATAGTATCTACCAACTAGTTTGCTCCTAAACCCTACACTACTCTTCTCTATCTTCTTCTTCTATATTCTTCATATCATTAACACTAACCCCTCACTTATATATATATATATGGCTGATTTGTCTGTATTTACAAAAATGCCACTCGGGCCTAAAATTACAAATTGCACATCGGGCCTAAAATCACCAATTTGCCACCGGTGTGGCCGCAACCTCCCATTCCCAAGTTATATTGAAGAGATTGGAATAAGCTACCTACCAACCATATTTCAGTTCTAAAAATGATAACGTAAACATCATACCAAATAGCATACTAAAGCCTAGAATATTGTAGTGTTCTAAATGTCGTCGGAACTTCCTACATGTCATACGATATGTTGGTAATTTTTCCCTACTGCCATGCATTATGGAGATGATGTCACCGATATTTCGGCCGCGAGCCATATGATAGCAATTTTCGCCGCGAGCCGATATGTCCGTCACAATTTTGTTCAAAACCCATCTATTTTTATTATTGTATTATTCCTGTCAGTTAGTGGTTATAAATTTATAATTTAATACTGCTTATCGAGATAAGTAAATTTTAAACATGCTTTATGAGTTTATATCATTTATGTATAAATGTGTATAACATGAACATGAATATGACATGCATTTTTAGCATCCAATATGACACCCTGATGTATCTCCTATGTCCATCATCCGATAGTGTATTTGGCAAGCTGATACAAGTCCAACATTCGACATTTAGAACAATTATGTTATAGAAATCAGCATGTATATCCTGTGGAAGAAATGAATTAACGTCTTCCCTCGAGAATTGACATCCTTGAGTATTTGATCAAGCACAGTAACCAAGAGGCCATTTTAGTGCAGATATTTACGTGTATAATGACAAAACCATCAATATATAGGTTTCGAACATTTAGAGAGACACGTGCTAGAGAAACCAAATTAGTACATTGTTATTTATTTATTATGAACTAAGATGGCGGCCTGGAATCAAACCTAGGACATCTAATAACCCGGCCCAACCTTCAAGAATGGACATTTGTATAGGAGGAGATAGTGGTGGAGGAGAATGAAAAATGAAGGATTTAGAGGATCGGGGTTGTAACCTTACTACGCATTCAAGACTCAATATCTATATATGTTTAATTGGAATTGAAAAGCCATTGTTTTTCAGGGGGGAGGTACCAAGTGTATCCCATCTAACGTCAGGGTTATATTACATATACCTACAGGGAAGTAGAGAACCATCTTCGCACAGAGTGATCTGATGTTTGACCGCCGCCAGAGGATTCATATAGAGACGTATGACAATGCGTCAAATCGAGCAGCCATTTGGTCGCTGTTGTATCCTTTATTGCTTTATCTGAACTGCAGCTTTTGTTCAGAGAAGGAAGAAGAACAATGGATGACATCTATGATTAATCGGCAAAATTCAAGAAAAGATATGATCTTTCAAGACATTTTCTAATTGGAGGATGCGAACATCTTCGTGGTAGTTTCAATATGCCAAACTTGTGAAACCAACAAGATAGTTCTACTGAATGGCAACATGCCAACTGGCTTCTAGAATTAATGGCAATGATCTTTTTCCAGTTGTTTTCTTGGCCAAGAATGTCATACACGCTTAGAAGGTTGTTAGCCAGTCATAAAATGTTTTCAGTCTTATAGAAATCCCATTTTGTTGGAAAGAGTAGCTGTCTGATAGAGATCCGGTTTAAATTTGGAGATAGTCCTTTCCTTTATTTTATTTTATTTTAGATTTTAGTTTGAGATAGAAGTTAAGTCTTTTACTTATTTTGAGTTTTTTGGTTATTTTATTAGGATAGAGTTTGAGTCCGTTTAAGCCTTTTATTTATTTTGAGTCTTTTATTTATTTTAGAGTTTTAGTCACACGTTAGTGTGATTTTTGAAATCCAAGTTGTAAGCCTATATAAAGACCGCAAACTTATTTGTTTAATAAATGAATGAAGAATTAAAATTTTGGTGTAGATTTCTAGTTTCTCCATAAAATCAAATTTTTTGCATTAGTGTGCGTGAGTGGCCTGAGATGCCGACGTGAGAGATCTGAAAAATCTCCGCATGCGAGGCATGCAAGTCGGTGATCGTTAGATCTCCAATGTGCGAGTCCCAAAAAGTTATCAAATCATTTATTTTTTTTTTCTTTCTCAAATCCCCATCACATCCCTTCTTGCTTTCATCGTGCATCAAACTTGGTATCAGAGCTAAAACCTGATTTGTTTTCTCGTTTTTCCCTCATCAAAAAAATCTTTTTTTCCTTTTAGTTAGGATTTTAAATTTAGTATGAGATAAAAAGATAAAAAAATCAAAAGCAAGATTTTTAAAATTTTCTTTAAAATAGAGTGAGAAGAATCAGAAAAAATCAAAAAAGAGAGAAACAAAAGCATAAGAAACATGTTTTTTTAAAGATAGAGAGGAAAGAAACAGAAAAGCGAACAGAGAAAAAAATAAAAAAACTCCAAACCCCAACCCTAAATCGCCATCGCCACCGCATCCACCGGGGTCCTGGACCACTTCAATGTCAAATACGCCTCTCACCGCCCTAAAAATCCTCGTTGCCTCCTCCAATGATTGGAATAACCAACACCGCCATCGAGCTTCACCTCTAATGACGGTAACCCCCACCGACCCTTCTATCAGGTGCGCCACATCAAGGAAAACACCCAACAACCCGAATCAACGAAGAACTTTGGTGAATTTGGCTAGAGAAGCCATCGGCGTTAAATTACTACAGTAATAGTTCCAGTGAACTCATCTTTGTCGTCTAGCCACGTCAAACTTAGTCGTCGACACTGTTCATCGACTCAGCTGAGCCAATTGCATCGGCACGTGCCAACCGAGCCTTTAACCGGCCAACAGCTCAACCCAACCGTTGACCAACCGAGCCAAGCCGCTACTACAGTGCAACTTCTTCTTTTCTCTGGATTTTCTAGAATTTCAATATTTCAGCATTATTACAACCGTATTTTCAACGTATTTATTTCTAAGCGTTTACATGAGATTTTCCATCCTGATAATCTAGATTAAAGCCATACAAGTTCTAAAGACTTTACATGATACTACAATGATAATTTTTATTCCAATTAACTTCTACTCTGACCAAATCTTTAATTATTAAAATTTAAAAATCTCTATTTGATTTTATTCAGATTGGTTGATATCCTTGATATTGTAACATTTTATAGTCTTGATTTGTTCATATAGCTTTGGACCCTAGAATTTTATTTTATTTACATAATTAGCATATGCATCAAGTAGATGTTTAGGATCTTCCATTAACATTTGTGATTGATTAGCATTGTATATTAGTACCCTTAAGATCAGACATGCATGATAATGTAATTGAAAGACAAGAAAATCAACTTCAAAAGATATACTATAACTAAAAGCCAACATAAATTCAACATTAGATCACATATATGCCCTAAAGAATGAATTGAATGGAGAACAAAATTTCGAGTATGAAGCATAGAGTACATTTGAAGATGAGACTAGAATGATCAAAATAGAAATAATCGAAATAATAGGAAGACAAGATGGTTATTTTGAGGATAACTTTGGGCAAGATAATATTACACTCTAGATTAGTATATAGATGCTTCCAATTTTGATGGAACTTATAATCATTAGACATTCTCAAATTAGCTAATAGAGATGGAGTATTTGTTTGAATGATACTAGTTATCAAACGAGTGAAAAGTCCGATTTGTTAAGATAAAACTGATAGTTTTTATCAAAATTTTCTAAACATCAATAGAGATATAATAAGAAAGACCATCTGAAACCAATGCAAACTTGAAATAAAATGAAAATCAAGCTCAAAGAGAAATATTTACCGCCTCCCTATAGAGACCGCTATTAAAAAATTAAATACCCTATGTCAAGAAAGCATGAGTGTAGACGAATACACTAAGTTCAATGACATATTTGTTAAGAGTGAACTTCAAGAAGACGCTAGATATACTCTTGCTAAGTTTCATTTTGAGTTCAGAGCAGACCTTGGGTATGAGATGATTTTCCACACTATAGATAATATGCAATAAGCATTTAATCTAGCCTTAATTTTGGAATGCATAAGAGCCCCATAGACAGAAAGCTCGCTTTTAAAGTTGGCGAGCAAATTGAGCGGTCAAGCGATAGTATGACTAAATCTGAAACTAATGCATAATGCTAAGATTGAAGAACCATTATAACAAAAATCTAAAAGGTTGCAATGTTTCAAATGTCATGGCTTGGTCATTTTCTAAGTCAATGTCCTAATTAAAGCCTTCTTGTGGGAGAGATCAATAATGATAATAAATTAATTGAAGAACAAAATCCACCTGAGAAAAATGAAAATATAGATAATGATGTAAAGGAATCTAATGCCCGATTACAAGTCATTAGGTGTTTAATTACAATGCCTAAGAGTGAGGATGATTGACGAAGAACGACTATTTTCTTTATCTAGATCAAAATTGAAAATAGACCTTTCAAAATGACGATTGATGGATGTGGGAATACTAATTTTGTCATCAAATCAACCACTGAGAAGATGAGACTAAAAACTGACCTCACCCACAGAATCATAACGTTTCATAGGTTGATAATAAATCATATTCTGTTATCCAACGTTATTTAGTACATATCCAATTTTTGAGCTTTTACGATAGTATCATGTGTGATGTCATGCATATAGATGCTACACATATTTTGTTCAGTAAGCCTTGATATGACTTAGGTGTGACACATTCTGGGAGAACTAACACACACACATTTATATTTGGAAGAAAGAAAATTATGTTGACACCTTACAGACCTAAGAGTATAATTGAAAGTCAAAAGAATGATGTAATCCTTAAAAACCACTAATTCAAATATCTCATGTGAATCTATGTTCCTTGGAGTTAGGTTTTGACCTTATTCCTAACATATTTCATGAGCATTTTGCATATGATTTGAGCGTTTTGCATCTCGAGAATATAAAACTCTTGCAATAAACAATGATACTCACAAGTTTGCTGCAGAATCAAAGAGAAATTTACAAGAAATTGCAGTTATGGATGATGCGATGATTAAAGTTAACCCAAAGAAGTTCGTCTTTAGATGCAATGAGGCTTGACATTTATCATACAAGTTCTCGACGAGTTTTACCGAGTGATGATCCCGATATGACTGAGTCGAGTATTTCACATGAGCTTAAGATAGATATTCATCTGCATCATTCATTATTCGTCCTTCACATGTGTCACCATGGAGCTGATTATGATTGCTCTCCGGTTGTGCTATTCATGTTGCCATTCACCAGGTAATGAACTTCTCAAGCTAGAAAGAAGGATATAGATCTAGTTTAAAATTGAAGATACAATCCTTTTCTTTATTTTATTTTATTTTAGATTTTAGAAGATAAAATTTGGGTCCTTTGAGTCTTCTAGTTATTTTAAGTATTTTTGTTATTTTATTTAAAATAGAGTTGGAGTCCTTTTGAGTATTTTATTTACTTGAGTCTTTTATTTATTTTAGAATGTTAGTCCCACATTAGATATGATTTTTGAAACCCAAGTTATAAGCCTATATAAAGTCTGCAACAACCTTATTTGTTTTATAGATGGACTAGTACTCGTGCCCATAGGGCACGGTTTATTTAATGGCTGTGTTTTTTCCTCCACAAATTTCAAGTTCCCCCAAATTTCAAGTTTTCCCATAAAATTTCAAGTTTCCCTCCAAATTTAAGTTTTTCCCCTAAATTTAAGTCCCCCAAAATTGTCATTGCCACCTAGGACAAACTTGCCACGTAGGACAAAGCTTTGTCCTAGTAGGATAAGATTCAAAATCTTCAAAGGACTGGAAAAAAATGTTCGGAAGGGGGGGAATAAAAAGTGTGTGTGTGTGTGTGGAGTGTCGAGGAGCAAAAATGCAATAACCGGGGTTGTATGTGCAAAATTTCTCACATCCTCTCTTATCCCTCAAAATCTCATCTCTTATACTTTCTCTTATCCAATTTCCCTCTTTTATAGAATAGATATCCAAATTCTCTTTTCCAATTTCTCATGTCCAAATTCTCTTATCCAATTTCTCTTGAAAACATCCCGCTTTTATATAATAGATATCCAAATTCTATTATCCAATTTCTCATGTCCAAATTCTTATCCAATTTCTCTTGATAACATCCCTATTTTATAGAATAGATATCCAAATTCGCTTATCCATTTTCTCACGTCCAAATTCTCTTATCCAATTTCTCTTGATAGCATCCCTCGTTTATATAATAGATATCCAAATTCTCTTATCCAATTACCCATGACCAAAATATCTTATCCAATTTCTCTTAATAACATCCCTATTTTACAGAATAGATGTATATACTCTTGTCCAATTTCTCTTGATAACATCCCTCTTTTTATAATAAATATCCAAATTCTCTTATCCAATTACCCATGTCCATAATATCTTATCCAATTTCTCTTGATAACATCCCTATTTTACAGAATAGATCTATATACCCTTGTCCAAATTCTCTTGTCCAATTTCTCTTATCCAATTTCTCTTGATAACATCCCTATTTTATAGAATAGATGTATATACTCTTGTCCAAATTCTCTTATCCAATTTCTCTTGTCCAATTTCTCTTATCCAATTTCTCTTGATAACATCCCTATTTTATTAAATAGATGTATATGTATGTAAGTATATGTATATATGTATGTGTATATATGTATGTATATACTCTTGTTTGTATGTATATGTATATATGTATGTATATACTCTTGTCCAAATTCTCTTGTCCAATTTCTCTTGTCCAATTTCTCTTGATAATATCCCTATTTTATAAAATAGATAAAGAATTAAAATGTTGGTGTAAACTTTTAGTTTTTTATAAATATCAAATATTTTTGCATTGATGTACGAGAGTGGGCTTGATTACCTAAGCGAGAGGTCCAAAAAATCGACGTGTTCGTGGCGTGAGTCGATGATCATTAAGATCGTCGGGTTACGAGCTCCGAAAAGTTATCAAATATCATCCCTTCCCGCTTCCATCATGCACAATGTCGTAGAGGATGATGGCATAAAACGTTATGGACTGGAAGCGTCAAGCTCAAGATATAAATATCAGCTACTGGTATAAAACTCTCTTTAATTTATTTATATTAGCTAAACCAACAGGGTGCTCCTTTTGATAGTAATATCTGCGTAAAAACTCTGGGTGCTCCTTTTAACAGTAATATAGTAACTGACTTTATAACTTCACTGTTGTATCAGCATTTGTCTCGACCATATGGACTAGCTTAATCTAATGAAAGAAATAAACATTACACTCTAACATTGTAGAACAAAATTATTTCATAACCCCTTGAACAACGTTCCGAAAACTTTGTAATGATTCAAAAAATAAACAGAGACAAGCTGAACAAGTCCAAGTATCAACATGCATCTCAAGGTCAACATACTAAATTTTAGTAGTGTCATAGGACACAGCGTGGTATTAATAAAAAAACTGCAGATATCTCTATTTGCAAAATATAAAGAAATGGCTCAAAGTTATGCCTCAACTTTTACCTGTCTGGCCATATGCAAAACATGTAGCTTTTGTTCTTTGAAATATAGTAGGTATAATAGGCTCTACAGTCTGACGATATACCTGTTTAAATAAGTTAGATTTCAATATCAGAAAGGAGATGACAGAAACTTTGTTATTTGTCATAAAAAACTATATTGAGAGCGAAACGGTTACAAATACAGACAAACATCTGAAACATTATGGTACCTCATCGTTTGTAACATACTCGGCCAAAACAGAATCAAAGCAGAATTCATGCCTCTCGACATACGCAGTCAAGTCCACCTTCAACAAAGGTTCTACATCAGTAACCCTAATTCTCTGGACCAACAAAAAACAGAAAGAAGAACAAGGAGAGAAAAGAAATAGCATCTGATTTAAATTTCTTCCCTCTAACCACCAAAATAGTTGCAGTTTAGTACATCAAGCTCAATGTAAATTTTTAATAGTACGTGACCGATTAATAGAAGAGAGATGGTGTGTCACAAGCAGATCGTGTGGGCCGGCAGGGTCCATTGCCCCCCCCCCCCCCCCCCCCCAAACCACCAAAACACAAAAAAACACAAAAAAAAAACCAACAAACACATGCAGAACCAAAATAAAAAACCCCGGTAGACACAAAAAAATACATCTTAATTGGTATATTTTGAGGCATGTTTGTCGGTTTAACTTTAAACTAGGAAATCGCTTAGTATGTTTGTCATTATGCCATCCTGGCTTGAAATAATGGCCATCAATAAGAAAGGATGTGTGTCTAAATAATGCATGTGGCAATTAACCTCATTGAAATCAGGCCTGAACGTGTTTTAGAAAGAAATAATAAATTTTTAGTATTGAATAGCAACTAAAAGAGAGATGAATGTACCATATGATTATTTCTCTATTTTTCTCTAGTTTGAAATAGATATTATTAACATTCATGACACTGAATAAGCATCTGTATGCTGTAAGGAAATATTTTTCTCAGTAGTGAATTATTGCTCACTGCTAAATAAATTCATTGGTCCACCCATGTATGCACATCTTTTCTAAAAGCCAAGCAAAACTTATATTAGACAACAACTTCTAGAGATAAGTTCAGAATCTATCACTGTTTTCACTTTCATATATGATGTGGCTCAAAAAATAGCCAATAGTAAAGAATCTTTAACGTAAATCTTCATTCTCATCTCTCCATGCTCTTTTCTTTCCTTCCTTTGCACTTCTCCTTTCCTTCCTTCTCTAATGAAATGAAGGTTGCCAGCCAAGCAAAGATAAGAAAAAAGGAACTCCAAGTGGCAATGGAATTTCTCTAACACCCACAAGTTACATAAGGTTTATTTTCAGTTCAAAATACCACTATGCATAATACTCATGCGATATCATTTAAGAATGTGTTATTTACTTAAAGAGTTAACATATTATACATAAACGGGACCCTCATTTGAGTTCACGGAAAATGTAAGTGTGAGAACTTAATCCTTAAGAATAAGAGCTAAATATCTACTTTCAATGAGAAGATTGAGAGTTTGAGTCCCGGTGAAAGTGTCACCGCTACGTTTCTCAAAAAAAAAATTAAGAGCTAAATCTTTACTTCCAACACCATTCATGATGTGAAGATTAAGATGTTGACTTCCAAATGAAAGGAAAAAATAGTCAAAATTTCTCAACAGAAAAATCAGGATTCCTAATTGGATAAGTAAAATTGACAATGCCCAGATAGAATACCTTTTAAAATATACCAAATTTAAGAGTACTAAATTTATTTGGACGGGGAAACCCTATATTTTAGTCCTGACCTACAGACTAATTTGGTTGACAGAAGATCAACCTGCTTCACTCCATATATTCCCAAGATGCACAGCTATGATTTGCTCTTTATTATTCACAATGATTTGATCTTTATTATTCACAAGATGCTGCATGGATATAAAAATTACTCAATGGGGTAAAAAAGGTGATGACCGTTCTAATGATGTCTTTGCTGCAAACCTTTCGAGTGCTATATAAACATGCTATATCTTCAACATGAATTTAGGAACCCATCATCAGTAAGTCATCTGTTAAAGTTTCATGAACAGTAGCCTCTTCAGTCTTGCTTTCCACTTATCAAAAATGTCCAGCTCAGGAAGGGTCACCTTTCACCTTATATCCATTCAAGATTCTAACTCTATCATACAGAAAGCAAGAAACTATCCCTTTGTAAGGGTCTGTTATGATTATCCTTTTGAAAATCAATCTCAATGAGGACCCCCCCCCCCCAAAAAAAAAAAAAAAATACAGCAAATAACGATCAACTTGCCATACATGAGAACTAAAAATCATGTCTCCTCTCTCCGTACCAGAGATATCAATAGCACTAGATATCTAGAGTAATAAAATATAACATTGGAGGGTTGTCATTATAAATGTTTTTAATAATGAGTTTGAATGTAACACAATCCTAACTCCACTCTTTCAATTACCATTATGGTGTTGACTAATTTTTCCATAGCCAAACAAAATTCAGAGAGATGACTATCTCTGGAGAACTAATATCTAACTGGATTGTCAAAGCAGGTAACCAAGGTCTGTCCTAAAAGGAAATGATTACAAAATAAAGCAAAAATCACTCAATTTAGAAATCAATATCTTCTAAGCCAAGCAGACATCTGAGGTTCAAATTCAAAATATTACAAGGTCTTACATAACTTGATCTTATCTTCACTCATTTTCAAAAATCACAATCTTACTGAATATTTAAAGCAGAATTGCAATATATGACAACCTAGCAGATTGTGAAACTCAACCCTGCCTGGAGAAACCAAAGGATTCCCTGTGTAACTTAGTCTGATAGCTATTGCATTAGGGATATTAATTGTTAGTATTGGAAACTGTATGTAGACACCATGACTGATCAGTTGAGCCATAAACAACAAAGTAAGATGTCTTCAGTGAGTTAATGCCACCACATGCTGTGAAAAACAGATGTGCATGCACACACACAACAAAGAAGACAAAAACAAAAAACACATCACTCTTATGAAAACAAAAGCATCAGTAAAAGCACAGGCTGCTATAAATCAAAAAATATTTTGAAATTTGTACCATAAAAGGATACAAACAATTAAATAGATGTACTGGTAGAAGGAAGAATGTTCAAACCTTCAACTTTGGCTCGTGGACACTTAAATATGTACTATCATGCACAGTTACAATATCATCCTCTTTTCGAGACATCTCCTTCTTGTTTAAAGGCCTCTTACGAACCTGAAATGCATACACATGAGAAATTTAATCACATTGCCACAGATAATTCATCCGTGTTAATTATTAAAGGCCATTAAAGAGCATGGTTACATACCAATATGAGCTGGAGAACTAAAACAGACATTAATTCTAAGTCACCCCATGGGTTTCCATTTTAACTACGCATACTACTGGAAAGAACGAATATATGATGATAGATTTAGTTGACAACCATAAAAATAAGATTCTCCCATTTGGAGTTGCACACAAACACGTTAATATTGAGTTTCCGGATATAATGATCTTCCTTAGGGATTACACAACTTAATGCCACAGATAACAAGCTCGCCTATTCAAGACAATAACTTTATCCCATAAATGGTGCACATTATAGCGTCACGGGAAACATTCCCAACAGTTCTACTAAAATTCCAGAAACAATTTAAAATTAATTTATGCATTCAGATTTGCACGATCTGAAACAGTAAAAACAATATTATATTATTCATGACATGTTTTCCCACTCCAGTTCAGCTAATCGGGTCATCCCCTAAAGAACAAGTATGAACTTTGGCAGTCCATGGTAAAAGTAATGTCAACCAAACTCATAGTTTAATCACATCATTAATGGCTACACCCTCTGACTGTATGGGTAAAGGCAATGGAACTCTGAAACCAAACAAGAGCAGAAACAGAATTATACCAAATGATAGTCAGTAACATCCATATTTACATCTTCCAGAAACAATAAAAACTGGAACCAACTGTTATGGGTAACTAAATGCACACATCAAAATAAAAATGAGCAAGATGGCAAGAAGATAATTAAATCAATAGATAGGAGGTTATAACACAAGTGCAGCTGGAAAAATATGACCTAGTGGCATGCTTGGCACGAAAGTTTGTGGTTGAACCGACTGTACTATACCCAGCACATACAGGTAAACATGTGCAAAAAGAAGAAGAGCAGCATCAGTGATGGGGCAGGTGGTGAAAATACATGGTTTATCACCCCCAACTAAAAAAAATTAAACCAGAGATGGCCATCAAATAGAATATTTACATTAGTCCCTAGATTGATGTTTTTATTTTTCTTCTTATTTTTTCCTACCATTATACAACCCTAAGCACATGAAACATCCCCACATGTTGATTGGCAGTAAAATACTCTAGAATTAATTGGGGGAAAAGTACTCTTCTAGTTAAAAATATCTTATAATAACATATAGGATAAACGTTTATGAGCATTCCACAATAATGAGATGCTATCACATACTGAGGTATCAAAAGTTATAGCAAGAATGTAACATACCACAACTTTAATTTTGGCTACATTGCTCTCTTTTGCACTGGTTTCTTTCTCAATGACCGGTGCTCTACAATTGTCATCTATTCCATATCCTTGACTGCCATACATTGCATCAAAGTCATCATCAAAATCCCGAGTGGGCATGAAGGGCGATGGCTCGAATGGTTCTGTCATGACATGCTGTCAAAGAAGACAAACCAGAATATATAAGATAGTATGAATGTATATCTGAAACATCACCATAGAATATTTTCAATATCCACTTTTTAGAAAATTAAACTAGAGCAAAAATCACAATGCTAATACATGTGGAAATAGTCATCAAGAAAAACCCCTTGACAAGTCTGGATTTCAAGTTTCAACTATAACAAAACTAGTAAATCATCTAGATGGATAAAATCCAAATCAAAATTTCATTGAGAAATAATGACGGTGTTGGTTAAGCCCATACATTTTAGATGTGACAGAAAGATTTAAATTACAGGGGTTTAAATAATAATAATAATAATACAATTGTTTACATTCATGTGTGGTAAAAAATGTGTAGCTAAATAAATTAGTATGATGTGTTTCAGTCCAATTATCAAATAGCTCTGAAATCTCATACAATCAACTTTAAAGATATGTTACTCGGAGAGGCATGAGATACTAAAGGAGGTGTCTAGCATAGCAGGAATTGCAACCGAGCATGGGAATGTCATCACATGCACACATTCATTTATTATTACACAACTTTCTACAGTGCAAGTCACATGGACAAGGGTACAATGATAAGTAAGATTGAGAAAATTCATGTCAATAAAAATATCCACCTGTCAAATAATTACGAACACATGTTTTTATACTTTATTTTGCAAAAGGGCAAACACCATGAAAATCAAACCTAATGAGATCAAACCTGCAAAGTGACCAAAAACCAAAGAGATGTATTAACTCTTGATCTCAAGCAGTTCCCATAGAAAGTTTTCCGTGCTACTACTTTACTTAATTTCTTTCCAATTTATCATATAGGTACCACAAAGAGGAAGGTGGCTTAGGATGCTCTTTGCAGTAAGGTTATTGACAACTCAAAAATATTATACCTCGGAGAGAAGTTCAGTGTCGTCAACGGCATGAAGATCCAGAAGCCCAGCTCCAAATTCACCTCTTAGATCAGGTGAGTAAAAGCCATCCGCTGCACCGGATGCTGCAAAACTTTGGGACGTAGGAGTATAAGGTTCAGATGCATATTCTCCATTAAAATTCAAATTCCTAAAATGTTTAAAGAGCTTCTGCTTCTCTTCGGCCGATTGAGCTCCGTAGCCCTACAAACAACAACACAAACAATACAAAAAGAACAATCAAGATCTTTACTAGAAGTTAGAATTTTTTGTAATAACAAGAAGTTATAGAATATCATATCAACACTCGAGCATGCCATGACAAATAATAAATGAGTATGAGCATGCCATAGTACTGAAATTTCTCAATGCTGAAAGCAATAATATGAAAATAAATGTCAATAAGAAAAAATATCTGATGGGGGTAACATCCAGGTTTCACCCAAAGTATTTATGTAGCTAGTAACCTTTTATAAATAAACACAAAAAATGCACTTTTAGAAAATAACAAGGGCACAATGCATGACATAAAAAATTTATTCTCTTTAAACAGTTTCAATCGAAGAAAATACCACCTCACAAATTCTAATATAGAAGTAACTAGAACTATGCATCGTTAAACATCTTTAAATTACACTAAGATAACTATATCCAAGATAGACCATAATCTCAATTTGTTGAAATGCAAGTAAATAACTGACCTAAACATAGCGGAGTGAATGCAATATTTAGCTATGTCCTAAAATCATAGTGATCTGGGCCTATTATATGCAATGAGCAAATAATGTTAATCGTCAAAATTTCAAACTAGAACCACCAAGAAACGTTCTGTTGTTTAATATGACAAACATGAAAATAATGATTAATCCATCTGCCCAACAAAAGTGCATCTCATATCATTAGTAAATGTCGCAAGTGAACAAAATTTCAATTTGTATAAATTATGATTATAGGCAGAAACAAACAGTGGCACCCTGCACCATGCTCGGTCATGTGATATTATAGTTCAAGTAAGACAGAAACTTTCATGCATGCCACAACCCAGAAGATATCTTGAGTGCAGGAAAAAAATGTCTTCAAATCTCGAATTGTATCCTAACATGCAGTGTATATGTATGAACCAGGCCACAAGCACATATATCATCAAACAATTATAACATACAGTTTAAGAAATGATGATGCAGTATCATCGTTATTTCACTAGTTGATGCAAAGCACATCCAATTCTAACAGAAAAGATGAACGAATATACTATTAATCTGATGGAAATGACTTCAATGGTGGACATCTAATCTTAAAAATTTACGTCCAGATCCCCAAAAAAACATCACATTCATTTCTTATAGAATACATCTCCGAAGCGATGATCAATATCAAACTCAAAACAATGCAGATCCAAAAGATACAAATCAAATCAAACTACTCAACCTGCATTAACAGATTCGGCAGCAACCTCTGATCGGCCGATGCAAGCGGCGACGCCAGGTGTTGCAACCCCGCCGACTGCAGCCACCGCGCCATCACCGCATCGCCGCCGACGTTCCCTCCTCCCGCCGCCGCCCCGCCGGCGTGTTGCTCGTACAGCGCCGCCGCTGCCGCCGCGTTCCCCTGCTGCATCTGGCCGCCGCCGCCGGCGTGGCGCTGCGACCTCCTTTGCGGCGCCAATTTTACTGATCTGAAATGCACGCTAAATCCCTAATTCGCACCGAGATTGGAGATCCAATGCAGCATCAGAGAACGCATCCCCTGCTTTCAGATCTGATATGGAATGGGGAGAAACCCTAACCCTAATTTTTAATGGGAGAGGAATGATGATGGAGGGAACAAAGCGATCAGAGGCCAGAGATATAATAAAGCGAGAATGTCTGCAGAGAGATTTTTGATGATTTTTACAGACGCAGTCTTATATTTATATCTGCCTCTCTCTCTCTCTCTCTCTCTCATTTACAGGTTGAAGAAGATTTCGGGATTTGGATTTGGGATTTTCTTACAAAGGAGACAGCGGGGGATTGCTGCTATTCACATTACACAAAGTGCGAAACTCATTACATTTTAACAACGGGAGTTGCTATGCGAACGTACCTTTTGGCCCAGTTCACATAACTCTTATTTTTTAAAAAAAATACCAAAAATAACCATTTAAAACCCCCAAAATACCCTCAAATTTTCTCTCTCTCTCAGACCTCCCGCACGGGTCACCTTCCCCTCGTCCGTCGACTCCCCCGCCCCCCTCCACTGCTCCCCTCGTCCGACGTCCACACCTCCTCCCAGCCCCCTCCACTCATGCACCTCCCCCTACCTCGTCTCCTCCGCCACTCATCCCCCGGTGCCATCCGAGCTTCCCTCCCCGCGTCCGACGTCCCCACCTACTCCAAGCCCCCTCCACTCATGCACCTCCCCCAGTGCCGCCACCCCCCCCCCCCCCCCCAAACAAAGCTGCCCTCCCCTGCTCTCCTCTCTCGCCTCCCCCCTCCCCCCTCTCCCTCCCCCTCCACATCCCCTTTCTCCCACTCCATATCCCCTCCCATTCCCCCCCCCCCCCCCCACCCACTTCGCCCCCCTCCTCATCCCCTTTCTCCCACTCCATATCCCCCCCCCCCCCCCCCCCGATCCCCCCCCCCCCCCGAACTGCTCACTCCCTTCCCCACCTGCCCACTCACCCCCCTCCCCCTTACCCGGCCCCATCCCCCCCCCTCCAACCTCGTCCACCGTCGCCTCCCTCCCATGATTTCTTTTGTGTGTGTGCAGTATAGAAAAAATTTCGGTTGTTTCGAAAATTATGGTATGTATGCAGAGCAGAAGTATCAATTTTTAAAATTTTATTGTATCTGGGTTAAGTAAAAAATTTAGTGGTATGTGAACTGAGCAAAAATGTATGTATGCATAGAAATTCCCTTTATTTACAAGTTTATCAATATCTTAATGCATATTCTATACTTGAAGAAAATTTCACTTTTACACTTCTCTCTTTTATGCACTGCATTTCTCGTCCATCTATTGTTGCGCCACCACCACCTCCTTCCGCTGCAACCTATTCCTCGTCCTGTTGCGGCATTCTCATCCTCGTCTCATCATAAACCACATTATTGGTTTCTAAGTTCTCAAAAAATTCAAAAAAATTCATGTCCTTCTCAGAACCCATGCAACTGTCCTTCTCAGAATCCATGCAGCAGTTTGGTATGTGAACCTTGAACTACCATATATACAACTTTCATTTAGGAAAGTTTTCAAGATTATTATTAGAATTGTAATTTCATTAGCTGTTACTGATGAGTTATGCCATGATGTTCTTATTTTGAATGTAATTGTATTGCTCTTCGCATTATTGTTGCCATCACTCTTGTCATTGTTATTTGTTATTGCTGCTACTTGCATGCATGTTTATTTGTGTTATTGGGTTATTTGTCAATGAATTTATATTTATAATCCTTATGCTCACCATGTGTTTGTTAAAATGCCCAAGTGGAGGCAAATGCAAGAAATGTGAGAAATACCCATTTCTATAGTTATGATATGAGATGTGTTATAAACCTATGATGTTGGGGGCATGTCATGCATGGTTCCATATGTGATGTGTTGACGAGTTGTTCTGGCTCGGATGAACGGCATGTCACTTAGGTGCATGTCCAAAATTGTTATGAAAAGAAGATATGTTTCAGAAAATGAGTACAATGATGAATTTGGGAAACCGTGCAACGTGTCCCCTTCGGTACTAAATTATTATGTTAAATGAGGTTTTTGGAACGTCTCAATCCCCTCAAAAGGGGGTGAGCTGCTCACTCTGGGGTTTAGGGGAAATTTTGAGTAAATTGTGGATATAAGGCATGGACTATGAAGGTGGGAAGGAGGAGATGTGATAGGTGATGATTATTCTCACGCGCCTTTACAGGGAGTGATGGTTAGGTGCTTGTGATGATGTGGTTTCGGGGTGGAGAGGGGTATGTGGAGATCCTCACTCTCGCTACCGTACAGGGAGGAGTCGGAGAGGCCCAATGTACAGTGCCCGTGTCCACTGCACCGTGTGCCATACTCACCCCAATATTGGGATGGGGCCCGTGAGGCAGGTCCCCTAACAGGGTGGATTGAAAGGCCCGGTGTTCAGTGCCCGTGTCCACTGCATCGAGTGTAGTTTTCCACCCCAACCCTTGTGGTGGGGTCAGGTCATTGTATCACATAGTTTGCCCAAGTTTCCAACTAACTAAATTAATAAATAAGAGTTTTACATGTTACTTGTTCTGCTTGCAGTACTTCCATCAACTCTTCACCTGCATTGCGTGTGACACTGTGTTATACCTATGGCACTTGTAATTACTTTTCCAGATTATGTTTGCTTGAACACTTGTATTGTTATTTGTGCTAACCGTTTTCCTTGCAGTAGCTCGACACCAAACCGCAGGTATATTCCCTTACTTGACTAATTACTTTCATCATATTATTTAGGTTACGTGCCTTATACTCAAGCTTTGCCTAGTGGTTTATGACCTTAAAACGATGTCCCAAATCCAAGTTGTTTTCATAATGGGGCACGCATGGACATGCTCCTCCCCATTTGTCAGGTAGCAGATAGTTGGAGAGATTGGGAGACTGTGAGCATGGAGCTGAGGGTGTGGGGTAGTTCAGGGAGTTGAGCTGTATTCTGGGGTCATGTAATTGATATTGTCCTGGAGGTGTAACTTAAGCCGAAATTTATTGATGCACATTCATATCAAATGCTGTGTTTGCCCTCATATTAGCAATGTGAAATTGTGCATGTACTTTGTGTGATGTTGTATGAGTGGAATGTGATCTCCCTTTTGTTGTATATGGAGCATTACAGGTACTATCCCAGTATGTACGCAGTGGCCTGCCTCTGTCTTCTTCATCTCCTTTCCATTCTCTTCCTTCATCACCCCTGCCCCCTTTAGAAATACTTGGGACAGTTTTGAAAATTCTTGGTATCCTGTGGATCGGGGCATAACAGTTTTTGGTGGCCCATGCAGGTCACCGCACTGCGATGTGCGTAAGGATAGTACATGTAATGCTTCAATATATGATTGGGATAGATTGGCATAAGGTGGTGTTGAATCATTGGGCCGGCACTCGAGGAAACTCGGTCGACGAATGGCCAAGGCCCACCAGAGAAGTCCGAGATCGACTTAGTCAAAGCCCAAACGGCCAGTCGACCGTTGGGTCCGTCTTGCACGAACGTGGGATTAAAGGCGGGCTCGGAATTCTCAGAGACGTGGTAACGTTTACTCACATTCATGATGGAAGATCGTGGCCCCATTATAGGTGACTGTTATCTCACCAACGTCACTAAAAGGACCCTGAACCTCTATAAATAGGGAGGGGGTTCCATCTTCAAGGTAGGAGATCTGATACATAGAACTCTATCTTCTTACTTCATCACTCCATATACGAGCTTGCGACGTTAGTCTAGAAACGAACCTCCATGGGTCGATCTCAGCTACACCGAGCTCCCTCTCTTCCTTAAGTTCCCTACTAACTTAAGCATCTGAGGGGATTTGGGTCGGAACCCAGATCCGACCCCCTAACGACTCCCTGCGGTGCAGACCGGTGATCGCTATTCAACATTGGAGGTCGGAGCTTGGTTCTTCAATCTCGAACGATCGACACAAGGGTCACTCGTGGGTCGATCGAAGGTCGTGTCATCTTCAACTACAATCATCCGACCATGGTTCTTCCAACCAAGGGTCCCACCTCAACCGCTGACAGGGCTCCAGCTCAGTGCATCGAGTCTTCATCAGCTTGACAACTGTACCGGTCAATTTTGGACTTAACAGTTTGCTGCCGTCTGTGGAAAACGTTAACCAGCTTGTCATCCCAGAGCTATTCAGAAGCTATGGAAGCTAGACCCATCAACGTTGGACCGGTCAAAGGTCTGAAGGAAAAGCCCAGAGTAAACAATGTCTTACTAGAGGACGTCGCGGACTCCACAATGCCCCTGCCTTGACCAACTGAGGAGGCAAATGAGCCCGGGGTAACTCGAAGAGAATTCAACCAACTCACAGCACAGGTTGATAGGAGCTTAGGCGTGTTGGCAGCTTTGGTATGACAGAACACGGGAAGCCCATCCCCGCAAAGGAGCCGCCGCCTCCTCCAAACCCATACATGATGCCAGCGAGGGGCTCGGCCTACCTCTGGGGTCTGGGAGACCCAAGGGCGGAGATTAACCTCGATGGTTTGACCCCCCAGACTCACCCGTGCAATGGAGCAGGGGTCGAAGATCAAGCTTTCATACTCTAGCGGGAGCCCACCCACTCCAATTACCAAGCAGCGACCCGCGACATCCTGGATCAGGTAATATACGGAGCTTCCCCCTGGTTATAACCCACTGAACTCTGCAGGTGGATTCGCAAGAGGTGAGGAGATCCAAAATCGATCCCCCGGGACCAACTTCTGGCAAACTGGAGTAGGAGGATCTGTGCTGGTTCTGTCCGCTATACGAAAAACTCCGCTGAAGGAGAATATCCTTTCCACTCCTTTTCTTCCCAAATTCAAACTCCCGGCCCTACCAACGTACGATGACAGAGGTGACCCCATGGTCACACATTGAAAAGTATTTGAATGTCATGCTACTCCACAGGGCCGGTAAGCCATACTTTTGCAGAGCTTTCAACGCCACACTGACCAAGAGGACAAAAAGCTGGTACGAAGGGCTACCCCGCTGCTGCATCGGCTCATTCGATGAGCTAACAGAAATATTCTGCAAGCAATTCGTCACCGGACGACGACCCAAGAAGAGGTCGTCCCACCTCTTCTCGCTCAAACAAAACGAGAACGAGTCCATCCGAGATTTCGTCTCAAGATTCAACGACGAAAGGCTCGATGTAGAAGATACGCCGGACGTGACCATCATAGCGGCGCTCACCCAAGCGGTCAGAAACAAGCACTTGAGAAGGTCCATACACCAATTCCCCCCTAATACCGTCACGGAAATGCTCAACATAACACATCGGTTCACTTCATCCGAGGAAGCAGAGGAGCCTGCCGGGGCCAATACAAAGAGCACATCTTCCCGCCGCAAAGACATGAGGCGAGAGAAATCTAACTTGGGAACCCCCGCCGGGAATCCCGAGACAAAAGGCCTAGGGAGAGGAGCACCTGAAGCAAGGAGCGTCCTACCTACGCTAAGCCAGTCGTCCCTAAGACAGAAGTCCTCGCCTACGCCTCGCGAGAAGAGCTGATACAAGAGGCTGCAAAGAAGGGCAAATACGAGAAAAGGGACGACCTCAAATTCTGTAGATATCACAATGACTATGGGCACGGTGTAGAGAGATGATGCCCTGGAGGCTATTTATCTCTGTGTGAATAGCACTAAAAGCTTGTTCGAAATAACAGTAAGCTGTTTGGTAATAATTTATCTAAGTTATATTATAATACAGTTAACATTAGATATTAACTTAGGTAAAGTCATGAGACTTTATGCAAGGTCATACAGGTATCGAGATGAGTATCTCGATCATGGAGAAATGTTTGATCGTCTGTAGCATAAGTCTAAAAGGGTTCGTGGTCGTAAATGTTTCGAGACAAGGATATCGAAACATCGGATAGACCATTGTGTCTTAGGCTTCACCGTTTAGCGGTGGCGATAATCTCATGATCGTTTGACTTAGTGTAACGGCCTGTTTTCACCAAGACAAACTATTTACGTATTTGACCAATTTTTCAATTTTTAAACTATTTTATAATGGTTTGTCAGGAGTTTTACTGATTTCAAAAATTTCTTATAAAAATATTTTGAAGTACTAGACTAGTTATGGAGTATTTTAGTAAGATCGGATTTCATCAAATACTCAAAACATTTCTGATAAAATTCATTTTCAGTTATTACCGTTTTGACTTAATGAATTTATTTTCTATACAAATATCATCAAAACGATTTCAAACTTTTACGGTAACATTCAATGATCACTTAGGGCTTTCCATATTTATTTCGTAATTTTCTGAAGTCAAATTGATGGAGAACCCACTAACCAGTTCCCTAAACGTTTTGGCTTAAAACTCGTATTTCCGTAGCCCAAATCCTGAAACAGACTTGGTATTCGCGATGCTCGCGATGATACGATCACGTGGGTATGTTTTCATAATTTTTCGAGCACGTTTACTAGTAGGGGCAAAATCGTAATTTCGTTGCAAAATGATTTTCACTAATGACTTTTTAACCTCTCTTAATTGTATTAACCTAATCAAAAATTTTAACCCAAATCAGGACTTAAACGTGTAGGGGGGACACGTTTAAAGTTTTCTACAATTAGTCAAAAGATAAAACCTTTACATTTATTATCCATCTAATCTAATAAATACATTTGACTAATGGCTAAGCTAATTAATTCCCTAAACACTATAAATACCCCTAACCCTCAGTTAATCTTTCTTTCTCACAGGCTAACCCATTCCTCTTCGCTTTAAACTCACGCACATGCCGCTCACCCTCATTCTCTCTCCCCTCCCCTGTTTCTTTCTCCTCTCCCCTGTTTCTCCGCCGATCACCCTGACCCGCTCCCCACGGCGAGCTCGCCTCTGCTTTCCCGCTTCACCGTCAAGCTGCTTCCCCTCCAAGAGCTGATCGCCGCTCCGCCCCGCTACACCATGCTCGCACGCCACCAGCGGAACTCCGACACCGCTCTCTCCCGCTTCCCCTCCTCCGAGAGCTGAGCTCTTGTCCCCACGCTCCGGCAAGATCCTCAGCCCGAAGCAACGGCGCCACCGCCGGCTCACGGCGTCCCCCGAGCTTCGACGAAGCTTCGACGCGCCTCCGAGCTCCCCCGTCACCTTCGGCGACCGTACGTCACCTCAATGGACCCCGTGCCACCCCCTGAGCACCGGAGCTCACCCCCAAGCGCCGTGCATGCCGCTGTCTTCTCCCGACAGCCACACCCTCAGCGAGCTCCGCCCTATGCCACATTCACCCGTCACTATCGCCTGACGTCGACACACTCACGAAGCCTCCGCCGCTTCGTTCATCACCGGAGACACCGCAGCACCCCGCCGGCAATCGCTTCACGTCGATGTACCATCGGGCTTTTCCCCCTCCGCTCGAGCACCCTCCGAGCTCGCCTCTCCGCCATCCTCGCTGGAGCTACGAGCTCGCCTCCCCGCCGTCGCACGACGTCCTCCACTCACCGCCGCCGCCGCTGCCCCCGAGCCCGCCGTCGTCGACAAAAGCCCCCCTCTCGCTACATGCGTGAACGTAGGTGAGAAGCATTATAATGAAGACGTATACGTATACGTATATAGGTATATACGAGGTATATAAATATTATTAATAAGGCTGAATCATATTTAATTTATAGTAAATAATATAGAGATCAGAAAAATATGAGACCACCTCAAGAAAATCAGAAATGACATTCTGGACCCAATGGCACTAGTTTCGTCTCAATCGGACGCTTAGATTTTTCAGAATTAATTTTAAGCCTAAAAGTTATATAGGTTATTTTCATTCAAAAATCAGTAACTTGCTATTTTCACGTAAACTAATATGCAATAAAAATGTATGTTAAAGTACTCTTCGAGACGGTCATTTTGACAGCTTATTTGCGACTTTCTGATACAGACTGCATCCAGAAGAAATATTTGAATAATTACGTACTTAATTAAAATTAGTTTTTAAATCTATTTTGAGTTTTTAAAAATTATAAAAATTACTATAAGCTTCAGAAAAATATTTTCTCCTACAGTAAAATTATTTTTATCATATCTAGCCTATAGAAAAATTTAGAACACTTTTTGACGACGTTTCAATCGATTATAAAAATCGAAACGATCAGATTAAATAAATAGAAATAGGGTAGTCTGTAACTGATGAGTTTCTTGTGCTTGCAGGTACCAATACTCGTGCACCAGCATCTTTAAAAGCTCTATCTCTAACTTCGTCTTACCACAACGATTTCTAAAAGAGTAAGTCACTCTAATTCTAACTTTAGAAATCTGGATAGTGTACTCGTATGAACTTAGGACATGACATCTAGTCTCAGAACAGTTGTTGACCTGGACAATTGACTAGAGACCTAATTAACTATAGAACTAATCAATAGTGGAATGACCAAAGGACTAAATTGAGATAGTGCACTTTTATGGAATTAAATATCATAGTTGTTGGACTTCAAAGCATTTGCTCGGACTAAATTGAGATAGTGCACTTTTATGAAATTAGATATCATAGTTGTTGGACTTCAAAGCATTGCTCAGGACTAATATTCTCTGTTGAGGCTTCTGCCTTGACTTTTCAGCAAGTAAATACCATATATGTATCTGTTGTACTCATTGATGGATGTATTGTTGTACACTTTGTTGGATGTACGAAATGATGGGCCTATGAGGCCATACTGATACGGATATGGATACAGATACGGATACGGATACAGATACGTTTATAAATGTGAAATGTGATACAACACGGGTTATGGGGTAGTCTTGAGCTACGAAGTGTGCGGGAGTGACTGGGTCCACCCTTATTTGGTAAGCTGTACCATCACCCTGAAGGGGATGGTAGGTAGATATTCCACGAGTTGCTCCGTGGGATGGGTGCACTTCTGGTTGCATATCATACACTCGAGCTAAGACTGTTGCACTAGCTGATTGATACAGGGCCCATGAGGCCATATTGATACAAACACTGATATGAACATTGGACTATGATAATACACGGGATACATGGTAGTCTTGAGCTACGCAGTGTGCGGGAGTGACCGGGTCCACCCTTATTAGTTAAGCTGTACCATCACCCTGCAGGAATGGTAGGTAGATATTCCACGAGTTGCTCCGTGGGATGGGTGCACTTCTGGTTGCATATCGTACACTCGAGCCAAGGCTGATGCACTAGTTTGATTGTTGTATTGTACTCATGGTTGTTTGTATTGTCGGAACACACTATTGGGCCTTCGGGCATTTACGGAGCACATTTACTGAGAACACTATTGGGCCTTCGGGCATTTACGGAGCACATTACGGAAAACACTATTGGGCCCTCGGGCATTTACGGAGCACACTATTGGGCCCTTGCGGCATTTAAGATTGATGAACTAGCTTGTTTGTTCATTGTGCCACTATATTGTTCTACTAACTAAGTCAAGACTACTCAAACGTGATAGAACGGTTTAATAAAGAGCAGTCTTAAATTAATGTAGAGGAATATGCCCTCGGATCATTTGTATTTGATGCAAACGATAATTTAAGCTTAGATAGGGACTATTTTGCATTTGATGCAAAAGAGATTAAATGTGTTTTAAATAGTTTAAGACAATATTTAATAATATAAACGCAATGAAAAGTTCACGGATAAGACGGGAATGTCCCGGTCTAGACCCAGGTTCGAACAACGTCCAAATCGGACGCCAGATTCTCAAGATATGCCTAAAACAGCCCAAAGGGTCTGATCAGGTCAGACCAGGCAGACTAGCCCAGTCTGAACCTGGTCTGGCCAGCTGGCCAGACCCAGTAAGGCCTAGGCCGGCCTGAGCCTGGGCACCCAGACCCGCCTGGGCCTGGGCGCCCGGCCCAGGCCTGCGCCCAGGCGGCCCAGGGCGCCTGGGCGCTGAGCGCCCAGGCGTTCTGGGTCGGGTGCCCGGCCCAGCCCAGGCGCCCGCGCCCAGACATGGGCGCCCGTGCCCAGGTCTGGGAAGGTGCCCAGTCAGCCTTATTTGGGGGCTGTGGGGCCCACTTACTGGGCCCCACTAATGGGTGCAGAACCCTAGATCTATTGGGCAGATTTGACGGCTGGTTTTTGCGAAGAACAAGTCGTAGGCTGAACTTTGAGCGGTCAATTGGAGGGTCAAACGAACTCCGATTGACGAACGGTTTTTTCCTATGCGTTCACCGTTGAACACCCTTCGAATTGATAGGTTGTATCAATCCTGAAGTTCAACGGTGAGGGAGTTAAAATTCACGGAAGTTTGCACTTTGTGAAAGGCAAACTAAATTGAATTTGATTAACTCTAAATTAATCCCACATCAGATTTTGAGGGAAGGGGAGCAGTCAGCCGCCTATATAAATAGGGGTCTGCTCTCCTCCTCAAAGCTCGTCCCAAGCTCTAGATCTGAGCTGCTCTCGTAAATGTTGGAGCACACTCGGATTTAGGCTTAAATTAATATTTCTCCTCTCCCTATAAATTTCTGCCTTGCTCCTGAGGGCTCTAGCAAAGCCGCAAAGGAGTTCGGATTTAGATCCGAAATCTAGGCGGAGGTTTCACTCGCGTGAAACTTTCTTCGGCGGTTGGTTGGCTCGGCGACACGGGATTGATCGCCTCGGGATGCGGAGCGGTTCGAGGAGCGGTTCGGGGAGCGGTTCAAGGAGCGGCTCGGAAGACGGTGCGGAACATCTCGCTTGCTCCAGGGCTGAGATTCCGGGTATGTGTTTAATTAAGCATTAGTTTAATTTAATCGTTGTATGCTAGATCCTTCTTGGGATGGTCAGATCCATCCCAAGTCGGCATAGATCCTGGATTAGGGTCTTGGACCTTAGGGTTAAATGTTAATTAGATTAACATATTTATTTTTCTGCTGCTTTTCTGTCTATGTTCCGTCCGACTTAGGACGTGCATAGAGTTTTTGTGCCCTAAGGGTCCCAGAAAACCCTTCAGTGGTATCAGAGCTTGGTCTGTGTTACGATCTAGCCTGCGGGTTCTTTAAACACGTGTAATGCTTTTAAAAATGTTTTTAAAGTTATGAGATAAATTTTAAAATGTTTTTGATGTTTAAAAATCTATGTGATAAATTTTTGAATATGAAAAATTTTTAAATGACGTTTTAAAATTTATGTGATAATTTTTAAAACTAATTTTAAATCTTTTAAAACTTATGCGATAAGTTTAAAGTGCCTAAAAACTTTATATGATAAATTTTTAAGCATGAAAGTTTTTTAAAATGATGTTTTAATTTTATGAGATATTTTAAAACTGATTTTAAAGGTTAAAATTTTTATGCGATAAATTTTTTAAAGTGCCATGTAAATTTGTGATTTTAAAGACAAGTTTTTATGAGATAAAAATAAAATATTTTTAAAATCATATTTTAAATTTAAATGTTAAATTTATGTTTGCATGCTAAAATTGTTTATGTGATAGACATTGTTCTATTTAAATTGTTAAATAGTTGTACACTTTTATTTTATGCGATAAAATTAGTGTAATCTTATGTAGGGCTGTTGACGAACGAGCTTGAACGAGCGTGAACAGTGAGCTTGGTTTTGTTCATGAACAAAATCCATGTTCAAGCTCTGTTCGTTTACTAACCGAGCCCTAAAAACCTGTTCAAGATTGTTCGTTAAGCTTACCGAATGAACGGAAACGAACGCAAACGAACATTTACCGAGCTTGTTCACGAGTAGTTAATCGAACGTTCTATTCGTTAACAAGACTTACCGAGCTTGTTCGTGAACATGTTCAGGAACACACAATCAATCTTGTTCATGAACAGATTTCAATCGAACGAACGAACTTTAATTTTTTAATCAGGACTAATAATATTTAAACATAATTGCCAATGACTAAATCAATTAAATAAAAGGATTAAATATTTGCTGGACAAAAACAAATAAATCTAGCATAATAGCTCCATAAATCCCATTACAAGCATCCATTCCAAGCATAGTAAAAAATATAGTATTTGTCTAAATTTACTATTTTCGGTACATGTTCGTTCACGAACACTTAACGAGCTTGTTCATCAACATCACTTAACGAGCTTGTTCACGAACACTTAACGAGCTTGTTCATGAACATAAATGAATGAACACAGTTATGTTCAAGCTCTGTTCGTTTACCAACCGATCTCCAAAAATCTGTTCAAGCTTGTTCATTAAGCTTCCTGAACGAACGTAAACGAATGTGTACCGAGCTTGTTCACGAGTAGTTCGTCTAACGTTCTGTTCATCAACAGCCCTATCGGTTAGTAAACGAACAGAGCTTGAACATGGATTTTGTTCATGAACAAAACCAAGCTCCCTGTTCAAGATCGTTCAAGCTCGTTCGTCAACAGCCCTAGTTTTATACCCCATAGGGGTTACATCTCATCCCTCCAAAATATCATCCAACAGCCGACAACAACTGGAGAGAAATCGGGGTTTTTCTAAACCCGTTTCTCGTAACCCAAGATTTGGATGAAAAACCCCGATCAGTCGACTACTGAACAAATGGCAGTCGACTGATGACATGTGACTGTCATTTGGCTTCAACTTCTCCAGCTCCGGTTCCTTAAAGGTAGGCAACTGCTGTTGTTTGGGCAGTCGACTGTTGGGTTCCCAGGCGACTGTCATTCATTCTACATGCGCCTGTTTTGTACTCCTCTTCTCGAGTTGATTTAGTCCCCTTCGGGACAACTGAAAAATCCAGAAAAATCCCCAAAAATATAGTACACATTTATAATGCTTTAGAAAGTGAAATTGTGCCAAAATAAAATCATATGCTCACAAATGATGAATTAACATAAATGTAGTTAAGAGAGCATGATTCCAAGGATTATGTGCACAAGAGGAAATGATTATGGGGCTAAAATATGCAATATTCAATCATAATCACTCTTCAATGAAACCAACTATCCAAGTGGAAGATCAAGATGGTGATCTACTTGGAGGGTCAAGACCTATGGGACATCACGGAGTTGCCATTCCAGAAGCCTACTACACCCGTGGCTTCAAGGTCAAAAGCGGAGAAGGACTCGATCAAATTCAATGTGAGAGCTATGAATGCATTCCATTGCGCCCTCACTCACAATAAGTTCAACCCCATCTCCATGTGCAAACGGCCAACGAAATCTGGCATACTTTGGAGATTTGTCATGAAGGGACTTCGAAGGTAAAGAAATCTAAACAATGCGTATTTAGATCTAAATATGAGTTGTTTAAGATGCAGGATGGTGAAAACATCTCGGAGATGTTCACAAGGTTCACAGAAATCGTGAACGCTTTGAAAGGACTTTGGAAGGTGATTTCCCAAGAGGATCGAGTGGAGAAGATCCTTGACTCACTTACATCTCAATGGGAGTCAAAGGCCAACGAGATTTTGGAGTCAAATGACATGTCCAAATACACCGTTGAGGAGTGCATTAGGAATCTCATGGCATATGAAATGAAGCTTCAATATAAGAAAGAGATTCAACCAACGAAGCCCGAGACGCCAGAGAAGTAAAAGGGGGTTGCATTCATGCTGAGAAGGAGCCAATCCAATGGAGGCAGAAATTCCATCAAGAAGCTTCGAGTGAAGATGATTGAGAAGATGATGTTAGCGATGATGATTTCATCGAGCTTGCCAAGCAATTCAAGGCATTCCTCAAGGGCGAGCAATATAAATCTTTGTCAAAGTTTGCCTCCAATTCTAACAAGATTCCTACCTGTTATACTTGTAGTGGTAAAAGTCATCGCTCTACCAAATGCCCTTCCAAACCCTCCAAAGATTACTACAAAGGGAAATGGAACAAACATTGGAAATGCAAGTCCAAATTCAAGAACCAAAAGAAGGGACTTGTCGGTACATTCGATGACTCAGATGAGGATTTATCTAGTGACAAAGAGGAAAATGACAAGGAGCAAGCACACATGTGCTTTATGGCAAAAGGTGAAGAGTTCTCGTCAAGCTCTCGCGAGGAGGAAAGCGATTGTGAAGAAAATGAGGAGCCAAAGCTACCATATGAGGAGCTTGAGTAACGGTTCAATGTGGCCTCCAACGTGGCAAGTAAATGCATAGACTCATGTGCAAAATTGAAAGCAAAATTTAAGAATGCTATGAGTAAGGTGCATGCTTTAGAATCTTCTATTGTAAATAATAATGATGCTTTGAATATTTGTGACACTAATGAGAGAGACACATTTCTTTCTCAAGTTAAGAATTTGAACATTTCTAATGAAAAATTATTAGCTCAAAATCTTAGCTTAGAATCTTGCATTCAACAACTTTCGTTGAAATGCGAAGAGGAATCCCAAAAGCTCAAAAGCTTTGTTTAGTTTAGGGATTCAGTCCACGATTTGCTTGAAAAACAACATCCGTATGTCAGAAAAATTCAATGATGACTCTTGTTCACATGAAGGGCTTGATCACATGAAGGGAATGGGGGTGGGGGAGGGAGGCTGTGTTTTCACACCCAGTGGGAAGACTCGTTTCTGCGGTGGAGGGGAATGGAAGGAGGAGGAGGTCGAATGGGTGTTTGCAGTTGAGAATGGGATCAACGAGGGTGGCGTTTGCTGGAGTGGTGACGATGGTGGACTTGATATCGCGCTTGGCGAAGAGCCTGGCAAGTTCGGCCATTAGGAGGATGTGTACGTGAGCTATGAAAAGGAAGAAGAAGACCTGAAGCTGGTGATCCTGAACTGAAGCCATGAACTGAGAGATGCAATGCAGTGGTTAAGCAGTGTCTGACAAGATAAAATCTAGCTCATGTGAACTAAGTAGGAGCTTGAACATGCAAACATGACAATTAAACGGTCATGAAATCCTAGGGAATGCAAAGATTGTGATCCACAATTTAGTGTTTAGTGTTTCTTTTAGTTGTTATCATATATTTTGTACTTTAACTGTCTTTGTTGATCATACTAGGATTAAAATCTGTGGAATGCTATCTCAAACTTCCTCATCGGCATAATCTGAGGAATCTGAGGAATACTAGCATAATTTTGTGTTTCTTTTTGTAATACTCAATACATATACATTTATTCTAGGGAAAATTCAAGATGTGACAAGCACATCGGTGATGAAATAATAAACCATCAAGATCAGGGTTCAGTTATCTTTTTAAAAATGATATTGTACTTGTATTGTTAGATGCATTATCAAATGTAAAGGAAAATATTTTTTCAGAAGTATCATACTCACGAATAATAGACATAATCACATTAGAAATGAAAACACCGGTATGAGCATGTTCTAACATTTTAAATCAAATAATCATCTTGTTAATAGTATAGTCGTGGTCTACGTAATGTGACGTAACACATAAGTAGGAAAACCCACATTTTGTTGTCCATGTGTCAGATGTTAAAGCTATTCTAGATTTTAAGTCCACAAAAGTTTGTATAATTTTAGCTTTGCCAGTCTGAAAAGCTGACATAACATTTATTCTAAGAGTGTTTCTAGGCACTCTTTTAAAGGCATGGTTCAGTGCTAATTGGTTAAACCGTTCTACTGCGGGGCTTTCCCCCACAACTAAAGGGTAATTCTTGGCATAGAACTAATCTAGTCATCTCCTTTCGCATTGTATCAGAAGAATATGCGAAAGTAGATAGAGAGCTAGAAGAAGCTGATAAGTTTAAAGTGACATGTCTAGCCTCTTTTTTGTGAGAATCTAAGTGTCTCTTCAAGTGTGTTGTGCCATCGTTAGATGTGCCAACTAAATCTGCTCTACAGATTTTGTAAACCGCCTTAATTCCTTTTTTCACAGGGATTGTTTCAAGGGTATAGTTTTCCCAAACCTTAGATGTCTGTTTTTTGATTTGGGTTGCTTGTGTAGAAGTGGGACCAGCGATAGTAGAAGCTTGTGCAGGAGTAGGAGTTTGTGCAGAGGCAGAAAACCCTTGTGTACCCACTATGGGGCTA
The DNA here is from genome assembly GCA_030789695.1 of Scilla litardierei. Taxonomy (NCBI): domain Eukaryota; kingdom Viridiplantae; phylum Streptophyta; class Magnoliopsida; order Asparagales; family Asparagaceae; genus Scilla; species Scilla litardierei. The sequence continues at coordinate 5,291,070 of CM061137.1, read as the reverse complement.
GAGTGATTACTATCGTTCCATTCTTGTGCCTCATTTTGTGACATTTCCGAAAATTCCGGTGTATAGAAAGGGTTGTTCAACATATTTTGAAAATATCCCATTTTCTCCGTATTATTAAAATTAAGGTTAATAGATGTACGTGGGTTTGATTCGGCCATTATGATAAGGTAACAATAAACGGAACCTGATTGCATACTAGAGCAAAGATCAGCTTGAGCCACAGTGATGTTGCAGATGATCCGAGATTCAGGGAGGTAGCAGATGGAGCTTGAAAGTTGAGATGCGGGGAAGTAGCAGCCGGATCTTGAGTGAGCAGCGAGTTGAGAGCAATAGCTTTAGATTTGAGAATAACTTGAGAGTAGAGATGTTTACAGGTGTGAAGAAATTAAGAGGAATTGGTGGGGGTATTTATAGGAATTATTTGGGCCAAAAGACCAAAATAACCCTCCAATGTGACCGTTTTATGTCTGTTGGGGAGGGTTTTTGGTCTTTTTAGCCTAAAATGACCAAAATACCTCCCCATTAAACCGTTTATAGCTGTTGGGGGTGGGGGTTATTTTGTCATTTTTGCCCCCCCCCCCCCCCCCCCCCCCGCGGAGCCGGGTCGGCGGGCTTTCGGGCTCAATGGCCACCTTGAGAGGACGGTATGTCTCCAGACAAACACACACCCACACCCACCACCCACACACATGCGAGCGCTGGAAGAGGACCCCACCATGCTATTTGATGTGGGCCCACATCCATGCTTCATTGGACACAAATTTAAAAGGGCTTGCTTCTGCACAAAGCATGTAGGCCACTGAGAACGATCAAAATAAGCTAAATATGCAACTCAGAAAGGCATTCTCAATTGCCAGATGGTTGGGTGGCATATCCTACACAAATATTATCGTCTACGATTAAGAAAAGATAAGACACACCCTATGAAACACGGTGCCATGATAAAACTCGGAATAATTATCCCCCACCCCCACCCCCACCCCCCCACCCCCCAATTGGGTTGGCTCCCACGCCCGTTCGATCAACATTTTATGTGGGCCCTATCATCCACCTTTTGTGGATGATGGGACCCACAAAGAGTGTTGATCGAACGGTCCACGTCGCGTTGGACGATCACACGGTCCAATGCGCGTAGAAGCCAACCCGATCCCTCCACCCCCGACCCTATTTATTCATTTTGTTTGTGGGAAGATGAAATGTTTAGCCCTTTGAGTACAAGTTTGAAAGCAACTTCTCATCAGTTTCCCCTTGCCCATTAAAAGTTTTTAATTTTAGTTCACAGGAAGTTACTTAACCGTGGCAAATGCTTTGTCCCCACCTTCTCTTTTTTTTTCCATTACTGTCACCATCTTCGAGCGTAGAACAATCATATGCAAACCGATCATGCTGTCCAATGCTCAGCAAAGGCCAACATTGTTTACTACTACTTAAAAAAAAACTGCATAAATTAACAAACATGCTGTACAATGGAACAAACATGAACCCCATTTCTATTTTAACAAACAGGAATCAGGAAACCAACACAAAAAGGCATACCGGCTCGATTTCTTCATTTCTCGACCTGAAATCAAAACCCTAGCAGCTTTACCATTGAAGCTTTCTTGACAAACAAACAGAAATTTTCATACATGTAGTTTTCATACATATTGCAAATACATCTGAACATCAAAGAGTTTCTGGCACATCAGAATTACACGACGATCGTTATAGTTTATTCGAAAGCTAAACATATTCGACAAATATTGCGTGGGATTGCAGCTGTTGGCGAAATAAACATTGATCAGTGCTTCGCCTTGGGCTTCTTCACAATCATCACGGTGCAGTGTGCATGGTGAGCGCAGTAGTCGCTCACGCTCCCCAGAACAGCCCTGCATGGACTCAGATATACATCAGCCTTGTGTCAAAATACACAAGAAAGCACTCAACAAATGCAAGAGGGGTAATTTATGTTTTTATTTCTTATTTCTGTTCACAATGTGTCTCTCTCTGTCTCACACAATGTTCCATCCATTTGACTCTGAGGTTACATATCTATCGAGCTCGAATTTTGTTGCAAAACGAATATTTTTACTGAAAGCAAGTTCAGAGTAATGAATAAATGGAGAAAAGCTCCAAACCTCTTAATGACTCCGTATCCATGGCTGCCAACAACCAACACATCCGCGTGGTAGTTCTCAGCCGTCTCACAGAGCACATTCCTGGGGTCTCCTTCCACCATCTCATAAACTACATCAGTCACCTGCAAGCACACGGAAAATGCTAGCATAAGCAAAACTTTCAAACAGGTCTTGCGATGAATCAACGTTCACAAAGTAAACAATGTAGCAAATATATGATAAGAGGCAAGGAAATTTCAACTGAAGTAGATATTGCTTTAGGTTCAATCACACGACAAAACGAGTTTCATGTGTATGTATGTAGCCTGTGCAAATAAGTTTGTACCGAAGTTTTATGTTCTGAGATTTATGGTCTCCAAGTGCTACTCCGCTATCACCTAAATGAAGATGAACATAAGGGATTGGTACACATTTTCTTCTTCCTTTTATGGGAAAAACTGCACCCAATAAGAGATCAAGGTTAAAGGATGTTGGTTTGGGTTCCATTCGGATATTATAGTGCACGGAGAAGATAGACACGGCATCTCGGTCTAGCATGGAAGCCAAATAAAGAGCGACTAATGCACTAGCTGTAGCATAAATCAACTCGAATATCCAGTAAAGGTTAAGGTTGTTTGGATCCAAGAGCAATCAAGTTGGCACCACATCCCATTTTATCCGAATAAAGAAGCCCATACCAATGCAACGGCCAAATCAGAGGTGTGTGGATTTTGGCGGTCACAATCAAAAATTCCCGCTTCGATTGTCGTGCCCCATTTAATGAGATATCACATCACTCGACCTGAATATACGCCTCGTCTGAGCTTAAGCGATGGGGGGTCATTGTTACTACATTGAACCGACACACGAAAGGAGAAAGAATATTTTATCCGAATAAAGAAGCCCACAAGGAACATAAGGTATTGCTGACGAGGCCCAAGAAGTCCTTGTGGAAAGTGAACCGCTTACCCAGTCAAAGCCAGGTCATGTTTTGCCTGTTGAGCTTCCGAGCCTCAAGGAATTAATTAATGGTGAGCATGGTATTAATGGTGGAATAAGTGTACATCGGTTATGCCTGTTTTTTCGGGAACAATCATCCACCATTAAAACAAAGCTGTTATCTACTAACGACACTGAGGAAAAACCCTCACCGATAAATAGTCCTAACGACGATGGAACTAGGGAGCTCCAGAGACACTAAACACTAAGGTCCTCTGACAACTCAAACTATTTCTTACACATTAGATTTCTTCCTCCATAGCTCGCTGTGACAGGGATATGACGACCTCCTAATTGGTCGAACTTGACTGTCCCGAGCATACTTAAGCCTCTTACCGACTTAAGCATCGGAGGGGATGTGGGCCGGAACCCAGATCCGGCCCCCTAACGATTTCTCTATGCTGCAGGCGGCCAAAGATAGCTCAGAGTTATGTCGAACTTCATCTAATAGCTCGGACATAGCTCTTCCTGACCGGGGTTCAGACTCCCTAGGGTCACACTCCTCTACCGCGATGAAGTCACCGAAGGCGTCCTCATCACCACCACTCCCGTCAACCGTATGTATTCATTTTATCATCATAATATAATTGGAACTTCTTCTTTTTTCTATATTATGATTAATAACATTTCTAATTTAATTAATAATAATATTCTCCTCCCACTACTACTATTAGTATAGATAAAACCCCCATTTTAAAGCACTGATTCTATTATTTCCAAAAACAAAGGAGTAAATATAATTAAGTACTAAATATAAAAGACATGATTATATATAAATCTTAAGATCCAAAGTGCACTGGGATTTAAAGTAAAATAAGCTTGATTAAACCTAATAAGCTACGATCCTCGTCTAATAGAATTTAGATTTTCACATACATGGCGCACATGCTCGATCAAAACTAGAATTAAAAATTTTAATCCGAAAATTTACCAAAAAAACAAGAAACAAAAAAATTTGATAATATCATACCTTATTAGCAAGACAAAGCTCCTTGGACCGCTCAATGGCTCTGGCAGCAATCTTCTTCAAATCCGCCTCTACGATTGGCAACACATCGATACTCGCTGCAAACCCAAAACGAACTCTCAGTCTTCTTTTTAAAAACAACAACAACAGGAACAAACATCCCAATTTTGGGAGAAAGAAAAGGTTACCGGGCCCGGCGAGGCCCGCGAAGGAGGCGGCGGGCCGCTTGGCGTGGACGATGACGAGGCGGAAGAGCGGGGTCGGGTTTGGGCCGGAGAAGAAGTGGCGGAGAGTCCACTGGAGGGCGTAGTGGCTCGGCTCGCTGTCGTCCACTCCCACCACCATCACCTGCTTCTCCGCCGCCGCAGCCTCCGCCGCCATTTGTTTCGCGAGAGAGAGAGATTTGTGTGGAAAGCGCTGGAACGCGGAAGAAGAGAAGAGAGCGAATAAGCTTTGCAGATTGCAAGTGGACGGAAAATCGAATAATAAAGCATTTAGTTGGCGGGGAACGAATAAAACAGGAACGAATCATTACGTGACATCCGTTGATCATTTCAGTAGTTTCTAGCAATACTCTCGGTTTACACTGGTATTATATTTACGGGCTGGGTTTAAATATAGTCACAAACCATTAAACTTCATGTTGGTACGATATTGTTCACTTTATAACAAGGCATGCATATTTTTGTTGTCCCTAAAAAACCACGTACCAATGGAGATTCGGTTCCATATTTATATCCACAAATCCCTCTGTCTAGCCGATGTGTGATTATGTTTAATATCTCACAGTGTTTACATGGATTTCATCTTTAACTCACATGACAGTATCCTATTGATACAATACATCTTATAAACACAAAAGAACATAAGGGCATGTTTCTTTGGTTGAGAGTGTGGGAGAAAAACTTTCGTAAATAGTAAAGTAATTGTGGAATCTTGATGTGGGGCCCACGGGTTGGAAAGTTGGTTTGAGAATTGTATGTGGGCCCACACAACTTTCTTGTGTTTAGTGTGTTTCTTTTGTTGAAAAAGTTGTATGGGAAAGTTTGAAGTGGGGTCCACTAATTAATTACTTGTAATTAAAAAAGAGGGGAAAAAATCAGCGAGAGTTGCTGCAATTGGGCAAAACAGAGGAGAGATAGTGGAGTGTGGCACACACACCCACTTTCTCACAGTGTTGGAGTGAAATCCGTGCAAAATGCGCGGATTGTTGGGTGGTTTCTAAGAGCCTCCACGTCGGCGCCAGGAGGGGAAAAATTCTACGCATTTTTTCCAACCAAAGAAACAAGTTGTTTTGCTTTTCAATGATTTGACATGGAATAGCATGAAAACAGAGAATGCTTTACACTTTCTATCCTACTTTCTGCAAAAGAAACATGTCCTAAAATACATGAGTTGCAATTTTTTTCTTTTATTTATATTAAATAGGAAATTCGTCAGATCAGCTTTATCTGATCAAAACGATCTCATGCTGCAATCCATTAATTTTTTTTACCTAACACTCGGTGTTCGTGTTACTGTGTCACTAAGCACACATGAATTTAAATATTAGCGAAAACTACACTTAGATGTAAAATGTCAGTGCTTAACAACGCTAGTAGTGTTTGTTCTTTTTTTAAGAATGGCTTACGTTAATTGCATGGTTCATAAAATGCTTAATGACTCAATGATCATAATTAAAAAATGTTAAACGGAATTTATCCTTAGAAATACAAATAAAGGTAAGAAAAGTATATGTATGAAATTTCAATTAGAGAGTGCTTTGTCAATGGACCTTAGTCCAGCGGCATATCTACTGTCACCTTCATGGGCCACCAGGGTTTGGTCACTGGTGTATTCGGGCCAGTGACCCAACGGCATTGCTCCCCGGTCGATCCGTGATCCAACCCGGGCGGATGGAATTGCTACGCACGCTTTTAACCGTGTTTCCAATGTACCCAAAAAAAAAAGAAGAAGAAAAGAATCTTGTTCCAAGCATATATGCTGCTGCTTTTCATCATCCAATGGCACATGGTCATATTCTTTTATGTTGGGGTTCATGGTCATATTCTTTTATGTTGGGGGGGGGGGGGTATTAGAGCCGACAATACATATTTTATTATACTGTTCAGCTTTGCAATTCCGAACGGAAGAATAAAAGTATTAGAGCCGTCCGGATCTCCAAATCCGAATATCTGATGATAAAAATATGGGTATGGTGAATCAAGTAGTGTGGTGTATTCATAAATTTTTGTGGTGCGAATAACAACACTCTTAATTTTTTTAAATCGGCTAATTTGGACTCCATTCTTGTATGTTTAATCTCATTCCCCCCCCAAATGCAGTCTTCAAAATTCTACCCAAGTTTAGTTTCCTCCCAATTTAGTTCCCCGCAAAATTTAAAATTTTAGTTAACTCCATATTTAGTATCCCCAAAATTCTAAATAAAAATTTAGGCCCTTGTTGTGAAGGGAAATTTAAGGAGAATAGGTGTAAGGGGTTAAGAGCCCCCTACCCGTGTATTTATAACTTTCAATAGTGGGTTGGATACCCAATTGGCCCAATGGGCCTATTCATAACATTTCCCCTTATCCAATCAACAATGAAATAAGAGGTGGATTCTTCAGGATCCGAGTTAGGGTAACTGTCTTGTTAAAGAAAGAACAGTTAACCCATAACTTCCCCTGTTTTGGGGATGTGTCTAGGGGTGGATACTTCAGGATCCAGAGTCAACGAGGTTGCCTCGTCAAAACCTTGACTACGGAAAACCCAGTGGGAAAAAATCTGTAGCCAAGGGAAAAGAGTACAACTCTGCAGTTGACTCCCCCTTATCTGACCAAGCTTCAGGCTTGCAGATTTCCTATGAATATATACATCAGTCTCATATGTATCTATGAGTTCATAGTTCTCTCATCCTGGCCCAGTTTACATTTACTCACTCTCCTCATCCCAATCCCATATACAAGTTTCTCAAAGATACTAGTAGGCAGGGATTTGGTAAGCAAATCCGCCAAGTTATTACATGATTGGATCTTCTGTACCTCAATCTGCTTTTGCTTCTGAAGGTCGTGCGTCCAGAAGAACTTGGGGGAGATATGCTTCGTCTTGTCACCTTTGATGTAGCCGTCCTGTAGCTGGGCTATACATGCTGCATTATCTTCATTGAGTGTAGTGGGTGCAAGAACGCCGGTCGTCAGGCCGGTGGAGGTGAGTATGTGCTGGATCACCGAGCGTAGCTGTAACGACTGCTTTTCATGTATCTGGATTTATTATAATATAATATATGTTTTGGTGGATTTTCTCCTCATGCGTGGTTTTCGTCTCCGTAGTTTTCATTTTCGATCGATTCGTCGTATTTTCTCGTTTCTTCCTTAGGATCGTCGATTTCGAAGTACGTCATTCGTGACGGGCTTCATAACGGTCATATCTAACTATTAGATCAAGCCTAGGAGTCTTAGGAATCGATCCCGGGGCCCCGCGCTCCATATCGGAACTTTTTGTGCTCATTAGCCGGTATAAGAAGGGGCACCGACCGACTAGATGACGATCCAGTCGGTCGGCAATCCTTCTTGGACCGACTAGTTAGCTTTCTAAATTTCTCAGGAGTTACTGTTTACTCTTAGTCGGTCTAAGAACGTTCATCGACCGACTAGATGCTAAACTAGTCGGTCAGTATTTGTTCATGGACCGACTAACTCTAAATCCTATTTTCGTTCAGGAGTTACTGTTTGCACTTAGTCGGTCTGCGTTGGTCGACCGACCGACTAGTTGCCAAACTAGTCGGTCAGTGGTTGTTCTTTGACCGACTAACCAGTGTTAAAACCCTAATTTCTGGGCAGCCGCCAGCCTAGCCTATTTAAACCCAACCCAAACGTTTTCTTCTTCCTCAACACGACCCAAAACCCTAAAATCTTCCCCCTTGAGCCCCCATCTTCCTCCAAGCTTCAATCCTTCATTCCAAGCCCTAAATCCATCATCCAATCCATCCATTCACTCTATCTACCTCTCATCTTCCCCAAAATCTCACCAAAATCCATCAAATCCCCAAATCCTCCAAAACCCTAGTTTCTCCAAACTTCCCCAATCCTTTCCAGATCTGATCCTAGGGTTCCCCGGAGTGTTTCTTCCGCCTCCTCTCGGTAAGAAATCGATCTACCGTTGTTTTCATAACCTATTGTAGAAACCATAATAAAATTTCTTGTTGTTTGATGTTTGTTTCCCCTTAAACAGCGATTTCCCCGTAGATTAGCATCCGCGGAAACGAACTTTCGTAACCGTCTTCCCCGGTGATAGGCAAGTGAAACTTGCATCCCTTGAATTGGGCCATGTCTTAGGCCATTTACCTTGCTTTAGCGTAAAAGAGACTAAACGGTGAAAGGATAGCCGTTTAGACGCCATTGACCTAGCTTGACAACGAAGCTTGGTCCGTCACCCTCATCATGCTTGTATGCCACGTTTAATTTCTATTAACGGTACGCAATTATCTGTTCATGTCATTGCATAGTGATTATTTATCGTGATTGTGTAGCACACGCTACAATATTATATTCCTGGCTCGTGTTCCAGAAGCGAGCCCTGTAGTTGGAAACCCCAACGCTCGGATACCCGGCTAGGTGCACCCCTATGCCAAATACACTTCCTGGCTCGTGATCCAGAAGCGAGCTCAGTGAGTTGGAAATCCCAACGCTCGACACATATGGGTGGGGTAAGAGATAAGCGGACTGAGCCCCGAGTTGGCCTGATCCGCCACTCCGGCCAGCAGGTGGACTCTCTAGTGCACAAGTGATAAATAGTGATAGAGATAAGCGGACTGAGCCCCGAGTTGGCCTGATCCGCCACTCCGGCCAGCAGGTGGACTCTCTATGCACTAAGTGATAAGTGATAAGTGATAAGTGTTAAATGATAAGTGATTAGTGAATTGGTAGCTTCCGCTACATCGTGCGTGCTTGTCTCTCTCTTTTAAACTGCTGCATCAAACTAAACTGTCATATCATTGCTTAATATTATAAGTGCTAGGCTGTTAGTTACTTTCAGTTTCCTTGCCCAAGTCTTTTTAGACTTGCTGACATGTGCCCCTTTCTCTTTTGGGTGACACATGTTAGACTTTGAGCCTGAGTTGCTCGCTGAGGGTGAGGTGTTTGCGGACGCCGAGCTTGCGCCCGTGTTGGACGGGGAGTACGTGGACACTGGGGACCAGTCCTAGTGTCTTCGTGGTGTTTTACCTTTGTTAGACAGTTGTTTTGTTGTCGGTGCGTAGCACCTTTACTCTGTTATGTCGTTGCTTTTGTTTGGCCTTGTTCTGGGCCCTTAGACTCTTTCTTTTAGCCTGGTGGCTTTTCTGTGATGTTGAATATTTTGTGGACAAACTTTGGGATTGGTATTTCATATCTGTCTCATATTATTATTGTTGTTGTTTCGATTGCAATTACAGGGACCTGCTTATACTAAATTGACGCTTATCGGGTTTGGGGCTTCACCGCTCCACTCCAGTGCGGACCTTTTCACGTCTCGCCTCCATTTTAGGGAAGCGGGTCGTGACAGGTTTTAGTGGTGGCCCATGCAGGTCCTTCTGTAACTGCGATTATCGGAATAACGATAATAATATTAGAATGTCCGATGAACTAAGTTCGACATCCGAGTCATTAGGCTCTGAGTCTAATTTTGGCCGTTTCTCTGGCGCTAGATGGCTAGAAGACGTCAGACCCGCGCTGGTGGTGGATCTGCTCTGAAGGCTTGCTATTTCTGCGGCAAGACCGGGCACCTCAAGGGGTCGTGCAGAAGCTTTCTAGGTCAGTGTCTGGTTTGTGGGGATGCTTCCCATGTCGTGAAGAATTGTCGGCATGCGGGTCCGCTGCGGAGGGCGCCTGTTGCGGCACAGCCGTTGCAGCAGCGAGCGTCTGTTCCTGCTGGTCGTGGGGCGGCCCTTGTTCCACAGAGGCAGGCTTTTCGGCAGGCTTTTCTGCTGAGGAGACAGGCTTCCCCGATGGCTGTAGTCGAGGCTGAGACTGTGAATGGGGTTGTTGCAGGTAACCCTCAGTCTAGTTGCCTTCTTCCTTTTGACAGTCTTGTTTGTTTGAACATGTTTGGTTGCTTGAATATGTTATACTGCTAGAATGGGGTTTGATTGCTGGGTTGGTTGTTGAGTGTGATTTGGGTTTGCACGTTTCTGGCACGAGTCCTCTTGACTCTGGTGCATCAATGTGCATTGCATCCTGGTGCTTCGTGTAGAAGCAATTCTTGATGGCCCCCTTTTTCCTTAAATATTTAATTCATTCCTATTCGATCGAGTTAAAATTCTTTCGTAGATTTTGAAGTCTATTGGTTGAAATTTTTAATCTCGTAGCTTTTGCTAACCAATATTCCTCGTATTTTGGTTTTAAGAGCTTTACCACTATTTTGATTATTTTAGAATATCTTCCAAGATAAGTAGAACTTCAATTGTTTTCATATATCAGTTCTAGGTTCATTGAACTCGTACTTCAAGGTCTTGTATAAATCAGTTATTTGGCAAATCCGGGTCCCTCTAAAAAAGGGGGGGGTATTTTAAATGACATTTATTTGGAAATTCTCTTCAGTTTTAAAACTTGTAAGCATTTAGCATGGGCCTAAATTTTCACACTATAGTTGATCGGATTTCATTCTTCGAGTTTCAAAATGTTACCGAAATATTATATTAAACTCTACCGTAAAATATTTTCGGACCTCTCCGTTGTAAATCTTGACTTTTCTGAAGGTATCCCTTCGACTTCCTTTTCCTAAGTTTAATTTCGTTGAAATTTTAATATTTATATATTTATACTTCATGCCCCTTCGTTGACTTAAAGATCTCTAAAGCTTTTGTCGAAAATTCGGAATACTAACCCATTGTATTTTGCCAGTCTATACCTCCCGTACCCATGAAAATACATTGTCCCTACTTATATAAATTTTATTCTGAACTGTATCTTTATTTTTGCCCAATTCGATTTATAATTTTCCTTATCTTACTTATGCCATACAATTGACTCATCGCGTTTCCTTTAATATACTTTTCAAGTTACACATGATTTCAGCTTTCAACCAACCTTGGATATGTTCGACACTTTCTCTATTACAATTTTTGGGAAAATTACGTCTTCATAACTTTCTCACGATCTAGACCTTTCATAAATTGGTTTTAAAGCTTACTACAAATTTTGACAAACCTACTACTAAGTTTTCCATCCACCACACATGCTATTAGAATAATTTCTAAACTAAATTGAATTTCGAATGTTTTCATATATCCGTATTAGGCTCATTAGCCCGTATGTTAAGAGCTTTGTGTAAAACGATTTCTTTTGGCAAATCCTGGTTACACTAGAAGGGTAGTTTCAATATTGATTACTTTAAATTTTCCCTGGCTTAAGGATTTTGAAAGCATTCAATCTGAGTTTAAACTCTTTTCAATTGATTTCATTTCCAACTTTGCGAACGTCATTAAGTTACTACCGTGTGATATTTTCTAAACTACGACCTCAAAATACGTGTGAATGATTCACCTTCTTTTAATGACCTTACGTGAGCCAATGAACCGTTTTCTCCTATTATGTATATCCGACTCAAACTTATTTCAAACAATTTGTTTTGTCAACCTCTAAATATTTTATATGGAAAAGGACTCCAACTTTGAAGTGTGACAGTTTTCAAACTTTTCGTATTTTAGAATATGTTATTTACGCTATTTTCCATGTGTCCTAATGGAGCATCATTACGTCATTACACAACCATTTTCATGCTTTTCGGTCCTTCTATTCGTTACGCTCTTGATTTCAACTTCTTTCCTTTTGTCTAGCCAATAGAGCTTGTCGTCGCTGTGTCGACCTTAATATAGTTTGGTGGGCCCCATTAGTGTAATTTGATGTGTCGTCGTAGTGTATTTAATTTCATGGTGCATATGAAGTTGTATGTGTGTTGGTATTGGTATATTGTGTGTAGGTAGTTATGTATTGGCTGCATGAGTGTAAGGGTGATAAACATATGATAGTAGGAGTATAATTGTTTGATTGGTGTTACTTGTTTTTATGAGATGTCGTATGCGTGTATACCATGAGGTATGCCCGACTACTGCATATCTTAACTAATGTATGAAGTAAATGTATTGATGTACCAATTATAGGTGGATGGATATGGTATGAATATGTACGATGCTTGGGTGTGACTATAGGTAAATACTTTTACTAGGGAGAGTATTGTGATTATAGGTGTGCTGATGTTTGTAATAATATCATGATATATGAAGTGATTGAAATATGTGATATTACCTGGTTAGATATTAAGGGTGTTTGGCATTTAGATATGTATGTGGTTATGTTGGTAGACGTGTATGCATTTGAATGTATTGGCATATGTATGGATGCTATGTTACGTATATGGAATTATTCCGCTATGATTTTGAGTCTCACTCAAGCTTGAGTGGGTACACTCTATGTACATTGGTGTATTGTATGTGGTTGGTGTATAGTGATGGATGATATATGTATAATGTTTGGATTGTTTGTGCCTGGTTGTGTTACGCACACGATTGTGGGTGGCTATACCAATATATAGTTATGTGAGTTGGTCTTGTGGTATAGTTATTCACTAAGGACTTGGTTGCGTGAATATGTGTGCGCTAGCTAAACTAGGTGCGTAGATGTGCTAAGCATATAGTGGTGTGATTGGTGAATACACGAATGAAATATTAGCGTGTGTGGGTGTGCACCATGCACGGGTAAGTATGTGATAGTTATAGGAATTGGTGACTATGGTATGTGTGGTGCGACGTGATTATAGCTATAGGACTATATATGGAGTGATAATATGGTGAAATGTGTGCATGCTTTTGAATGACTATAAATTGTGAAATTATAATGATTGTGAATGTATATTAGATATAGTGAACTTGTTTTAAAAAAAAATCGTATGGTGTGAGTTTCGCATGTGGATTGTTTGGCGCATACTAGGAGATATATGGACTAGTGTACTCTTATTGTCTTGTCCATAGGTAGTTACTTATACGGGTAGATTCCGATGGTATTTTCTAGTGTGAAATTATTTTCAAATAAGTAAAAGACTTGGTTATTTTCATATAGTGTGTAATAAGTGTTTTATAGTTATATGGAATATACTTGCCTATACGAATGATTTGAACGCGTGAAGGGAGTTGTTTCACTATAGTAAGTATAAGTGTACTTTGTGCGTGAATATATAATTATTTCTGTGGTGTTAATAATTGATTGCCTAGAGTATATATATATAAGCACTTGAAATGAATGTACTTAGTTGAAATTTTGATGCGGTTTTGATTGAGGGTAGTTACTAGGGTGATTAGTTATAGCTGTAGTTAGAAAGTCCGAGGACGGACTTTATTCTAAGTTGGGGAGGATGTAACGACTGCTTTTCATGTATCTGGATTTATTATAATATAATATATGTTTTGGTGGATTTTCTCCTCATGCGTGGTTTTCGTCTCCGTAGTTTTCATTTTCGATCGATTCGTCGTATTTTCTCGTTTCTTCCTTAGGATCGTCGATTTCGAAGTACGTCATTCGTGACGGGCTTCATAACGGTCATATCTAACTATTAGATCAAGCCTAGGAGTCTTAGGAATCGATCCCGGGGCCCCGCGCTCCATATCGGAACTTTTTGTGCTCATTAGCCGGTATAAGAAGGGGCACCGACCGACTAGATGACGATCCAGTCGGTCGACAATCCTTCTTGGACCGACTAGTTAGCTTTCTAAATTTCTCAGGAGTTACTGTTTACTCTTAGTCGGTCTAAGAACGTTCATCGACCGACTAGATGCTAAACTAGTCGATCAGTATTTGTTCATGGACCGACTAACTCTAAATCCTATTTTCGTTCAGGAGTTACTGTTTGCACTTAGTCGGTCTGCGTTGGTCGACCGACCGACTAGTTGCCAAACTAGTCGGTCAGTGGTTGTTCTTTGACCGACTAACCAGTGTTAAAACCCTAATTTCTGGGCAGCCGCCAGCCTAGCCTATTTAAACCCAACCCAAACGTTTTCTTCTTCCTCAACACGACCCAAAACCCTAAAATCTTCCCCCTTGAGCCCCCATCTTCCTCCAAGCTTCAATCCTTCATTCCAAGCCCTAAATCCATCATCCAATCCATCCATTCACTCTATCTACCTCTCATCTTCCCCAAGATCTCACCAAAATCCATCAAATCCCCAAATCCTCCAAAACCCTAGTTTCTCCAAACTTCCCCAATCCTTTCCAGATCTGATCCTAGGGTTCCCCGGAGTGTTTCTTCCGCCTCCTCTTGGTAAGAAATCGATCTACCGTTGTTTTCATAACCTATTTATATTTTTATGAAACCCTAATAATATTTCATGTTGTTTGATGTTTGTTTCCCCTTAAACAACGATTTCCCCGTAGATTAGCATCCGTGTGACGAACTTTCGTAACCGTCTTCCCCGGTGATAGGCAAGTGAAACTTGCATCCCTTGAATTGGGCCATGTCTTAGGCCATTTACCTTGCTTTAGCGTAAAAGAGACTAAACGGTGAAAGGATAGCCGTTTAGACGCCATTGACCTAGCTTGACAACGAAGCTTGGTCCGTCACCCTCATCATGCTTGTATGCCACGTTTAATTTCTATTAACGGTACGCAATTATCTGTTCATGTCATTGCATAGTGATTATTTATCGTGATTGTGTAGCACACGCTACAATATTATATTCCTGGCTCGTGTTCCAGAAGCGAGCCCTGTAGTTGGAAACCCCAACGCTCGGATACCGGCTAGGTGCACCCCTATGCCAAATACACTTCCTGGCTCGTGATCCAGAAGCGAGCTCAATGAGTTGGAAATCCCAACGCTCGACACATATGGGTGGGGTAAGAGATAAGCGGACTGAGCCCCGAGTTGGCCTGATCCGCCACTCCGGCCAGCAGGTGGACTCTCTAGTGCACAAGTGATAAATAGTGATAGAGATAAGCGGACTGAGCCCCGAGTTGGCCTGATCCGCCACTCCGGCCAGCAGGTGGACTCTCTATGCACTAAGTGATAAGTGATAAGTGACAAGTGATAAGTGTTAAATGATAAGTGATTAGTGAATTGGTAGCTTCCGCTACATCGTGCGTGCTTGTCTCTCTCTTTTAAACTGCTGCATCAAACTAAACTGTCATATCATTGCTTAATATTATAAGTGCTAGGTTGTTAGTTACTTTCAGTTTCCTTGCCCAAGTCTTTTTAGACTTGCTGACATGTGCCCCTTTCTCTTTTGGGTGACGCATGTTAGACTTTGAGCCTGAGTTGCTCGCTGAGGGTGAGGTGTTTGCGGACGCCGAGCTTGCGCCCGTGTTGGACGGGGAGTACGTGGACACTGGGGACCAGTCCTAGTGTCTTCGTGGTGTTTTACCTTTGTTAGACAGTTGTTTTGTTGTCGGTGCGTAGCACCTTTACTCTGTTATGTCGTTGCTTTTGTTTGGCATTGTTCTGGGCCCTTAGACTCTTTCTTTTAGCCTGGTGGCTTTTCTGGATGTTGGACTTATTTTTCAGGTTGGACAATTTTTGAGATGTGAGATTTTATTTCAGTCTCTCCTTGTGTTATTATTGTTATTCTGTTGTGGTTACAGGGACCTGCTTATGTATTATTGTCGCTTATCGGGTTTGGGGCTTCACAGCTCCACTCCCGTGCGGACCTTCTCACGTCTCGCCTCCATTTTAGGGAAGCGGGTCGTGACAGTAGCCAGAAGCATTCCTTGCTTGCTTCGAAGATCGCAAGGAGCTCTGAGTGGGTGGATGAGACGGTCGTCATGGTCTGCTTCACAGATCTCCAGGATATGGCAGTGCCGCCATATGTGAGCATGTATCCGGTCTGAGACTTCTCTGTATGAGGATCGAACCTGTAACCTGCGTCAGCATAACCAACTAAACCAGTTGATGCCCCTTTCCTGTAGAATAGACCTAAGTCTATGGACCCTTGGAGGTAGCGCAGAAGATGCTTAACTCCGGCCCAGTGCCGCTGTGTAGGTGCAGCACTATATCTGGCTAGTAAGTTTACTGCAAACGCTATGTCAGGGCGAGTGCAGTTAGCCAGGTAAAGGAGTGCACCGATAGCACTTAAATAAGGCACTTCGGGGCCTAGTACTTCCTCCCCCTCTTCCAGCGGCCGGAAGGGGTCTTTGTGTACATCCAATGATCTGACGACCATCGGAGTGCTGAGGGGGTGGCACTTATCCATCTGAAACTTTTTCAATAAGTTCGATGTGTAAGTTGACTGGTGTAACAGGATCCCATCTTTAAGATGCTCTATCTGAAGACCTAAACAGAATTTTGATTTTCCGAGGTCTTTCATCTCGAAGGTTTCTGTCAGGCTTCTAGAAATCTTTGCGATCTCTTCAGGAGATCCGATGAGGTTTAAGTCGTCTACATAGACGGCTATAATTACAAATCCTGTTGTCTTTGCTCTTATAAAGATGCAAGGACAGACTGGGTCGTTTTTAAATCCTTGCTGTGCAAGGAAGTCGCTCAGTCTGTTATACCACATCCTTCCGGATTGTTTTAGACCATATAAAGATCTTTGCAGTTTCACTGAGTAGATGTCACGTTCTCTCTCTTTTAGTGCTGCAGGCAAAGAATAACCGTCAGGCAATCTCATATAGATGTCTCGGTCTAGGTTGCCATATAGGTATGCAGTAACCACGTCCATGAGTTGCATATCTAAACCCTCTTGTGCTGTTAAGCCAATGAGGAATCGGAAGGTGATCGCGTCCATGACCGGGGAGTATGTGGCTTCAAAATCCACCCTAGGACGTTGGGTAAAACCCTGCGCTACAAGCCTTGCTTTGTAGCGTACGATCTCATTCTGTTCATTTCGTTTTCTAACAAATACCCATTTATAACCCACAGGTTTTACACCTTTTGGTGTCTGGACTATTGATCCGAAGACCTTGCGTTTGGTGAGTGAATCCAACTCCACTCCTATTGCCGCTTTCCACTTTGGCCAATCATCTCTGCTTTGACATTCTGTCAGAGAGCGTGGTTCAATATCATCGTCGCAGTATGCGACGTTGATGGCAATATTACACGCAAATGTGTCATCTATTGTTGTGCTTTTTCTGTCCCAATACTCCCCAGTTCGTACATAGTGTATCGATACTTCATTTTCTCCCGGTTTTTCCTCTTCATGAGAGTTTGGGAGAGATGGGGTATCAGGGCTTAAATTAGCATCCTGTGGTGGTATTTGTTTACCATTGCCAAGGGTCCTACTCTTTCGAGGGACTTGGTCCTTGGATCTCGGTGGTCGTCCCCTCTTTTTGAGAGGTCCAACCATTTCTGCTGCAGGCGGATTGCATCCATTTTGCGGTATGTCAATCATAGCTGGAGTGTTAGCAGCAGGGACGTGTGATTTGACAATCTTCTGGTTGTCAGTAAATTTGTCCGGTAAGAGAAGGACAGTGTTTTGGATGTGGAGAATCTTCAGGACCTCCTCCTCACACTGGCTTGTTGGCGGATCAAAGTGACATAAAGTCTTTGTATCCCAAGTGATACTTTCTGAATGTTCGGGCTTCTTTGTCTGTGAGCCTAGTCTTGGGAACGATGTTTCATCGAATTCACAGTCTTCTAGACGTGCCTTAAAGACGTCCCCCGTAAGGGGTTCTAGGAATCTAATTATGGAGGGGGTGTCAAACCCAACATAAATGCCTAGGCGACGTTGTGGACCCATCTTTGTCCTTTGTGGTGGTGCTATGGGGACGTATACTGCACAACCAAATATTATCAAATGTGAGACAATTGGTGGGGCTCCAAGTGCTAGTTGCATTGGAGAAGATGACTGACCTCCAGAGGGTCTTAATTTTATTAAAGATGCAGCATGCAAAATTGCATGACCCCACGCATTCACTGGCATCTGGGATTGAAGTAATAATGGACGAGCGATCCATTGCAGTCTCTTAATTAGAGATTCTGCTAACCCATTTTGGGTGTGAACATGAGCTACAAGATGTTCGACTTCAATTCCCTGAGCTTGGCAATAGTCTAGAAAGACTTGTGACGTAAACTCCCCCGCATTGTCCAGACGAAGTTTCTTTATCTGGTGGTCGGGGAAGTGGGCCCGTAACTTGATTATCTGAGCTAAAAGCTTAGATAGTGCTAGGTTACGGGTGGACAGTAGGCACACATGTGACCACTTAGTAGATGCGTCTATCAGGACCATAAAGTACCTGAACGGACCACTTGATGGGTGAATCGGCCCACAAATGTCTCCGTGGATTCTTTCCAGAAAACTGGTGGACTCCATATCCACTTTCAGTGGAGAGGGTCTCGTGATCAGTTTACCCTTGTAACAGGGTGGACATGGGAATTTGCCTTTTCGAAGAATCTTCAGGTTCTTCAGGTCAATGCCCCTGGAGTTCTTTATGATGCGGTACATCATGACAGAACCAGGGTGTCCCAGTCGACTGTGCCAGAGTTGGAATTCTGGTGTTTGGGGGCACTGCAGGTGCTCTACCATGGACGTTTCTGGAGTTTGTATACTTGTTTGGTAGAGTCCCGAGGGGAGTCCCTTGAAACGTTCCACAATGGTTTTTGAACCATTTGTAAGAGCCGTTATAAGCAAGTATTCCCTTTTATCTTCCTCGACCGTCTCTAAGTGATATCCGTTTAAACGGATGTCTTTGAAGCTTAGGAGGTTTCGGATGGATTTAGGGGAGTATAACGCATTTTTAAGTGTTATTTGTGTGTTGCCAGGGAGCAATATAATTGCTTCCCCTGATCCTTCGATTATGTTTGCTGGTCCTGAGATTGTTCTCAGTGGGCCAGAATAGCTACTTACGCTCGTGAAGTAGTCTATGTTTTGAAGGATCGAGTGCGTCGATGCACTGTCCACTAGGCAGATAAGTTCCATATCTAAAAGGGAAAGACATTCAAGCAATAAATATAGAGAAAAGATTCACTTTCATAAATAAATACTCAAAAATATTGTTTGTCATGGAAATAAAACTAGATACGATGCATAAATTGAAGATATATTGCTAGTACATAGAAGTGGTCCAGATCTAGAGAGTGTCATCTCCCATGAAGTCTTCAGGAGTCCATGAGGTCTCTGCCAACGCTGCGCTCTCAATCAGGTTTGTCTCAGCTCGAGGCTTGAGGCTTGCCTGGTAGAGGTCCTGAAGGTGTTTTGCTGTGCGGCAGATTCCGGACCAGTGGCCCGTCATTCCGCATTTAGAGCACTTGTCCTCCCAGTCTTTCTTGGGAGTGTCACCTTTGTTGGGAATCCTCTTCTGCTTCTTGTCCACGAACTTCTGGTTCTGAGGAGGAGCTGGGGGAGTGGCCTTCTTCTTCCGCTGCTTCTGTTCTTTCCATTTCTGGAATTTTGCCTTTTTGTCCGTCTTCTTCTTCTGGGAAGACTAGAAGTGAGCCTCTGCAGGAGGTGGCAATGGAGCGGAGCCAGGAGGGTGCACGTTGTGGGTGGCAACCAACAGGTCTCTGTTCTGTTCAGCCATAAGCAGGCATGAAAGCAGGTCAGAGTACTTTGTGAACTTCCTCTCTCTATATTGTTGCATAAGGATCATGTCCTTTTCGTGGAAAGACGTGAACATCTTTTCCAGCAACATCTTTTCCGTCACTGGTTCACCACACAACTTCAGGCGTGAGGTGATGCGGAAGAGAGCTGAGTTGTACTCCGCTACGGATTTGAAATCCTGTATGCGGAGGTGAGTCCACTCGTACTGTGCACGGGGGAGTATGACATCCCTCTGATGTCTGTACCTCTCCTCGAGTGCATCCCACAGCTCGTAAGGGTCCTCTACAGTGAGGTACTCGTCCTTTAAGGTCGAGTCTAAGTGTTTCCTGATATATATAATGGCTTTCGCTTTTAATATATCGGAAACTTCCTCTGTATGAGGTGCTTCCACTGAAGCATCCTTGTTTGCTGGGGCAGTACTTGTTGTTGCCTTTTCAGCCTGTGTGAGACTGAAACCATGAGAGCGCAGATGGAACTTCAGGTCCAACTGCCAACTCAGGTAGTTTGACCCATCGGCCTTCAGGACCGAAAAGTCGACATTTGCGAGTCTGGCCATTTAATGATCTAGCAATTTAAAGAAAAAAAACAGCATGTATCATTAAAACTGAGTAAGATAGACATCCACGCATGTAATGTAAACATTTTCATAGCATGAATTTAATTAATGTGATTTTAACATACATGCTTTTTTTTCAGATAATGTGAATAATTAATAAATAAAGATTAACATCCACGCATGCTGTTAAGTAGTTTCATTGTGACATTAAACATGGTATTTAAGCTAATTAACAACCACGCAGTTAATGCATAAGCAATGAAACAGAAAAATGACTTAGGACTATGGGGATCAGCCAGCCGACACCGAAAAATAAAAAGAAGTACAGTCCGAAGTTACATCAAAAATAAATGCATGAAAAATAAAGTACAACTCGGGAACTTCAGAGAGAAGCCCCTATCTCCATTGTGCGAACGCCTTCAGCTTCTTTTTGGTGTCCTTCGGTCTTCTTTTTACATTTTCATCCTCACATACAAAATTTCTCTCAAAAAAAGGAAAAATTGCAGGAATTTAAAACTGTGTCGGAAACCTGGCTGATCCCTAAAAACATAGCCTAATATTGCACATCCACGCAGATAATATATTCGAGACATACAACCACGCAGATAATCAAAACACATGCATTTAAAATAATTTAAATTTGTGTGCGACGTGCAAAAAACTTTTTTTTTTGAAAAACTTTTACCTTTTGATCCATATTTTAATGTTTTATTTTACCGCTATAAAACCCTTTTAAAATTTCTTTTAATTATTTTGGGCTTTTTAGGGCCAAAAATAAAAAAAAAGAAAAATTATTTTTGTGAATGGGCTAATTTTCTGGCCTTTTGGGCCATGAAAACAACCCATTAGGGTTAATATTGGGCCTCTCCCGAAAAATAGCCCGTTAGGGTTAGGGTTTCAGGAAACCCTAGGGGGGTCCGCGGCATGCGGATTTTTGGATCAAATGCGGGGGGTAAAAAACGGAGTTTTCAACTATTTAGATCGCTAAAAACAGATTTTTATTGTTTTTAGGCATGCAGATCTAATAAAAAATTGAATTTTACCGTGTTTATAAACTTTTTGATCTGAAAATATGCAGATCTAATGAGAAAAGCAAGTTTAGATCTAAAAAATTTTGATTTTTACCTCTAGATTCGACGAGAAATCTAGTCGACGGTTGGTGAAGGATGCCCTTTTCGCTCCCCGTTGAGAAGATTACGATCTTCTTGAATCTGAGCGATTGATGGATCTCCTTCCCCGCGAGCCGCCGTCTCCTCCAACGAGCGTGATCGTGCTGATAACGTGTTATGAAGGGAAATATTAGGGAAATAGATGTAGAGGGAAAGAGCCCTCTATCCTCATATATATTGCTTTCAATAGTGGCTTGGATACCCAATGGACCTCATGGGCTATTCATAACAGTACGTACGTAACGTAACCAACCGATAAAATTTCCTCCAGCAACGAACCAACCGAGATTAAAACGAAGGTAAGCCCGGTCTAAGAATCTAAACTGAGTCCGATTCCTCATTTTGATCTCGAATACCATATAAAACCCATCGCGATGCAACAGACACGGACCGGAGGAGAAGGTGAGAACGATGATCGTCTGCGTCGCCGTCGTCGGCCACCAGGTCAGCTTCAAGATCTCGCTCAGTTCGAATCTATTGCTTACTCCGTCAAATCTAACGGCCGTTGCATCTCCGTTCGATGCAGAACAATCCGCTGTACCTGCAGAGCTTCACTGAGGCGGACGATGCCCTAAAGCTCCACCACATCGTCCACTGCTCTCTCGACGTCATCGACGAGAGAGGTTGGTTCGATTTTGTAAACCGATCTGTTGCCTGATTCTGCAAATTTCAAATTTTGGCTACAATTTTGCAGAGGAGTTCTTTTTATCTGAAATGGTTGATCTGATTTCTGTGGGATTTCCTTTTAAGCAGTGGAAATTTGTAAATGTAATTTTGCCTTTATATTTTGTAGACGATTTTACTGATTGGAATCTTCAGATTGTCACAATTTACATTTGCAAAAAAAATACTTGAAGGAACCTAAGCCGTTGTACTGTCAGTATAAATAATACCCAAGGCGAACTGCAGAGCTAGTCTAATTGCGCATCCAAATTCATTGCGACACTTGACTTAGTGTTGATTGGTGCTAACTCTTCAGAAGAATGCAGAAATAAAATGAACTCACTTTGAATTTACTCGCTCAATAATGTAAGGATTAATTATGTCTGACAAGATGATTCTCATATCCGGCCACAGGTTTTGTATATGTTAGATGTAGGGACTTTGATTTGGGTTTGTTATCATTTGACTCAAAATATAATCTGAGTCCTCATTGAATTAGATTTTGTTATGTTTTTTCTTTTGAAAGTCATATATTGTCTAGAAGAGTGATTAGTCTTTTGATTTGGGTTGGGTAATTATTAAAGATAAGGTGTCATGAATCAATGTCAGTTATGAGCTTTTGGGCTTTGTGAGAGTTTATTGTGTGGTTTGTAAGAGTTTTTTGTTAAGAGATTTTGAGAGTTTTTGTGAAATTTGGGTTTGGTCACCGGTGAGATAAAAATAAAAAAAAATCTATAGTTTTTAATTTTGTCATAACTAACTGGTGTTAAAGCTAGTGTGCTGCAATCCAGTTATTATCTCAACTTACAATATAGCTTCAATGATGAAATTTGAGGTGGAAAAGTTTGATAGAAGAAACCATTTTGGTTTGTGGCAAGTGAAAGTTTACAATTTTCTCATCCAACAAGGCATGGACAGCGCTCACAAAGCTTTGAAAGAAAAATTGATGTTAACTACGTCAATGATAAAATAGTGTTGAATAGAGTTTGATTTGAAGGTTATAAGTTCTATTCAGTCATGCTTATAAGATGAGGTCTTGTTGATATTGAAGTGTGATTCAACAATAGGATTATGAAAAAGGTATGGAACTCTTTGCAAAGAAAATCTTTGACAAATTGATTTCTTAAAGTAGCAGTTATATAAATTATTGATGAAGGTGGCTACGTCATATATGAGCACCTCAACTTGTTTAATGGATTAATTCATCAATTTTTATTGTTGGTATTAAAATTGACGAAGATGATAAAGTATTAATTTTTCTAACTTCTTTACTATCTTTGTTTGAGCATCTTGTCATAACATTCTTTTATGAAAGGGATTCTGTAAAGTTAAAAGAAGTCAATTATGTGCTTTTTTCAAACGAGATAAGAAAAAACTATTGACGAAGAATTAGTACATAAATCGCACAATGATGCTTTGGCAGTAGGAGGAAAAGAAAGAAAGTAGATCGGAATTTATGTCAAGAGAGCTTTCAAGTATTGAATGTAATTTTTTGTAAAGAAAAAGGACATCCAGTGAGTTTTGCTTACAATTGTAAGAGAAGTTGTCAGAATTTTTGAAGTTGAAAGAAAAACCAGTTCAAGAAGCGGGGATATTAATTGAAGAATGGATAAAATCTTATCATCCATATCTGAAGATCACTTATCAAGTCTGTGAATTTTGGATTCGGAAACTTCATATAATGTGTCCTAACATAAATTATTTGCGTCTTATGAGTCAATTCCCGAGGATTTAATGCTTGCAGCGAAAAATACATCTTCTTAGGTTATCGGTGTAGTGACAATTGAAATCAAGATGTGTGATGAAACTACAAAAACATTATCAAATGTATGTTATGTATCGGATTTTAAGAGACATTACATCTTTGATTGTTTTGAGCTCTAATGGTTGTATGTATTCATTTGAAGGGTGAAGTTATTAATAAGGTAATTGTATTGTTATCAAAAGTAAGAGAACATAAAGAGACTTGTACATACTTCCAAAAGAAGCAATCATAGTGGGGTCAATCAGTTTTATCGGAATCAACATGTGTTGAATTTGGAGATTTTATCGACATCAAGAATTGAATTGGGTTTCAGTCAATGTGGAGTTGCTAATAGTTTTTTGAAGATGCGAACATTGGTGTCTCAAGTTGGAGATATTGATTGTCCATAGTGATGATCAACTTTGAGTTAAGATAGAGATTGTTAGTGTTTGACTCAAAATATAATTTGAGTCCTATTTGAAATATTTATTCTTTCTTAGTTTTTTTTTCCTTTTAAGATTCCTATATTAATTAGAATTGTGATTAGTTTTTTTGTTTCGTTTATAACTCTTTAGTTTGTATAAATAAGGTGTCATGAATGAATGTTGTTTATGAGCTTTGGGTATTTGCAAGGGTTTATTGTAGGGTCTTTGATAATTTTTTCTTGAGAGATTTTGAGAGTTTTTTTGGAAATTTAGTTTGGTGAGGTGTGAAATAAATTTGATAAGATTCTTCTTCAACTTTCTATTTTGTCATAACAGTGTATTTGTTTGGCTTCAGTTGGACATGTTGATTAGGATATGTGTGCAAGATTTAGTTGTCTCGATGGTTAAATCAGTGGCGGAAGGAATTGTAGAAGTTAGCAGTATTAGCACGAAATTGCGGGGTTTCTTTCGCATTTGGCCTAGAGCATCAACTCTGCAGTGGGATACTAGTTTTTTGGTGTCTTGCATCTTCATCCGACTGTTCATACAGTTGAAATGCATATTGCAATTTGTTTTCCATACTCTTCATCCTTCTCTGACCTCTTCGTATTATGCTGGATTAGATTGATACCAACCGTGTACATGATACTGGATTTCATAGCGTAATGTGCTTCTTTTCATTTCAGTTAATAATCCAAGAAAAAGTGGACCAACTTTGAATGAGACATTTCTCGGTCTTCTATATCCCACAGAGAACTACAAAGTGTAAACATTCTGAGTATTATCCCCCTTGCGTATGAACAAGTTATTAGATTACACTTAGATCAGTTCTGCTGTCATGTATTAATCACCATGAACTCTGCAGGTATGGGTATTTGACGAACACCAAGGTGAAATTTATTCTGGTCATTACTGATCTAGATGTCAGAGATGCAGATGTTAGAAATGTAAGCTCCTGATACAATCTCATTTCAATTTATGACCTTATGCATAGAAGCATGACTATTTTATATAGCTTCGTCCCAATTTCAATTCAGATTGCAGTGCAGTTTCCTGCTCCATGCTTACTTGAAATGGTTCTGTTACACGTGAAACCATTAAGATACTTTTGTTGTTTGATCATAGAAACTCAAAGAAATGGGAAAATAGAAAAAGAGCTTGCCAAGTTTGGGAGCAGAAAATACTCGTAACAAGATTTAAAAGATCATTAGAGATTTGAAGCCGGAGGGAAGATTAATTGGTTACGACGCCTCCTCCCCCGGGTTTTTACTTGTATGACCTAGATTTAGAATTTAGGCTTTATCAAATTAGTTTACTCATAAAACTTAGGGTTTTCCGCATATCCGTCCCTTAAATCTTGCATATTTTGATATTCATCCCTTAAAAATTCGTATTTGCTCTTAAGTCCCTCAAATATTAAACGTTAACCTTAATAGTCACTCCATCCTGTTTTTCATTTAAAAGCTGAAACTATATTAATTAATGATTAAATAATGATTGTAGTTAATTAATTAAGAAATTAACTTTAATTAAGCATTAAACCCCCTATTTAACCATTAACCATCTGATGCGGATCCGAGCCCGCACCCACACCACTTGAGGCCGGCGGCTATCTAGGGGGGGACCCACCCCCCTCTAGTCACTTACGTGCGCCGTAGGAGGCGCGGTAGCACGTAGGAGGGTTAGTTAGGGGTATTCTAGTCATTTTAGACTAGATTAGTAATTCCCCACTTTTCTATAAATTAGGGCTAGCCGTCTTTATTTGTTTTTATGCTTATTGTGTGAGAAACATTGTAAGTGTCTTTTGTGAGGGATTTAGACTTTGATCCGTTCATCAAAGTTAGGAGAGCGAGTTCCTCTCGAAAGGGCTCAAGTTATCTTGCTATTAGTAGTTGTTTCTTCTCAAAAAACCCAATAAAAATCCAATCTTTTCCAATTTTTATCCCTTTTGTTCGCTGATTTTCCATTGATACGATCCAAATCGTATCAAATTGGTATCAGAGCATTAAGATCCGATGGCGACAAGCACTAGGTCAAAGGCGGATGGCGTGGATGAGAAGGTACAAGGGCTTCGGGAAGAATTCAACCGGGAGATCGAGGGGTTGAAGAAAACCCTAGGGGAATCCATCAAGGACCATGCGCATTCACAGGAGGACATCCAAGTCGAACTTCGGGCGATGAGGAGGGATGCCGCGCAAGCGGGACGCGACATCCAAGGGCTAAAGGAGGCAACTTTAGATCTGAAAGAGGCAACTTCAGATCTGAAAATTTTGAGGGAAGCTACATCGTCAATTCCGGAGATAAAGGCTATGCTCCAAGCCCTCACAATGGAGAGGGGAAGAGATCGGGGCAAGGGGATTCAAGGAGGAGAAAATCAGGGAGATTCTACCCTTGAATCAGCAATTTGGGAACAACCGGAGGGAATGACGGCTACGACAACAATTTGGGAGCGAAACACAACCCCCCAAAACCCTAGGAGGGCCGGCCAGCAGGAAATTGGGCCGGCAGGCCCTCCTAGGCCTGCGGATGGCCCGGCAGGACCCTCAGGGCCTGTGGCTGTACCTGCAGGCCCTTCAGGGCCTGCGGCACAGCCGCCAGGCCCTGCAGGGCCTGCGACAGGCCCATCTGGGCCTGCCGCAGCTGCGGCAGGGCCCAGCGGGCCTGCCGCAGCTACTGCAGGCCCGGCCGAGCCTGTCGCAGCCTTTGCGGGCCCGTTCGGACCTGCCACAGTCACGGCAGGCCCAAACAGGCCCGCTGGAGGCCCATGGGGGCCCGCCGCAGTTCAGACAGCCCCCTGGGGGCCCGCGACGACGCCGACAGGCCCCTGGGGGCCCGCAGCAGCACAAACAGCCCCGTGGGGGCAAAACGAAGGCGGATGGGCCCGAGACGCGACGATTGGGGCTCCACTAGCCCAATTTTGGGGACCAGATGCTCACCCACAGGTACCGAGGCCGCAGGTTGATCCCAGGCAGGTTTTTGATGGCTTTCCGGGGCGGGGACAAGGCCCGGGAGGCTATTTTGGAGGACGGACAGCACCGGTACAGCCACACAGAGGGGCAGGAGGGCCCGTGTGGGCGCGACATCAGGAGTTTCCGGGGGTACCATTACCAGCCCGAGGCGTGGGAGCGACCCGGGTGGCCCGAGGAGCTGTACGGGGCTGACGGAGGAGGGCCCGTTGAGACAGTCGGCGGGGGATTCGGCCGTGGGGGAGACCGCGGTAGAGATGGGGGTCCACAGGGGGACATTAATGCAGACCGCCGCCTCATGAAGCTGAAGATGCCGATTTTTGACGGCACAGACCCGGACGGTTGGATCTACCGGGCGGAGCGGTACTTCCAGGTGATGAGACTGACAGAGGAGGAGGTTCTGAGAGCCATAGGGATCTACTTCGAGGGGGAAGGCGTTGGCATGGTACAGGTGGAAGGCGGCCCGGACACCTTTTCGCACTTGGGAGGAGCTGTCCGCACTGATACTAGACCGGTTCCAGGATACTCCAGGGGGAGATTTCTACGAGCAGTTATCTGCTCTGAGGCAGGAGGGAACGGTCCGGGATTATGTAGAGAAGTTCGAGATGCTGAATAGTAGGGTGAAGGGGGTGACCGACGAGGTGATGATCGGGAATTTCATGAGGGGACTGAAGCCCTCCATACGAGCAGAGCTGAGGATGCAGAGCCCGGGGACACTGGATGATGTCCTTCGCCTGGCCCACAAGGCGGAGGAGAAGCATGCGGAGGAGAGGAGCACTCGGGGAACTTGGGGAGCCCAGAGCCAGCGTAGTCAGACGGCACCGGTCCCACCTCCGGGGGTTACAGTAGCACCAGGGGACGTGGAAATGAAGAAAGAGGAAACCCGACCAGTGATCCCTGGTAGGCTGATGACTGAGGCTGATATGAGGGCAAGGCGTGCCGCAGGCCTCTGTTTCAGATGCGATGAGAAGTTCAGTCCCGGTCATCGGTGTGCGAGCAGGCTGATGCAGATCGTGATAATGCCAGACGAGGGGGAGTATGCAGAGGAGAGAGAGCCAGTGATGACGGAAGAGAGCGAGGCTGAGCACGCACATCTGGATGTGGCGGAGGTGTCCCTGAACTCCTTGGTAGGGGTAACCACGAACCATACCATGAAGTTGTCAGGGCAATTGGACGACGCGCCGGTGACGATACTCATAGACAGTGGGGCTACCCACAACTTCATCTCTCGACATTTGGTGGATCGTCATAGGCTGCAGGTGAGCACCTTGGAGACGTTTACGGTCCTCTCCGGGACAGGAAGGAGGGAGGAGACCAGTGGGATGTGCAAGGGGTTGAGTCTGACCTTACAAGGGGTGCAGATCGTGGAGGACTTCTTGCCCCTAGAGTTGGACAATATCGATGTGATTTTGGGCGTGCAGTGGCTGAGGGGGTTGGGTGAGGTGAAGATGAATTGGAAGCAGCTTAGGATGGAATTCCAGGAGGGGGGTCGTACGGTGGTTCTGACAGGTGACCCTAGCCTCTGTTTCCCCTCGAGGGCCTTCAAAGCCAGATCTCCACCTTGAGGACAAGGTGGCTCTTTTAGGGGGCGGTATTGATGCGGATCCGAGCCCGCACCCACACCACTTGAGGCCGGCGGCTATCTAGGGGGGACCCACCCCCCTCTAGTCACTTACGTGCGCCGTAGGAGGCGCGGTAGCACGTAGGAGGGTTAGTTAGGGGTATTCTAGTCATTTTAGACTAGATTAGTAATTCCCCACTTTTCTATAAATTAGGGCTAGCCGTCTTTATTTGTTTTTATGCTTATTGTGTGAGAAACATTGTAAGTGTCTTTTGTGAGGGATTTAGACTTTGATCCGTTCATCAAAGTTAGGAGAGCGAGTTCCTCTCGAAAGGGCTCAAGTTATCTTGCTATTAGTAGTTGTTTCTTCTCAAAAAACCCAATAAAAATCCAATCTTTTCCAATTTTTATCCCTTTTGTTCGCTGATTTTCCATTGATACGATCCAAATCGTATCACCATCCCACCCCACCCCTTACCCGAAAGCGTCGGGAGGAGGCGGTGCCTCCTCCCCCCGAAAACCCAGGGGAGACGGCGCCTCCTCCCCCTCCTCCTCAGACCAGGAGGAGGCGCCGTCCCCCCCCCCCCCCCCCGAAAACCAAGGGAGCCCCGAAAACCCAGGGAGAGGCGACGCCTCCTCCCCCGGGTTCTGTCGCTCCCCCTCAGACGAGGGGTAGGGGGAGTGGACACCTCCCCCTGAAAACCTAGGGGAGGAGGCGCTCCCTCCCCCTCCCCCTCCCCCTTGTCTGAGGGCGAGGGGGAGGAGTAGGTGAGGGGGAGGAGGAGGCGCCTCTTCCTCCCCGCGGTTCCGCCTCAGACGAGGAGGGGGAGGAGACACCTCCTCCTCCCCCCAGGAAACCCAGACCCCCAACGAAAATTAATCCTAACCCTAACGGAATATTCTCATTCTGTTAGATTTTAAAAGAAAGTTAGAGAGAGTGACTATTAAGATTAAAAGTATAAAATTTAAGAGACTTGAGAGCAAATACGAATTTCAAAATATGCAAGATTTAAGTGACAGATATGCGAAAATCCCCCAAACTTAATAGTCTGGACATTATTGCAGTTAGGTTGTATGAATATAAAGCAGCCAGATAAAGTGATAAAGTGATAGCAATATAAATATTTAAATGCAAGTTCATTTTAAACGGGCATAAAGAATGGGGTTGGTTTCATTGCTTTTATTGATTCCTTTTTTCTTGAATAACTTTTTTTGTTACGTTTCATTTGGATTTTTCTTCTTCTTCTTCCTTTTTCGACCATTATTGCACTTAACTTGCTTGGTCCTTAGATTGCCACCATCATTCATTTTCCACCCTTTTGCAGAACAAGATATCACATATCTATAACTGCCTCGTGCAGAGAGACTCCCCCCCCCCCCCCCTCTTGCAAGGGGACTCTGTCAGAGGTTGTAATAAAGTTGTAATCTTTATTTTAGCGCATGTTTTAATCTTTGTTCCGAGTTCCTTGGGTATCAAAGTTGACAACATGCCTTTTTGACTTATACTCCTGTCTACCAGATTTGAAATCCCTGATTTAAAAGAGAGTTGAGATTGACTTGTTCTATTTGGTGAGAATATGAGGTGGTGGGAAATGTAGAAGAAATGTAGAAATTAAAGAATTTAGAACCATTGACTTTAGGGAAAGAAATGTGAAGTTTTCTTGTTAGGGACTTCCCAGTTATTAAAAGGAACATATGCACACCAAACTGCAAAAAAGTGTTTCATTATATCAATGATGCTTATGAAGTGCTTCAATCATGAGGTCATTAAGACCAGAAAACAGATGTCTCAAAGGTTGGAGACGGCTTTTGAAGTAGATAAATTGGTTTACATTTCCATTTCTCTCGCCAACTATGGAAGCAAAAGTAGCATATTGGGTGGCTCTTTGGATAAAATTATGTCAGCCAAGACATTATTTTCTCTCTCTTAACCAATTTGGTCACACGCCAATATTTTGGACTTTGAGTTTGATTGTCAAATGAGAATTTTTTAACCATTAGACAAAATAAAATAGAATATCAATTTTAGTACTTGAAACCTTGAATCTCCTCTTATAAATCACTATTTGTTATTTTCCGCCAAGGCGTAAGCTTTCATCCGTTTCACCTTGGTTTCCTCGGTTCTGTTGAGTTCCAGTCCGAAACCGATATCGTGATTCGATTTTGCTTGGTTTCGGATAAAACCCAGTTGGTATCGACCAGTTTCAATCAATTTCAGATGAGATGAAACATGCCGAAACTGATAAAAAAAACTAAATCATCGAGGGAGAACAAGGGAAAAGCTAATCCTTCGTTATCAATAATATCATCTCCACTTTATACTGGTCTATGAAATCTATAAATCTTAATCTATGATAATTTGATGGATTTTTGATATATTTTGATTATATTTTTAAGTTGACTCTCAATTGATGACTTTCATATTAGTTTGGAGTAATATCTAGGTTAATTGGTTGAGTACTTTAAGCTGAGTTCTCTTGATTAGCATCCACTTAGCCTACATTTAATAGTAGCACAATATATGTAAGCAATTTAATGATGACATGTCTAGTGGTTATAAAACTTGGATTATATATTTTTTTTCACACCAAAACTTTAAACAAAACATTCAAAACTAAAGAAACCTGATGAAATCTTTAATCCAAAAAGGATCTAAAACCAAAAAAAAAACCGAGTTTTCTACCCTTGCTAACTGTGGCAACTGCTAATTTCAGTTGGATCATACATGCATGCTTAAAATTTGATATGATACGGGTGATATTTATTGGTATCGGTTAAGTTTTCAAATGATGCTCTTGACATATCAAATGCAATGATCATATAGTATCCGTTGTTAACCTAGTCATAACTAAAAATTACTTATCACAATAAGAGCTTATGTAATGTAAAATGGACTTGCCTTTCAAAAAATTCCGGATTTTCTCAACTTTTGTATTAGTTATGTGTTCCAGACATTCGTGAATGGCTATAAATAGTTAAGCTAAAGCTACACTCATATGTCATCTGGTAAAAGTGGGTGATATGAAAGCAAATCGTTAGAACTTGGTTTGTGTTTGTATTACAAATTGTTACAAATTGTGTATTTAGTCTAGCAGCAGCTACTTCCAGCTATCATAAATATCCAACACTGAATTTCTAAAAGAAGAAAAGCCCATCATGGTTGCACTTTTCAGGTGCAAGTGTGTCATGGATACAATGTATAGGCTGACTTGTTTTCCTTGAAAGGTCCACAAGTATCCCATTTTGTTTTGTATTATGATTGTCATCTAGCATGTGTGTTTTGATCGGTTGAACTTATTTTTTTTGAATTATTTCACATTAGTGGGGGATTTATTCAGATCAATATGAGTACGGGTGCAAACAGTGCGAATACTCTAATAAATATATCAAATATCTATATCTGAATCTGAAAAGTATATATACTATCCAAATCCGAGGATATTGCTATTTGGATTTGGAGATTATTCTGATCCGTTTCCTACACCTATGCCTTGATGATTACAAACAGGGGGTTGGAAGACTCTGGAGATTTTCTGTAGAAAAAATTATTTGTATCTTGGGGCTGACGAAAGGAAGGAAATGAGTATTTAAAATAAGAAAATTCCTCATTGCACACATGTCACTGTTTCAAATTCTTTACAACTGTGATTGATGAAATATTTGTTTATATATATATATATATATATATATATATATATATATATATATATATATATAGACATGCGGAGCGAATAATTAACGGAGTGGATACCACACTAATCGAAATTTGCTTCGTTTATAATGGATATCCGTTTAATTACCAACTCATATACTGATAATATATACACATCCGAATCCGCCGAAATGAATACTAATATGTGACATAGTCAATTACTACAATATAGTGAATAATGAGCATTTTCTGGTCGAACATATTTTCAATTTATTTTATGGAACTCAGTAACCTGATGAGCATGCATACACATATTTGTTTGGAATCTGCAACAACCAACTCATAGAAGCGACGAAAATTAACCCTGTATGCTATAAACCAATATCAGTGAAGGTGCTTAGGCCTTGATTACACGCATAGGAAGCGATTTAATTTCTTCTCTCTATTGCTGTTGCATTTTTGTAATCGCATCCCCGTTTGTTTCCTGTTCTCAGTTTTTCAGGAGGTTTCACGCTGCATATGTGGACGCGGTCTCAAATCCCTTCCATGTTCCAGGGAAGAAGATAACCTCAAAAACTTTCGCCGGACGGGTCAGCGCCATTGTTAAGTCTTTCGGATCTGGCACGCATGCATGAATCGCGCTCCTGTTTGTAAAATGACTTGATTTTCAGATCAGCAGATGACATTTGAGCAATCATGTTTTTCTATTTTGGCCTCCCTTTCGGCTTTGTTTGAGCCGATCAAATTAAGGTAAGGCTCATTCAGTAATTTCTTACTACTCGAATAGAAATTATCATCAATATATTCTTGAACTGTAGAAAATGTTTGAGTTCTTAGAATCCAGCAATGTTTTTTTTTTTGCATCTAGTGGTATACTTGCATAGAAAATCCAGCTCCCCAAGGTCTCCTAAGCTCGTATCTTGATGGAAGGTGCGAGTCCATCTGCATTTTGATTAAAGGATGAATCATCAACCATGGCTTTAGTCGCAGGCAATTATTTATGATTTTATGGCGAAACATTTTAAGTCCCTCTAATTCATCGTAACTATAACATTTTAGTCGAACCAAAATATAATGTTACGCGATAAGTGTCCTTTTCTTTGAAGAGAATAGCATTCTTCCACTTGTACTAGCAATAACCCGTGCACATAGTGTCTGGGCAACCCAACAACCCAGAAGAGTGGACGTGAGAGTGCTTATTGTAGGCGCCATGTCCAGGTGGAAATGGAGGTGGAAATGGAGAGAGAAGTGTGGATGTGAGAGTGGTTATTGTAGGCGCCACGTCCAGGCGGAAATGGAGGTGGAAATGGAGAGAGGAGTGGATGTGGATGTGAGAGTGGTTATTGTCCAAGGTCTGAACGGGGATCTTTTGGGTTTTTAATTGGTCAATGGCAAACCTGTAAATCTGCAATGGCAAACTTGTAAATAAATGCGGGGTTTTGGATTTTTGGGTTTTTGGGTGATGTGACACTGCCACGTAGGACATGGCCGTGGGGCAATTCCTCAATTTGTATAATAGATTAGAAATAACACATGCACAAAGTGCTTAGGCATCAAAAAAACCCTGACACAATCAAGAATCGGGACCCAAATTGGGTCAAATGGGAAGGATGGGTGAGAGAGCGTGTATCGTCATGGAGTGTTTTTTATTGAGGTGGTGTGAAGTTGGTTTTGTTTTGGGTGTTGTTTGAGCTTGGGGTGTGTTTTTGTGTTTTTTTTGAATGGTTTTGGGGTCCTTTGGGGGAGATATGGTATTACATGTGACGATGTGACATCGTCACATGAGACAAACATGTCACATGGGACAAATAACTCAAATGTATAATAGATAATAGGTTTCATATGATATATGAAGCTAAGCCTCATTTGGACGTCTAAAACTCCACCTTTTGCTATTTTTCGGAGGATTGGAACCGTTCATGTTTTTGTTTGTATTTTGAAACCAAAAACACTGAATATCGGGTGAACCCATGGAGTTTTAACCGTTCTTCAACCAATCACAAAAGTTCTATTTGCGCAAAACCGTTAAATTTGCGACGGGTGAATCAAAGGTTAAAACTCATTGTGTTCATCCAATATTTGGTGTATTAGGGTTTAGAATATGTAGATCAAAATGAACGGTTCCGATCCTCCGAAAAAATATCGGAGAACGGAGTTTTGGATGTGCATATGAGGCCAAGCCTCATGTGTCCTATGATACCCAGTGTCCTATGATACCCATTATTCTATTCTTGAAAAAGCATTTTGATCTAATATTGGCTTCCTACACTACGTTAGCGAACGAAATGTGCATGGCAACTCTTGTGTCGTTCTTCTTCTTCTTTTGTCTTCACGGGCAATGACTATTAAGAGCAAAACGAGCTTATTTTCTTCGACGCTAATAAATAATAACTACGGCAGGATAAATTTTTTATGTAGCCTTGATAATGATCAGTCTCGTTTGATGAATAAAGCTTGGATAACCAACATGATTCCATATGCTACGATCGAAAACACAACCTAATCATCCCCAAAAAAAAAAACTGAACTTATTACAAAAAAATCAAGCTACATATTCAGAGCAACTCCCCAAACTCGTCTCTCTCATCCTCTTCTTTGGATAACACATCGGCATTGTATCCGAGTAGATATCCGATATCCGCCGATGTCTCCTCTTGATCGGTTGCCGTGGAGCGCTGCTCCGCTTGTTGCTGAGCAGAAGTAGCTGCTCTGCCGCGGCGAGCTCCACCGGAGTGAAGCCAGGGGAGAGCAAATGGTGAGGAGCTTGGGTCGTCATTGCTCTCTGTGGCTTGACGCCTGAGATTGTTGCTTGCTATTAGTTTTTCGCTGTAGCTTTGGCGTCTGCTTGATGCTTGAGGGGAGTTGGATTTTGTAGCCAAGTAACCGACTCGACTTGGGACATATTTTTTTGAGTTCGAGTAGGAATAGGATTGAAGTTGGATTTAATTAGGTTTCCTATTTATGGACCTTTTCCAAATATGGACACATGAAACCTGATGCAATTAGGATAACCCGCCTGAGTTTGAGTAGGACTAGGATTGTGACGATGGTTTCCAATTTTGGGCTTCTCTTTTTATAGAAACCCAGTAAGTAAATAACCAGAGAAACCCGAAATCGTGTTTGGATGATAAATTTAGATCCATTAAAGTTATCGGGTTGGGTTTTTGATTTAGTATCCATAATATCTGGATATGTTTGTATCTAACCCAACAAACCCGATAACCGTACGTGAATATTATAATGAGAATCATGTAGATCAGGTGGCACCTGATCTATTAGATCAGGTGCAGGATACAAAAAGAAGGATCTCACAGAAAGTACAAGCCCATGTTGGGCTTGTATTTTCCACTTTTTTGTGTGATCAGGTGGTGCCTGATCTAGATCAGGTACATGACACAAAAAGGAGGACTCCACAGAAAGTACAAGTCCATGTGTGATTGTATTTTTCACTTTTTTTATGTCTTGGCATCTGCCATATTTCTCAATCGAAAATGTGAGATATTTCTCTTTTTGATCGATGACATTCAACCAACGATCTTCATGGCAGAGTTAGGGGATAAGAAGAGGATGGAAGAATGCACCGGGGGTAATAATAACAGAAACTTTTCAAGCCATCGTATGTCGAAAGTAATAACAGAAACTTCATCACAACATCATGGAAAGAAGAAAAATTCAAATTCAAATCCGCGAAAATGCATCCTCAAAGGAACACAAATTAAGTCCAAATCCAATAGATATCAATAAGCTCAAATCTAAAACACAAAAATATCAAATCATACCCAAACAGTAATTATTAGGTTCCCCTAAAAAAATACTTAACAGCAAACCAGACATTAGGTATCACGGATAACTCAAGGCAATGAAATAACTAGACTACATCCCCCCATTTGGGAGTCTCATCCCGACGCTCATCTCTAACACTTGATCTCCTTCAGTCCGTGGCCAAAGTACAAAAAGGTTGGATCCGTGGCGCCCTCTTTGTAGTAGGCAAAGACCAGGCTACCGTCGTCATGCATGCTCTCACCGACAAAACTGCAAAAGAGAAATTTACGACTATATCAGAAAAGGATGCAGAAAACGACGCTAGAATCTATTATAAAACAAACAGTACATAAATATTTCTTAAAACCATGTATTACAAATGAAGGAGGTTGATGGGATGTTTGTCTACATGACACCGTTGTCCCATGTGGCAAGAGAGGAGGGGTGCCACCTCATCCTGACGGGGACACACTTGGAGGTGGGTGTGGATTGGGGTGGTGGTGTGGATCACTAAAGAAAAAGCCCACATCGTTCCCCTTGTTTGCAGGATTGGCATTGCTTTTTCGTCAAACCCAAATACACCCCCCATCTTCCACATATTTACGGATTTGCCATCGGTCTTTTTTCACTGATCGCCTACTTTTTTTAGCAGTTGCACATGCTTTCCCATTTTCCCGGACAATACCCACACACCCACACTTCTCTCTTTTTGAGTTGCGTGCAGGGTCCCGCATCCTGTGTGTTTCTTCTTGGGTCCACATGCACCATGTGCACAAGTTATATCTAGTCCAGAAGCAAAAGTGTATCAACAATTTGTGTAGCATATGATGGAACATGCAGGCACATATGACTAAAAACACACGTGTTCCCGGATCTTCATCTCCACAATAGATGAATGGCACGGTAAATGATCATGAAACAATACAAGATCCCGCTGGAAACATGCGCAAATGGTATCTTTGGACGCAGAATCTCAAACCTTGTTGATGGTACATAAAAGGAAAGGGATCTTAGAAACATGCACCATGCAAAAATTGACTTCTCTTGATGGACTGTAGCCAGCTTAATTCTTAGAGCACCTGCCAAAGATGTGGCGTGTCTACAGGAAACATGTGCCTCATGAAAAATAACAGCTAGACAGACAGGCACAATTCCAAGAGCACACGGTTTATTTGTTTAAACTTGACTCTAGCAATGTATACCACAAACAAGGAGTGATATATCATGTGTCCTCGTCCGCACTAACCGAAGCTATTTAAGACCAGTCTATACAAACAACCTATAAAATTGGCTTGAGCAACCAATATCCCCATATACAGGCTAAATCACACGTGTCCTGAGTTGCCCCGCGCTGTTAGACTGAACTGTTTGCGACCAGTCCATGTTCCAGCTACCAGTAACTCGTATTTGTTTGTTAATGTGGTTGCTACTTAAGATTTCTTTTTTCTTTTATGCAACTGTGCAATTTGTTAGGTCGAAAGGTTAGTTAAATGCTGGGAGAAAAAATGAACATGGAAGAAACGACCTCAAATTGAAGAAAAGAGAAACATGGAAAACCAAGTAAAGATAGTCCAGTCATGTACAACAGAATCTTATGTGGGGGTCATGACTGACAGTCACGGTAAACACTGTGGTATTATTCGTCAAGGTGAGCAAACATTATATACATGCATCATACATAAATCATAATCCAAAACTGCTCTTTAAACAAAACCTGAACAAAATCTGAACAGTGAATAGCCACACCCAGGATTTCCCCATCTGGCACAAAAAACTAATGTTCAAACTTAGACTAGAGGTATTTAATTGTTCCATTGATAATAAGCGAATTTAGTAGGTAAACTAAAAAACAATATGAACGCTTATAGAACTGTCACACGTGCTACCGTCCACCAAAAATGCTTATCCAGCCACTTACATGACAATAACATCAAAATATAAAGGAACCGCATATACGCATATAACACAAAAGGACAACATGAGATTCGAAACACTTACAATTGTAGATCTTTAAGCTTTGAAAGCAGCAACTTAGTAGCTCCTTCAATGTTCTTCTTAAATTCCTCCTGCTTTTCACCATCCAACTTTGCAGACAAAAGCTTAATGTAACGCTTCACCCATGTCACAAACTGCTTCTTATCAAATGGAGGTTGTTCCTGTCAAATAAACAAATAGAAAGAAAGTTCCCGTCACACAATTTTGCAAATAAAAAGGTCAAGCAATCAGATGATCCATCCACAATTATAACAAACCTGAAGCCGGAAGGTGTCGACAATATCGACGACCCTGGCAACCTGGTCATCAACTCCTTCATCTTCCCCACCACCTTCAGCAGACGGGTTTGCACCAATATCTACGTCAACAGCGCCTTGGACCACCCACTGCCCAAAAAAAATACATCAACATGTAAAATTTATAATGAGTTTATATTGATTTTTTTCATTATATCACTAATAATGTATTATATCGAATTTATTATGCCAGTTTTTTATTATGCCCCTTCTGGGAAACCCATCCTTCTCTTTTTGAAAAGTATGGACACAAATTAGAGCTAGTTTTAAACCCATTTCAAAACACACACGAGATATCACGAAGTTTGATAAATATATATGAATACCTTCCCCTCAACTTCCCACAGAACTCCGTTTTCGATTTCCTTGTAGGGAAAGGAGTCTGACAGAAGCTCATCACCTGAAAAGTAAAATGAAATATTGGATGTTAACGACATCACATAAAATCTGGAATTTAAAAAGTTGACTCATTTTTCAAAAGCATAAGTTTCAACATGAATTTCAATCAAGCTAATAAGTACACGTTTACGTCAATTAACCAAAACCAAACAACAACAACAACAACAACAACATATTAAGAGGAAGAAAATATGTTCACCCTTCTAATTTATCTTTTACCCACGAGTAGAAAACTAATTTTCTTTGGTTTCATTATGCAATATATTTCAGAAAAAATATCCACTTTTCTTCGAAAAAGGTTGACATATTTCGGATTACACCCATGACATCTACCCTTCTTGGAAAAACTAATTGGTGGTAATTGGTAACGAACTTCAAATTGCCGATATGGTGAAGTAGTTGCAACGGGTTAAAAATAAGATCTTAGGCTTGATCCACACACAAAAAATTGAAAGCTAACTTCTTGAAGAACTTAAGAACATAATTATTTCCAACAAAATTGACAAATTCCTTTGAGATGAGTGCACAACAACATATACTTCTAATCTCCTAGCACAAGCGAAAGATTGGGGCCAAGATAAGAAATTGATTCTCATACGACATCAAATCAAATAAGATGACACATATAATAACCATGCCAAACATAGGCATAAAGGAACATCATAAAAATTAGGCTCAACATCATCTAGCAACATGATTATCCTCGTAAAAAATTAAATAGATAATATTATAGTAAAATTAGCTCGAAATTTAGTGTGTATATGTTAATATGAAACCAGCTGCCAGATCTAGGGTTTTTTTTCCCTACAAAATAAAAAAAACAAGCCATAATAGAAAGCACCATACCTGCTGCTACTTTAGAGATGCAAAAACAATAACTTCATCATATCAAACGTAGAATTTTAACCACGTAGAACTATAGAAAGATTTAAAAAACACGTCTTTCATGAATTGACGTTGATCAATAAGAAATAGATTAATACAGATACCAGCAAAGTAGTAGACAAATTACGTGAAAGGGATCCAACTACAGGATCTAAAACCCTAAGTTCTATTTTAGTATTTCAGTCGTTAAGATCAAACTTTTTCCAGATCTAATGAATTATACAACAAAAAGACGATTTAAAATAAAAAACGCTAAAAGATCAAAGAGGTATTATACCAGTAAGCAAATCCTGATAGACCAACATAATGACTCTTTAAAAAAACCTGCAAACCCTAAGGCACGAAAAGATGAAAAGAGACCGAAGCAGGCGAGAGAGGAGGCGAGATCGACGCCATCGGGGCGTATATATAATGGAGCCGAGGGTGTCGTTAGACGGGTACAACCCCTAATATGCACCGTACGATTAAAGGATATTTCTGTAATTTACTATATCAACGGCTTTTAGTGATCCTAAAGGGATACGTTTTAAATTTTGATTTAATTTCGCATATTAGCGATATGATTGGGATTTGCAATTTGGTGGTCGGCTGTCTGTTACATTAACTCGCGGAATAGTTTAAGATGAAACTTATCTGGGTTTTTGATGGTGGATGGTGTTTCACTAATGGTTGGCAGATTTGATATGACGGTTTAAAGTGCCTGAGATTTTGGCATACTTTGTTCCGCTGGTTCAGCGGAAACCCAACAATGGCGGCTTTTTAGGTTTAACTGCATAATTATATGTTAAAAATTTTGTGTTATGAAACGAAAATATCTTTCCCCCGACTGCATGTCTTCTTTGTGCTCAGGGTTAAGTGATCAGGATTGATATATCCGTGTTTCACGATCCATGTTTTCTGTTTTCCGATGGATTTTAAAAAAAATCTTGATACGTCGTCGTTGTTAAAGCTTGGATAAATTATCGGGAAAAGTCAAAATTTTACTCAAATTACCGCGATTCACATTGCTTCTTCCATCAAATGCTTTTTTTGTTGAAGATAACAACTTTTTTTATAGAGTACGTGAAGGAAAGAAAATGGTTATGCATGTTTTTTTAAATATAACATAGTTCACCTTGGGAGATGAAAATGGGGAGAGAATAAAGCCATTGGGGCAACAGAGAATGTGGAGGCCATGATGCTGAAGACCAAAAATGCATTATTGCATTGAAATGGAGACCACCAAGATGCTTGCATGTGACGAAAAGGTTGTCCAATTTGATAGGATGGTTAGTATGATTTCCACATAGAAATTAATCAAATTACCATGCGTGGTCCTCCTTCGGGAGGAAGGGGCATTTGAGGAGATGACATATTCTCCTCGGGCTTGGGAATGGCAATATTGCGGGGCGGGGCGGGTATT
Source organism: Scilla litardierei (assembly GCA_030789695.1). Lineage (NCBI taxonomy): Eukaryota > Viridiplantae > Streptophyta > Magnoliopsida > Asparagales > Asparagaceae > Scilla > Scilla litardierei. The sequence goes on along the minus strand of CM061137.1, from coordinate 5,250,061 downwards.
TAACTACCCAAGCTTGCCATGACCCATCTGCAGGGCGGGGCGGTGCGGGTACTTTCTTACCAAAACCGGATCGGGCCGGGTCGGGCCGGGTCGGGCCGGTCGGGTCAGGTCATTACTGACATCCATATGAATCCCAAATCAAAATTCTATTTGTGAATTGGGAGAATTTTGATTTATTTGGTAATTTGGAATTGCGAATTTGCCCAATTGGGAGAACAGTGGAATAGAGTATGAGTTATGTGTTATTCGCTGACTGCATGTTCCATATCAAAATAGTAAGATTTTTTAGAACCTCTATAGTTTGCCGGGTCGGGTCGGGTCGGGCCGAGGCGCATACAAAGCCCAAGCTTGCCCCGACCCTGCTGCGGGCCGGATCGGGCCGGGTCAAAACCTGGTCGGGCCTGGCGGGTCAGGCCATTACTGCCATCCCTACCCCGGCTTCTCTGATGGAGGCCTTGACCCCTTCCCTCAACTCGGGGTCCACCTGATATTCTAGACCAATCATGCCTGCAAAGAAAAAGCAAAATTCAATAAAACGAAGATCAAATGGATGGTGGGCAGGGTCGGATCGAACTTTCGTCCATACAGTGCCGCACAGCATCGAGTCTGACCACAACAATTTCGTCTTCCTAACCCCCTCTGGCAGATTCCACAATGCATCAGTGATTTTCTTCCCCTCATCGGACAAAGGCTTGTCTTCGATTGCGCCCAAATCAGGCATACCCCATTGAGTGCAGAAACTCACCTCGTCTTGAAATACCACGAATAAGAATTTGTCCTTCCCATTCGAATTCGAGCTGGGGAGGTCGTCGAATAACTTCCTACCTCGACACACAGTTATCATGTACCAGCCCGGAGTCTTGAGGGGATGAATCATGAAGAAGTATTTGAACAACTCCATTGTCGGTTCAACCCTCTCCATCACGCACAATGTGATGAAGCCGACCAATACCCCTATGGCGTTCGACATCAATTGGCAAAGGGAAAGGTTCAATGTACTCAGCAAATAGCACATAAAAGGATGCATGTGAAATCGAAGTCCTCGCTGAAAAGCCTTGGCATAAACTCCAACCTCTCGGTCGCCAGGGCGATGAACCCTTTCATTCCTCTTAGGCAATCGGATTTGATAATCAAGTCGAACATATTTCTCCTGGAACTCGGGAATTTGATCTGCACGTACTTTAGAGATTTGGTTGGCAATCGGACTAGGCACGACGACTTCCTCCTTACCTTTTTGGGCGATGAAAGCTGAATCAGAGGCATGACCTGATGAAGAAGCCATCTCCAAAGAAGGAAATCTGAGTTAGGGATGCCAAAGATGATGGTTTCGATTTTTTTCCCTCCGGAACCGTCTTATTTAGACAAGGCAACCTCATCATGTTGGGACACGTGCCAGTGATCCGAAATCTTAGTATCTCGAATTTCGAACCGACACACCGTCCAAATCGAAAAAAGCAAGCACTTTGGTGCCTAAAACTCGAGTATTAGTTCCTCGACTGCCGTGCCTCATTAATGAGATGTAACGTTGCTTGACCCCAACAGACAAACTATCTGAGCTCGAGCGACGGGGGCCAATGTTGCATCATTGGCCGTCTCTCGAGAGATTCATTCAGCGGGTGGCCAAAGCCCACAAAGCCCAAGAAAGAAGCCCGAAGAAAACTCAATCAAAGCCCACGTGCCATTCGCCCGTTGCACTTCCATCCATCGAACGTGAGATTAAAGAAAGCTCATAAATAGCGGGGACATAGGCAACGGTTACCCCTATTAAGGGGGAGAATCGTGGCGCCATAATTGGTGACCGTTATGCGCCCAACGTCGCTGAAGAGACCTCGGGGGTCTATAAATACACTGGAGATGAACAAAACAAAGGAGGTACAAGATTCAACACTCTGGCATTTTATACTCCACTTAATATTTTCTTCGTCCAAATAGCTCACGACGCTTGACTCGAGACGAGCCTCCGAGGGTCGATCTCGACAGCTCCGAGCTCTCCCCCTCTTACATTCCCATACTAACTTAAGCATCTGATGGGATTTGGGTCGGGACCCAAATCCGACCCCTCCTAACATTCCTCTGTGATACAGGAAGCTCGTGGAGTGACTCAACAAGAGGGGCGTATCTCTATCGACATTCGTTTAACACTCGACCTACTCGGTGGGTCGATCGACCATCACATTCCAACTCAGTCTATCAACAACCCCGATTCTACTAACCTGTGTCCTACACAACCAGCTGATGATGCTCTATCTCGACAGAAGGAGACCACGTCAGCTCTCTGTCACGTCCCGCTCTCCCAAATATGGAGATACGTAGCTGACTAGGCCGCCGTAGTATTTAGATTCTGGGCTTCGAGCCCTTAATATCTAAATACTACTATGCATTAATTGTGATTAAATTAGCCAAGTAAGCAGGCCACTGCAACAACAATGGAATAGTACAACAAAAGTAAAGTAAAGTAAAGTAAAGTAAAGTGCTCCAACAGAATTTAAATCCACGCTACTAAAATGAAATACTAAACTGGACATTACACTATATTACACAAAGTGCTTTATACACACATCAACTGTACAAGTAGTACAAAAGTGGAGTACAACAAAAGAAGAGAACCCCCCAACCTAAAAAGTACAAAAGGTGTCCACACCAAGTACAACGCACCCACTAATATACCCCTGGGAAGTCCAGCTGGACAAAGTCACCCGCATGCTCTACCTCTGAACTGGAAACGGTCTCTGGCGTTGGAACCCGCACATGCTGCTTTGGTCCTACTCCTAAAAACCACAAAGGAGCACATCAATGTGTGGCCCGGTAGGAACTCCTAACATCGCTAGTAGGATCCAGTTTTAGAACCGGTCCTTCTAACTAGTCAGCTATCTACTGGTGACATCATAATCACAGAATTAATGCATAAATTTAAACAAATGTGACATACATGTTTCGAAAACAAAAAGGAATTGAGGAACAGACATTTTAGATTATCTTAGTTAAAAATTTAGGTGCTTAGTTAATATTTGGAAACTCGAGTAAATCGTAGGACGCAAAGGAGCCGGACTTCACCCATGATGGGTGAAAAGTGGTACCTCAACCAGCGACACGGGTACTAGAGGGGCCTCTCGTAACTCCCCATTACGGGAGTGAGACAAATCTCGATTTTTATCGGGCCAAATGGAGAAAAATAACAATTATCAAGTGGTGCATCACGAGTACATCACCGGCCTCTCTAACTCTAGTCAACTCCCCCTTTCGGGAGTGACAAAGCGAGTGAGAAACTATCATCTGTCCGCTCCTTAACTCCTATAATTTACACGTGTTTCCCCTAGACCCGTATCTAGAGTCTCACCCATTTTAGAATGGATCGAGCGCTCCAGATATTTAACACTCTGCCTCACTCTTATTTTATGAATCAATTTCTCGTTACTTTCATTTTGGTGGTCTCAATTACCGCATTCACAATTTCTCATTTCTTTTATCAAATTACCGATGCCGTGTTTTCTAACTATGAACATCGCATCAACATTCATTGTAACCACACATATATCCAATTAACACATCTAATCCAGGATTCCAACATGCTCATATGAAACATAGCATTCTTGCATTTAAGAATTGAAACATGAGTATGGTACTAAAATGTGCTACATACCAATGATTATGACATGTCCATATTAACTTTTATTCAATTTAGAAACTATTAACATACTATGGCAACTACCATATAACATGGCAAATTTTGGCATACTACAAGACTAATCATGATACTAAATTAAGAGGTGACAAATCTACATAATGAAGCTAACAAAGTTACAAATACATACCAACATGACACAATTTAGATGCTACAAGTTTACATGATGTGGCTACAATTTACAAGCTACCTATTTAGCCAAATGGAGCCACAATTTAACATGATATTAGTATACTACTATTCTCACAAGGAGAGTCATTTTGCTATTGAGATATTCCATACAATAATGGACCATGTTAAGCATGGGAGCATAATGGTATAGACATGGCATGATAATTGACATTAGCAAAAGCAGACATACTAACAAATTAATCTACTAGTAGGTGACATGGCATAATGCTTAACATTAACATATAATAAGATTTGCTACCAATTAACCTACTAATATCTGACAATCATAGCATCTAACCTAAACATGCATAAATTGAATTATAACATACAAGAGACTATATTTAGCATACTAACATGGCAGTACTTACACATGAAGCTAAGAACTAATCATGAAAACAAATTGTAACAACAAGCATGTAACTACCATAATCTTAGATCATGGAGGTTAACACAAACTAACATAACCTAATAATAAGATTGGAAACATAGGACACTTTTTGTGTCTAAACTAACATGGCATGCGTTTCATGGCATAAAACATAGCAAGATTTAGATGGCATAATTTTTACACATAATTATTATACTATACTAACCTAGACTAAAACCATGTACAAAATTAAATCATATTAGAAATGTTAAGAGAACCTACCTCAAACAAGTCCTTCTTAAATTCATTGGCTCTTCTTCTTCTTGAAAAACTCCAAGCTTTATCTTGGGCTCCTCCTTTTACTCCTCCAAGACTCTTCCCTCTTCAACTCTAAGCTCCAAAAAATGTGTACCAAAAGTTGGATTTTTTGGTGAGAAGTGGGATGAAATTTGTTTAGAGGAGTAAGGAGGGAGTGGTGGTGTTTTTGGTGGTGTAAGGGAGTGAAATGAGGAGTGTTTGATGGTGGGGGTGGTGGAGCAAATGGGAGAAAGGTGGAGGAAACAATTCGGCCAGAATAGGGGGAGATATGGAGAGAGTTGGAGAGTGAAATTTTTTCTTTTTTTTCTTTTCGTTTTCCTTAAAATTTTCTCCTTTTAAAATCTAATCTCAATGATGATTCATCCCTTAATTCCCTATCCATATGCCACCTAGCTTAGGGTTAGGTGGGACCGTGGTAGTCATCCTCCTAATGACACCAATAAATGTGCTAGATGAAAATTATTATCCATAAGACACCTAGCAAGAAGAGGTGGCATGACATGACCGATTAGGGTTTAAATTTTTAAATAAATAAAAATACATGCCTTAATACTTGGTATCTTCCATTATTCATGTATTTATTCAAGTATAATTCATTTACTAATTCCAAATGGTGAGTTGAAATCATTTAAAAATAATTTATTCACCACAAAAATTAAGAAAAAATATGTAAGGATTCCCAAAAATTATACGCACACATATACGCCCAAAATACGTACCAATATGTGTAACGACTGGTTTTTCATGTATTTGGATTATCTATACTATATATGTGTTTTGGTGGATTTTCACCTTATGTGTGGTTTCCGTCTCCGTAGCATTCGTTTTCGTCGTTTCGTTGTGATTTTCTAGCTTCTTCCTTAGATCGTTGAGTTTTGGAGTAAGTCACTCATGACGAACTTCCAGTCGCTCATATCTTAGAGATAGGTTGATCTTAGAAGCCGTAGGAATCTTCCCGAAGCTTCGCGCTTCAATGCGGCACTTTTCGTGCACCTTAGTTGGTTCAAGAAGGGGAACCAACCGACTAGATTGAGATCTAGTCGGTCGGCAACTCTTCTCAAACCGACTAGTTCATTGAATCAATTATACAGGAGTTACTGTTTACTCTTAGTCGGTCTAAGAACAACCACCGACCGACTAGATGTGAAACTAGTCTGTCAGAACTTGCTCTCAGACCGACTAGTTCCTTTGATAAATTTCACCTAAGTTACTGTTTATCGTTAGTCGGTCTAAGAACGTCTTTCGACCGACTAGGTTGCAAACTAGTCGGTCAGCCATTGTTCTTTAACCAACTAATTCTTTGACCATTTTGACGACCTGAGTTACTGTTTGGTGTTAGTCGGTCACAGTTGGTCTACCGACCGACTAGTTCTTGAACTAGTCAGTCAACAACCCTTCTTTGACCGACTAATCGCTGTCGTAAACCTAGGGTTTGCCCAGCCGCCGCACGAATCCTATTTAAACCCCCCCCCAATCGTTTTTCTTTCTTCTTTCATTACTTCTGAGCCTCCTTCTTCCCCAAATCATCATCCATCTTCCCTAGCCCTCCTCCTTCATCCCCGGAGCCCCCTCTCACCACCAGTTGCGCCGGCCACCATGCTTTAGGCCGTCTCCAACCCCCAAAACCCCTCAAACCCTCATTTTCTCCAGAATTCTCCATCCATTCCAGATTTGAACCGTGGTTTTCGGATCGTTCTTCCGTCACCGTGCTTGCTCGGCATCGTTCTTCCGCTAACGATTCGGTAATAACTCGATCCTATAATATACTCATAACCCATTTGTGTTTTTGTAAAACCCTAATAAAAATGGATGTTGTTTTGATGGTTGTTTCTCCATAACAGCGACTTTCCCCGTAGATTAGCGATGGTGAGACGAACCTTCATGATCGTCATCCTCGGTGCTAGGCAAGTGAAACTTGCCACTTAGGGTTTTAGGCCATGTTCTAGGCCATTTACTTGTTTTAGCATAAAAGAGACTAGGCAGTGAAAGGATAGCTGCCTAGACGCCCTTGATCTAGCTTGACAATCAAGCTAGATCCGTTACCTTCATCATGCTCGTATGTCATGTTTAATTTCAATTAACGGTACGCGAATATCTGTTCATGTCATTGCATACTTGCTTGTTCATCGTGTTTGTGTAGCACACGCTACTTTAAAATGTAAGTTGCGGCGAGTAGGATTTTGACTCCTACATCGTGACTTGAGGCTAGGTGCACCCCTATGCCAAATACACTTCCTGGCTCGTGATCCAGAAGCGAGCTAGTGTGTTGCTAATCCCAACGCTCGATACACGTGGAGGGGTAGGGTTACACGGTCGCTTGAGCTTAGGAGTTGGACCGATCAGCCACTCTAGCCAAAAGACAGAAACTCTGAGCACAAAGTGAAAATCGTGATAAGTGATTCGTGAATTAGTGATTTGGTAGCTTCTGCTACATCGTGCGTGCTTGACCCTTCTTGTCCTTTTTAACTGTTGCATCATACTTAAATGTCATGTCATTGCATCCTACTTGAACTGTTAGGTTGTTAGTTTACTTTCAGTTTCCTTGCTCAAGTCTTTTAGACTTGCTAACTTGTGCCCCTCTCTCTTTTGGGTGACACATGTTAGATCCTGAACCAGAGTTCGTTGGAGAGGACGTGTTGTTTGCCGACGCTGAGTCAGGACCCGCGATTACCGAGGAGGAGTACGTGGACACCGGGGACCAGTCCTAGTGTCTTCGTTGAGCTTTCCCTTTTATTTTAGACTGCTGTAGTTGTCGGTGCGCAGCACCAATACTTTGTTATGTTGTCTTTTGTTGGCCATGTTTTGGGCCTTTAGACTCTTTCCTTTAGCCTGGTGGCTTTTCTGGATGTTGAATATTATTGTGGACAAATTCTGAGATTGGTTAACTTTTATCAGTCTCCCTTACCATGTTATTATTATTGTTGTTCCGTTTGCACTTACAGGGACCTGCTTTTGTTTTATTGACGCTTATCAGGCGTGTGGCTTCACAGCTCCACGTCTGTGCGGACATTCTCACGTCTCGCCTCCATAGCTTTGGGAAGCGAGGCGTGACATGTTTTGTTGGTGGCCCATGCAGGTCCACTTTCTGTAACTGTGAATTATCAGATCAACGATAATAATATTAGATTGTCCAACAACTAAAAATTCGACATCCGAGTCCTAAGCTATGAGTCTAATTGTTTCGTTTTCTGCGTCATTAGATGGCAAGAAGGCGATTTACCCGTGGTGGTGGTAGCGCACCCCCTCATGACGAAGTGGTGGGCTCCGAAAGGTGCTTCTCTTAAGCGCAAGAGTCCGTTCAAGTAGTAAAATCTGGGAGTCCAGATGTCGAATCCTCGGGAGAATCTGTTGAAACCACAAGTCCAAGTCAAATAGAGTAACTACGAATAAAATCTAAGCACTTTAATAGTGATGGTGAAGGTGGTATGAAAAGTGTGTGGTGATGGGATTGTTACGTGCGATCAATGCAAACAACGAACTCTAGTTTGTGAAAAATAGATATAAAGGGCATGTACATGGCATGGGTTCATTAGGATCAGCGAATCGTAAGCTTTGGTTGATCAAGTATAACGCAACGAAACCTCCTTTTGGGAGCGAATCGTCGGAAGATGTCCTTTTGGGAGTTAACGCATCAATTCTAATAGTATATCGCTAAAGTTGTAAACGTACATATGAAGTATGAAACTCTCTTTTGGAGAGATCAAATCTCACCCTTGTGGGGTGATCATCAACTAGATCAATTCTTTTGGAATATGAAAAAGTAGATTTAAGAGCGACGATTAAACTTTAGCAAATATAGCGATTAAGCGCAATAATACAACCAATGAATACGATTCACATCACCTAATTACTCCATACCATGCACATAAAATATTTAGCTACTCATGGTGCAGAAATACACAAATTTCAGATCAGAATTCATAAGTTTATTAGCAAAATACGGAGGTTTAAGGGCAAAATACAAGCTAAAACACCCAAATACAAGCTAGAGTTGAAGAAAATATCACCAATTCTCCTTGAAAAGACTTCAAAACTCTCTGGAAATAAGAAAATAGGCTCTGGAATTTTACAGAATTTTTGCAGAAGAAAATACGGCTCCTAAGTGCTCCCATACGCCCAGAATACGCACAAAAACCCTAGAATACGCTTAAATAATAAGATTGCGGGTTTTACTGTGCTTAATGGGTCTAAATCCGCTTCAAATTCGCACCCGAATCAATCTGGACCGCAGATCTGGAGCGGATCAATTTGTGGCCGCTCATCTAAAGCGGGATCGAACACAGAGACGACACGTGGCCTCCAAAAATCACGCTAAGCCCTCATCCGCTTCGCTTCCCCAGATCCGCTTCGGAATTGATGTCGTCCGTCGGATCTAGCATCGGACGCTCTGCGTTGTGCCATGTCGTTCGTTATCGATCGGCGCCCGTACCCGCTTCCAAGTTCAGGTCGGGATCAATTGTAGCCGTCGGATGGTGATCTTGCGGTCAGTGTGCATCCACGTCGTCGCGCTTTCGAAAACAGCTCGGGGCTAATCTATTCCGTTGGATCGTCGATCAGCGGCTCTCCGCTCGCCACGTCGCCCGCATTTAGACTTCTCCGCAGCTGCTGATGCGGCGAGATATCGACCGTTCGATCTCGATCGAACGGTCGATATTTAATACCATTTATACCTTGCTACGGCCGTAGGATGAAGGCTGGATGGCTGCGATTGCGCCACGTGGCAGCATGCGATTGGCTGCCGACCGTATTTTCGTATATCCTTGCGTATTTCTCCATTTAAATGGTATTCTGCATTCAAAAATTCATAGTAATTAGCACAGATCTCAGAAAAATACAAATAAATAGTCGTTGGAATCGTGAGATCGAGACCAAGCTAGGAAAAATGTCAAAAGTGCAGAAATACATCGTTAAATGCTGTTTTGTGCTCAAATAGTGTGTTTTCTCTAATAAATAAATGTGTAGAAAATACGTATGAATTAGAGAACTATGTAGCATCGCATGAGCACAAAATATGGCTAAATGGGGGGTTAAATACGCAATATTGAACCCAAATCACACCCCCCAACTAGCGTTTTGCTAGTCTCTAGCAAAAGAGCGATTAAAAATACGCCTAGATCACCTTATCAGATCTCAAATTACTCACCATCATACTACTACGACAAAAGAGATGACCAAACACTAATATCAATATTTCAAGCTCATCAAGTAATGGTACTTGTGGGTTTTCAAAAATGGAAGTCAAGCATCTCAAATGGTTATAAAATAGACTCAAATTCACTATCAATTACTTCATGGCTCATAGTACACAAAATCAATGGCCCACACCGTTCAATCAAATATTTTAACTTGGAGCGTAGATGGTTCATGCAAAGCAAGCATCAAAAATAGGATGGTATCAAGACATACACACGTCAATCTCTATTCATAGGGACTCACACCACATCTTGTGTTTTCTTTAAGCTTTGGAAGTTCTCTTGCCTTGCTAATTATGCACACTTATTCTCTATTTTCTTTCGCTTTTTTCCATGGTTCCGCGTAACGCGCATCAAGCAACATTCGCGGAAAAGTATATAACTTGGATCGCTCCATCAAATAATTGAGGTTCCGGTCAATGGCTCCCAAATCAGACGATCATAGGGCATTAGGCCAAGAAGGACCCCTCGGACTGTACTACTCGAGCCAACCAAGTTATTTCTTTAATAGCACATTTATTCATTTTTTTCTTTCTCATTCATCTCATTTTTTCTTCTTTTGTGTGTGCATAAACAACGTGGCACGATAACTTCCTCTTCTTTAATTTTTTCACAAGAATGGGTATCCTAATTATTTCAAATGACGTGGTACGTTTTTCTACCCAAAATCACACCAAGCGTGCAAATGGCAATGAATACGAGATAAAGAACAATGCTCCAGTAAATTTATGAATTATTGGTGCATGAACTTTGGTGTGTTCCAATGAGAGCATACCACTTGCTAATCCATAATTTCTAGATTCATTAAGTCATCGATTAATCTTACCATTGAGATGTGTAAAAAGAAATTCACCACAAGCACTCAAATTCATGTAAAATGAGATTGAAATGTTGAACAATAGTGGTGGAGGAAAATAAATCATATGTGTATGGTGGTGAATAAATATCGAGAAATTTCATCACATAGGGGTCATTTCTAGGTAAAGATAGACTTTGGTGATATTTCTTAACTCAAAATTTTTTTTTCCAATGCAAAAAGGGAACTAAACAATGAAATCCTAAAAGAAAAAGAAAAAGAAAAAAGAAAAATCCTAAAAGTTATACCCTCCCCCAACTAAAAATAGACATTGTCCTCAATGTTAGGAAGAGGGAATCATGGAAAGAACACACCTGATTAGTTCCCACCCGAAGGTGGGTCTGTGAGATCCATGGTGCTCGCTTCCTTGGTCCAAGGCTCGTGAAAATGCTTCAATCTCTGGCCATTCACCTTGAACTCGCTTCCATCTTTTTCATTTAGTAAGAGCACAGCGCCATGTGGGAAAACTTCTTTGACGACGAAAGGTCCATACCACCTAGAGCGAAGCTTCCCAGGAAAGATGTGCAGCCTGGATTTGTATAGCAATACTTTTTGGCCTGGGGTGAACTCCCTCCTCAAGATCATCATGTCGTGGACGGATTTCATCCTCTCTTTTGATATTTTAGTGTTGTCGTACGCATTTCTCCTCAACTCCTCCAGCTCCAACAATTGTAACCTGCGAGAAGAAAAAGAGACATCAGTATCAAAATTCATTTTCTTTATAGCCCAATAAGATCTATGCTCTATCTCAACAGGTAAGTGACAAGACTTCCCAAATACAAGACGGTAAGGTGACATCCCCAAAATTGTTTTGTAGGCCGTCCTGTAGGCCCACAACTCTTCAGGTAAGCGCAAGCTCCAATCTTTCCTTGATGGAGTCACCGTTTTCTGTAGAATTCCTTTGATCTCTCTATTTGCCAACTCTGCTTGACCATTGGTTTGGGGGTGATACGGAGTAGAAATTTTATGTGTGACCCCAAACCTCTTCATTAAAGTGGCGAACATGCGGTTGCAAAAATGAGACCCTCCATCACTGATCAAGGCCTTGGGCACTCCAAACCTAGAGAAAATGTTCTCTTTGAGGAACTTAAGCACAACGGAAGTGTCGTTCGACCTGCAAGGAATAGCTTCCACCCATTTAGAAACATAATCAATACAAACCAAAATATAAGCATATCCAAATGAAGGTGGGAAAGGTCCCATGAAGTCTATGCCCCAACAATCAAATATTTCAATTTCCAAAATGGGGTTTAAAGGCATCATGTTACGTTTTGTAATACCCCCTAATTGTTGGCATGCAGCACAAGTCTTGCAATAATGAAATGTATCTTTAAACATAGTTGGCCAATAAAAGCCACATTGCGAGATATTTGCCACAGTTTTGTTCGCAGAAAAATGTCCACCACATACTCCATCATGGCAAAATTGTGTCACACTGGTTATTTCATGATCAGGAATGCATCTCCTAACAATTTGGTCACTACAATATTTATATAAGTACGGATCATCAAAGAATAAATATTTTACCTCATACTTGAACCGTTTAAAGTCTTGAAGAGACCAAGTGTCAGGGGTCTTACCAGTTACCAGATAATTAACGATATCAGCATACCATGGAGAGGTGGAGACGCTAAAAAGATGCTCGTCAGGAAAGGAGTCCTTCAAAGGCACATCTGCTGAATCAAGGCCTACTGTCAATCGTGATAAATGGTCAGCTACTAGATTCTCCACGCCTTTCTTGTCCTTGATTGTGACATTGAACTCCTGCAACAATAAAATCCATCGTATCAATCGAGGCTTAGCATCTTTTTTAGAAAACAAATATTTTAAAGCAGAGTGATCAGTATATATCAAAATAGGTGATCCCAGAATATAGCTCCTGAATTTTTCCAACGCGAATACTACAGCCAGCAACTCCTTCTCCGTGGTCGTATAATTCCTCTGAGCATCATTTAGAGTCTTGCTAGCGTAGTAAATCACTACTGGAACTTTGTCTTTTCTTTGGCCTAGGACTGCACCAACTGCGTAATTGCTTGCATCACACATTATTTCAAATGGTAGGGACCAGTCTGGTACCTGTAAAATAGGAGCAGAAATCAGCAACTTCTTTAAAGTTTCAAAAGAAAGTTGACACTCAGGTGTCCAAATAAATTCCACATTTAAAGTAAGTAAGTTGCAAAGAGGGCGAGATATAGCGCTAAAATCTTTGATGAACCGCCTATAAAATCCTGCATGTCCCAAAAATGATCTGATGTCCTTCACGCATTTAGGACTTGGTAGCTTCTCAATTACTGCTACCTTGGCTCTGTCTACCTGTATACCATCTTTAGAAACCAGGTGACCTAGGACAAGTCCCTCTGTGGTCATAAAATGACACTTCTCCCAATTCAATAGGAGATTCTTTTCAATGCACCTGTCAAGAACAAGCGCCAAGTTAGCCAAACAATCATGAAAAGAGCTACCATATACTGAAAAATCATCCATAAATACCTCAACAATTTTTTCAACCATATCATCAAAAATACTGAGCATGCATCGCTGAAAAGTGGCTGGAGCATTACATAAACCAAACAGCATTCTTTTAAATGCAAAAGTACCAAAGGGACAGGTAAAAGTGGTCTTTTCCTGGTCCTCAGGTGCAATCTCAATCTGGTAATAACCTGAATAACCGTCTAGAAAGCAATAATATTCATGTCCAGCCACCCTCTCTAAAATTTGGTCAAGAAATGGAAGAGGAAAATGGTCTTTTCTAGTTCGGGAGTTCAACTTCCTATAGTCTATGCACATCCTCCAACCTGTGGTGGCTCTAACTGGGATAAGCTCATTATTCTCATTTTTAACCACGGTGAGGCCAGACTTTTTAGGAACAACCTGTGTAGGGCTAACCCACTTGCTGTCAGAAATAGGATAAATAATGCCTGCATCTAATAATTTTAGTACCTCGCCTTTCACCACTTCTTTTAATGTTGGATTTAACCTACGTTGCATTTCTCTAGTAGGTTTGGCGTCATCCTCTAAATAAATATGATGCATGCATACAATAGGGCTTATACCTTTTATGTCAGCAATGGACCAACCAATAGCGCCTCTATGTTTCCTCAGCACATCAAGTAAAGAGCTTTCCTGCTCTAAAGAAAGTTTAGAAGATATTACCACAGGGAAGCTGTTTTCATCTCCAAGAAAAGCATACTTAAGATAGTCAGGAAGTGGCTTCAACTCTGGCTTTGGATCCTCCACCTCAGATGAAATTTGAATTGATGCATTAGGTGGAAAAGCCTCAAACCTAGGCTCCCATACCGCATTGAGCTCCTTCACGTTCTCCTGCACAAAAGATGTGTCATCAGAATCACCAATAAAAGTCTCAACAATAGAAGCATCATCACAAAATTCAGAATAAATATAATCATCCACCAACGAATCAATCATATGCACCCTCTCAATCTCATCATCCACATGTGGCAACTTGCAAGTATTAAAAATATTCAAGTCCAAAGTCATGTTGCCAAAAGTTAATTTCAGTTGACCATCTCTACAATTTATTAAAGCATTGCATGTCGCTAGGAATGGTCTACCTAGGATGATAGGAGTAGCATTGGCAGTTTGGGGTCCCTGGATGTCTAGAACTATAAAGTCCGCGGGGTAGTAAAATTTGTCCACCTGAACGAGGACATCTTCAATGCATCCCTTTGGAACTTTAATAGATCTATCAGCTAGTTGCAATATAACAGATGTAGGCTTTAGCTGTCCTAACCCAAGCTGCACAAAAATAGGATATGGCAATATATTGACACTAGATCCTAAATCCAATAAAGCATTTCCAATTTTCTTAGTGCCAATGGTGCAAGTGATGGTGGGTGATCCAGTGTCTCTAAATTTAGGTGGTGTATTTTGTTGCACAATAGAGCTAACCTGTTCAGTCAAGAATGCTTTCTTTTTCACATTTAACTTTCTTTTAACAGTGCACAAATCTTTCAAAAATTTAGCATAGGCAGGTATTTGATTAATAGCATCAAGCAATGGAATATTGATCTGGCACTTCTGAAAAATTTCTCGAATCTCAGTTTGATACTTATCTTTGCTTTTCTAAAGTAGCCGATGAGGGTAGGGTGCTGCAGGTACATATACTGCGGGTTCCTTCTCTTTAATGATGCTTTTGCTCACGCCCACGTCCGTGCTCTCTTCCTGCACCTCCTCTTGTTATTTAATTCCCTCTTCTTGGATCTGAATTCCCTCTTCATGCTCAGCTTGTCTGCTCGGTGGATCAGGCTTCTGAATCTCTTTTCCACTCCTCAAAGTGGACACCGCTTGACAAGGCTTCATATTATTTCCTGCAGAAGAAGATGAGCCCATATTAGGATTTGGAATCGACTGAGATGGAAGCTTACCTTTTTCTAATGTCGCTGTAAGCCTCGCCAAGCTCTCGCTCATCTGCTAATTCTGAGTCTGCTGAGCCTGAAATTGAGCCTGCTGCTGCTGCATCTGAGCTTGTTGCAATTGGATAAGTTGCTGAAGCGCATCGCCAAATGGTTACATCTGCTGTTGTTGCACTGGCTCATGGTCCCTCCTCTGGTTCCCACCTTGATAGTTGTTGTTGTTGTATTGAGGTTGTCAGAACTGAGGGGGAGCCTGCTGCTGCTGAGTCTGCTGATTGGGGCCCCAGTTCAAGTTTGGATTGTTGCGCCACCCCTTGTTGGAATTGAAGTTCTGGTAGTTCGAAGAAACTTGATTCACCCCAGTAGGATTTCCTAGCATGCTCTTCAAGGCTGGAAGTGTGGGGCATGCACTGGTGTCATGGCCACTGACGTCGCAAAGTGCGCAAATCTGCTCTATCTCAACTGCCTTGGCCTCTTTCAAATTCATTGCATGAAGCTTGTTTGAGATCATGGCCTCCATCTTTGCTTCCAACGCATCCTCTTGCTTCAAATTATAAACCACTCCTCGCGTAGGCTGGGATGGTGCAGAATGGCCTCCTCTCTCGTAGTCTGAAGTAGTGTCCCATGTCTGCGCATTTTCTGCTATCTCCTCCAGGTACGTCAAAGCTTCGTCTGGCTCTTTATCAAAGAACCCCCCATAGCACATCATCTCTACAAATTGCTTCATTTGCGGCTGCAGTCCATCGTAGAAGAAGCCAATAATCCTGCTTTTGTCGAAGCCATTGTGCGGACATGCGAGCAGCAACTCATTGAACCTTTCAAATGCCTGGTAGAATGTTTCCTCGCTTTTCTGGGCAAAGTTCATAATCTGCCGCTTCAGTCCCTGTGTCCTGTGAATAGGAAAAAACTTCTTTAGAAATTCAGCCTGCAAATCAATCCATGTAGTGATAGAGCGTGATGGCAATGCATTCAACCAATTCTTAGCTTTGTCTTTCAATGAAAATGGGAATAGTTTAAGATATACCGTGTCCTCGCTAGTTTTCCCATCAAAGCATGTCAAGCATACCTCCTCAAATCCTTTAATATGAAGATATGGATTTTCCTTGTCTAACCCATGAAAGGTGGGTAAGAGTTGGATCACCCCAGGTTTAAAATTGAAAGAATTTGCATCGGCAGGTAAAACAAAGCATGAAGCAGTGCTAGTCCTAGTGGGTCTGAGTAAATCTTTTAAAGTCATAGGCACTCCAGGTTGCACATTATTCTCGTTATTGTTGCTAAAATTTTCATCCATATTATTATTATCCATATCAAAACGTCGAGTCAACCTATGTGTCCTAGGAGTCCTATGCCACATAAACTAGCACAAATATTTTTTTTATATGAAAGCAAACAAAAGTTTATATACAATAAAGTGGAAGGATCTCACTGAAGGTCCTCTGAATGAAATAAACCGTAGTAACAAACCGTTCTCCCCGGCAACGGCGCCAAAAACTTGGTGGGCTCCGAAAGGTGCTTCTCTCAAGCGCAAGAGTCCGTTCAAGTAGTAAAATCTGGGAGTCTAGATGTCGAATCCTCGGGAGAATCTGTTGAAACCACAAGTCCAAGTCAAATAGAGTAACTACGAATAAAATCTAAGCACTTTAATAGTGATGGTGAAGGTGGTATGAAAAGTGTGTGGTGATGGGATTGTTACATACGATCAATGCAAACAACGAACTCTAGTTTGTGAAAAATAGATATAAAGGGCATGTACATGGCATGGGTTCACTATGATCAGCGAATCGTAAGCTTTGGTTGATCAAGTATAACGCAACGAAACCTCCTTTTGGGAGCGAATCGTCGGAAGATGTCCTTTTGGGAATTAACGCATCAATTCTAATAGTATATCGCTAAAGTTGTAAACGTACATATGAAGTATGAAACTCTCTTTTGGAGAGATCAAATCTCACCCTTGTGGGGTGATCATCAACTAGATCAATTCTTTTGGAATATGAAAAAGTAGATTTAAGAGCGACGATTAAACTTTAGCAAATATAGCGATTAAGCGCAATAATACAACCAATGAATACGATTCACATCACCTAATTACTCCATACCATGCACATAAAATATTTAGCTACTCATGGTGCAGAAATACACAAATTTCAGATCAGAATTCATAAGTTTATTAGCAAAATACGGAGGTTTAAGGGCAAAATACAAGCTAAAACACCCAAATACAAGCTAGAGTTGAAGAAAATATCACCAATTCTCCTTGAAAAGACTTCAAAACTCTCTGGAAATAAGAAAATAGGCTCTGGAATTTTACAGAATTTTTGCAGAAGAAAATACGGCTCCTAAGTGCTCCCATACGCCCAGAATACGCACAAAAACCCTAGAATACGCTTAAATAATAAGATTGCGGGTTTTACTGTGCTTAATGGGTCTAAATCCGCTTCAAATTCGCACCCGAATCAATCTGGACCGCAGATCTGGAGCGGATCAATTTGTGGCCGCTCATCTAAAGCGGGATCGAACACAGAGACGACACGTGGCCTCCAAAAATCACGCTAAGCCCTCATCCGCTTCGCTTCCCCGGATCCGCTTCGGAATTGATGTCGTCCGTCGGATCTAGCATCGGACGCTCTGCGTTGTTCCACGTCGTTCGTTATCGATCGGCGCCCGTACCCGCTTCCAAGTTCAGGTCGGGATCAATTCTAGCCGTCGGATGGTGATCTTGCGGTCAGTGTGCACCCACGTCGTCGCGCTTTCGAAAACAGCTCGGGGTAATCTATTCCATTGGATCGTCGATCAGCGACTCTCCGCTCGCCACGTCGCCCGCATTTAGACTTCTCCGCAGCTGCTGATGCGGCGAGATATCGACCGTTCGATCTCGATCGAACGGTCGATATTTAATACCATTTATACCTTGCTGCGGCCGTAGGATGAAGGCTGGATGGCTGCGATTGCGCCACGTGGCAGCATGCGATTGGCTGCCGACCGTATTTTCGTATTTCCTTGCGTATTTCTCCATTTAAATGGTATTCTGCATTCAAAAATTCATAGTAATTAGCACAGATCTCAGAAAAATACAAATAAATAGTCGTTGGAATCGTGAGATCGAGACCAAGCTAGGAAAAATGTCAAAAGTGCAGAAATACATCGTTAAATGCTGTTTTGTGCTCAAATAGTGTGTTTTCTCTAATAAATAAATGTGTAGAAAATACGTATGAATTAGAGAACAATGTAGCATCGCATGAGCACAAAATATGGCTAAATGGGGGGTTAAATACGCAATATTGAACCCAAATCACGAAGAGCCTGAGCGGGAGCCCACCAATGGGGAGATGATGCGGATGATGCTTCAGATGATGCAGGTGCAGCAGGGCGTGCTCCTGCAAGTCCAGAATGCTCCAGTGGTTCGAGCTGCTCGGGCAATTCCGGATGTCCCTCGCTTCGAGCCTGGAGCAAAGCAGTTTTGGGAGCTGGGTCCCGCTTATTTTGATGGGTCTGAGGGTCCTCTAGCTGTCGATGAGTGGATTCGGAACATAGAGGATAATTTGAAGATGGCGAAGATCGGCCCGGCTGGATGGGTTGATCTGGCGAAGAGGCAGCTCAAGGATAATGCTCGAAACTGGTGGGATGCAGAAGAGAAGATGCTGGTGGAGCCGATAGCTTGGGCTACCTTCAAGTCCAGGTTTGACGAGGAATTCTTTCCGAAGGCTGCCAGGAAGGAGATGCTGCAGCGCTTTATTGATCTGAAGCAAGGGAGCTTGACGGTGGACCAGTACCACCAAGAGTTCACTAGGCTGAGTCGGTTCATGCCGAAGATGATGCAGGATGCTGATGAGAGGGCTCAGAGGTTCCTGCAGGGACTTGCTTTGGAGCTTCAGAGTTTTGTGTCTTCCTCTGATCTGGACTCTTACCAGAAGGTTCTGGTAGCTGCGAGGAGGCAGGAGCTGAACCTGAGCCAGAGGAGAGGACATGTTGCTGGAGCTGGGAAGAGGCCTATGGAGCAGGCCAGAGCGGTGGTTAGGCCAGGATTCAGGCCCAACCAGCCAGCTCAGTTCAAGAGGCCAGGTGGGCCTGTTCTGAAGACTTGCAATCATTGTGGCAAGCCGGGTCATGTGAAGGACCAGTGCCGGAGGCTTTTGGGTCAGTGTTTGGGCTGTGGCGATGCTTCACATTCTCTGAAGGATTGTCCGAGTGTCAAGCGGCATTGGAGTGCACATGTTGCAGCACAGCCGTTGCAGCAGAGAGCGTCTGTTCCTGCTGGTCGTGGAGCAGCTCTTATCCCTCAGAGGCAGGCCTTTCAACAGGCTTTTTCACCGAGGAGGCAGGCTTTTCTGATGACCGCTGTGGAGAGCGAGGCTGTGGATGAGGTTATCGCAGGTAATCCTCAATCTAGCTGTTCCTTCTTAGTTAGTTTTGTTTGTTAGATTATGTTTGGTTGCTTGCACATGATTGTTTGCTAGACTAGGGCTTGATTGTTAGACTGCTTGTAGGTGTGATTTTGGTGTGCACATTTCCTGCACGAGTCCTCTTTGACTCAGGTGCATCGATGTGCATTTTGGCGCGGCACTTCATGGAGAAGCATTCATTGTCGACGCCCCCTCTTTCCAAGAGTTGGAATATCATTACAGGGAATGGCGTGGTCTCGGTGCATCTTGGTTGCAATTCTTGCCCGTTGGTGGTTTGTGGACATGAGCTTTACGCTGATTTCATTGTCCACGACATCATCAACTATGATGCGGTCCTTGGGATGGATTGGCTTGCGAGCTTCTTTGCTATGATCGACTGTCGGAGGAAGAAGGTGGTGTTCGAGATTCCCGGACATCCAGTATTTGAGTTCAGCCAGGGTAGCAGTTCGCTTGGCCCTGTCAGATTTCGGGCCAGTCCGGTGGAGATTGTGGCTATGCGGATGGAGCTGGAGAGGCCAGCTGTGGTGCGTAATTTCGATGACATCTTCCCCGAGGAGATGTCTGGACTGCCACCCGATCGAGCTCTGGAGTTTTCTATTGATCTTATTCCGGGAGCGCAGCCGATTTCGAAAGCGCCCTATCGTATGGCACCCGCTGAGTTGGAGGAATTACGGAAGCAGCTGGATGAGCTTTTGCAGAAGGGTTATATCAATCCTAGTGTGTCTCCGTGGGGAGCACCGGTGCTGCTACTGAAGAAGAAGGATAGTTCGCGTCGTATGTGCGTGGACTATCGGGAGCTGAATGCGGTAACCATCAAGAATAAATACCCGTTGCCTCGCATCGTTGATATTTTTGATCAGCTTTGAGGTTCGATGGTGTTTTCGAAGTTGGACTGAGGAGTGGTTATCATCAGCTGAAGGTGAAGAAGGAAGATGTTCCGAAGACAGCTGTAACGACCTGTTTTCCTAGGCGTGTTTGACTGTTGTGTGCGAGTGTTTTACTTTGTTGATTCAATTATTTTCGTCCGAGTGGATTTTTCGTCCGTGCGTCGACGCGAGCGCGTCGTTGCTTTCAGTTTTACCGTAGCGTAATTTTAAATCTGTTAAATCGTAATTATTTTTAAATTTCTAATTAGCTAATTACTTTTAGTTTAGAGTTAATTACTAAATTACTAATTTACTTTTTACTAACTTATTTATTCTTTTCTAAATTACTAATTACCATACTCTTCTTAATTACTTCTATCTAGTTACTTTAACATAACCCTAACCCTACCCAATTAAATCCTCACCGAAATGTTTGTGAGATCCAACATCTCTTCACTCCTCAACCACATCCAGCTCAACTCCCTTCAATATGTTCCCTTCCTCTTCTCATTCTTAAACAATGCCTACATCAACCATCAACAAAGACAAGCAATCCACCTTCAGTCAACCCAAGCAACCAGCAGCAACATCATCCCACATCCCACCATCGTCACAACCCTTCAACCTTACGGCAACAATCAGCTTTCCCCAACATCAACAACCCACCACCTTCAGCTACCACAACCCAACATTAACCATCCTCCTCCATACAAACCAAATCAAACAAACCAGTTTACAAATCCAAAATCAAAACCAAGCAGAAGCAAACAGAAACCACAAATCACAAATCCCAATTGAACCCCACAATCAAACCCCAAATCACCCACGAACTCAACGCCGCATCCCGGATCACGCGCCGTCGCCGTTCTCAGGCCACTCCCCTCCACGATCGCCGCCTTGGCAGTCACCCCCATCGCCCAATCTACGCTCGCGCCCGAAGTTGTCGTGGACCGAAGCCCCGACCTCCCCAGATCAAGCCGCCACGCCGATTCGCGCCGTTCTCAGCGCCAACGCCCAGATCCCGCTGCCACACTCCCCGATCGTTGCGCCTGGAAGCTCACCATCGCCTTCGAAGCCGCCTGGACCTCGGATCCAACTCGCCGCCGACCCAAAGCGTCGCCCCGTGCCTCGGATCCGCCGTCCAAGCCCGGATCTCGCCGCCCCGCCGTCTCGATTGCCGCGTGCCCCGGATTCGAAGCCGCCGCCGTCGATCGCGCCCTACCGCCGCCTCGCCGCCGCACGGATCTCGCCCAGCGCCCTCGATCGACGCCGCCGTTCAACCCCGATCATCGCCCCCACCTCCGATCCGCCGCTTGCTGCCGTTCCCCGACCCCGATCCGCCGCCCGCCGTCTTCGAGCAGCCGCCGCCGCCCCGCTCCGATCCGACCGCCGATCGCCCACGCGAGCCACGCCCTTCGCCTGCACGCGAGAACAAAAAAAAGATGAAAACAGAAGAAGAAGAAGAGGGGAGAACGACGAGAAGGGGGGGGATTTAATTGATGTGAGTTTTTATAATAATAATAATATTATTATTATTATTATTATTATTATAATTATAGTTATAAGTTATATTATTTTATAAAGTTATTAAGTTATTATAAGGTTATCTTAAGTTATTATAAGTTATAAACGGTTAGTAAGAGTTATTTTTCCTAAAGTTATTTTTAGTATATCACTTATTTTTTGTTAATAAAGTTTAGCTATTAAGATTTTTATGTTATAAGTTGAAATAAAATTACTCTATTAAAACCCTACGTTAAGTTTGTTATAAATCATTTCCGTTAAATAGGTTAGATGGTTAATAATGTTTTAATAGTTGATTTGATGTCTGGTTAATAACCATGGAACTGATGTCACGATTTAATTTGACGCAGATAAAACGTACCTCGCGTCACCACCACCGTGACCCCCACACCCGCGTCAAGGCAAGTATTTCTAGTAATGAATTGCAAACCTGGCCGTTCCAACTTAATGCTAAATCTGCTGTATTTATCAACTTCTTGTAGCCCATTTAACTTATTCTCATTTTTGTTGCTTTCTGATCTAAATGGACCAGTCATACTAATGTTGATCACTTGGAATAATTTATCACATACTTGTAATTACCTTGGACTACTTTTACTACTTGCATGTTAACAAGATAAACAAATTTGGAAAAGAGGAGTATGTTACTACACATATGTGATAACCGTCGAATACAGACGGGGTGAAACCATCGAATACAGATGGGGTGAAACTCAATCAGTAAATAAACATACACAAAAAGCCGAGATGGCTACTCCCGTCAGGTCATGTGTGACTAGTCTGGCTCGTGTTCCAGTAGGGTCACATATGACTAGTCTGGCTCGTGTCCCAGTATATGGCTGTACACTTTGGGTGGGGTTGGTCCATTGCAGTAGGGTTTGTGAGTGTGTCTCGAACACGATTACGGCCCCTCCGGTGGAGGCAGCGAATGAGTGGAGCGTCACGGTAAAACCACCGGTGATAAGGTGTATCGAGAACATTTCACCTACCCAGGCATGGACTTATCACGAGCACAAACAACCAAATACTCAACATACAACTGTTTTACTTTACTTTTAACTGCAAAAATATACATGCATGCTCGTACTTTACTTTTCTGCACTTATCATTTATAACTGTGTACTAACGCTCTTTTGTCATCTTATAATTGTTCCTCATTTCATTACTTTAAATATCTTGCCGAGCTTATCGCTGACATATATTTCAACGTGTTATGAAATATATGTTAGGTTCAGAGACAGAGCACCGTGAGGACCCTACCTTTGAGGATCCCACTTTAGAGGTAGACCCCACTGACCAGAACTACGAAGACACTGAGATCCTCTCTGCAGAAGACTAGAGCGGGACATTTATATTTCAGTTTATTATTTGTAATATTATTTTCAGGTCCTTTGTTTTCAGCAGATTGTACGGCCATGCTAGGCCTTAATTGTTTGTGTGTTTACTTCGGACGCTGGTATTGTAATGTAATAATTATTTGTGCTGTTTCTGAGAAATTCGCGTGCAGGGACCTGCCTTCGCTAAAATCACGCTTAGTGTGCTTAAGTCAAAGGAGGGAGAAAAGAGGGAAAAAAAATAAGTACCTCTTCTTTGCTTTAAGCACATGCGGACCCGCTCGCGTTCTCGCCCCCAAGTATACTGGGAAGCGGGGCGTGACAGGTTTTAGTGGTGGCCCACGCAGGTCCTCTAGCACTCTGCGAGACACTTCAGAAATGGTATAAATATTATTACTAACCAGATCGTTCGGAGAAACTAGTACACAAATATTCACTTTGTTTGATTGCAGCATGGCAGGTCAACCCAACACTGGTAATGGAAATGGTGACGCCTACAACGAAATCGTAGGACTCGTAAGAGAAATGATGGAACTCCAAGCTCGATTACTCTCTGCGCTCAGTCGTTTCGCTCATCATATGGTCGGAGATTCTTAAGACCAAGCGTTCCAGTCGAGTCAAGGTTTAATCTACGACGCCCATGCGCCAAGGACATCTGTCGATCTAACACTCGATGAGGAAATGCTGGGAGCAGCACGTAACTACGATGATGTAGATAAACTTCGAGAGACAACCCAAGTTGGAGGGAGTAAGCATCCTGAGGAACCAACAAGAGACGCTCTTGGAACAATACAAACTGCACTGTTTAAAAGGTCCGCACCTCCGGTCAACAACCGATATCAGATGAAGTGCCACCATTGTAACCGACAAGGGCATGTCAAGAAGGACTGTCGTGTGTTGCTGAGGCAATGCCTGATATGCGGAGCATCTGAACACGCTACCAGAGACTGCACTCGCCGCACCAAAAAGCCAACTACTACTCAGCATGGACCACATCTGGCCCCACCACAGAAGGCTTCTTGCACAGGCGAGGCAGAACCAACCGAGACGTCAGATTGTCACCATGACAGCCGCGGAGGCTGAGTCGGGCGGACAAGTGATTTCAGGTATTACTTCAACCCTTCTTTTATAACGCTTATATTATTTGCATCTGTACCTATTTATCTTTTGCTAGATATTCCCTACCTACTAGGTGTTGTATTGATAGCCTATCATCCAGCCCTATCCCTTTTCGATTCGGGAGCCACCCACTGCTTCATATCCCGAAGATTTGTAGAGAAACATTCCATTCATGCTAACCCTCTACCAAATCACCTGAGCATCACTGCTGCAAGTGGAGTAGTGAGAACTTCTACTGGCTATCGATCTTGCCCCATAGTGATTTGTGGATACAAGTTGTTCACAGATTTTATGGTAGTCGATATGTCAAACTTCGATGCGATATTCGACATGGATTGGTTAGGAAATTTCTACGCTACTATCGATTGTCACAACAAGAAAGTAGTGTTAGAAATCCCTGATCATCCTGTGTTTGAATTCATGAGCAGAGATCGTTCACTTGATCCTATCAAGTTTCGGGCCAAGCCGAACGAACTAATCATTGCGTCGATGCAGGTTGAGCCATGATTATGTAACGTCATCGATCTTCATCACTAGCAACATTTCGTTAGCTAATGATGGCCTTATGATCATTCTACTAATTCTTATAATTCTTCCTAATCTCGTTTAGTACGCTTGAACTCTAGCTACGTTTATTTTAAGGCGGGTAGCATTCGATTTTCGATCACCAGAAGTCGAGTTCGACAACGAAAGCAAATCGGAGGACGCTCAGAAGTATTGGAGGATGGTGCTGAAGAATTTGAGACGAGCCAAACCTGATGTGTAAGTGTAGGCTGTTTGTGTCTTTTTGAGCTTGTGTTTCTCTTCTAGCCCCATACTTCTATCTTGTATCCGATTTTTCCCAAGGGTTTGATTTCATTTTCCACCGTCCACCTTTCCTCCCCCTCTTTATTTCTTTTGTCCGTTTCCCACCTCGAGACCCGTTCCCGCCGAACCCTACCCTACCTAACACTGACTTTCGGTGCCCCTCTCCCCCATTTTTAACCCCCTCTCCTTCCTCACCAAGCCATTCCACGGCTTCCCCTTTGCCCTAACATCACCTCCACATCGTCCCTCTCGCCCGAGCTCCTCCGGCCTCACCCGAAACCCCTCCAGCTCCGCTCCATCCCGGAGGCCCCCGCCACGTCTCGCAGTCGCAGACCGTCGCACCTCGCCGCCATGGGTCGACAGCTGCCGATGGCCCGCCGATGACCTTGGGGATTGTTGGGCTTAGCGACAGCCCTCACCGCCGCCCTCGATATTGCCATGTGGACGGAATATTAGGAACCCGCCGCTCTTGGTATTCTTTGGAGCTCCTTTTTCTGGTTCTTCCCCCTCGAGCTGCCCCGCTTCGATTCCATCTTAGGGCCGCTCCTTCGTGTTTGTTGGTTCGTGAGTTTTTGGTCGTTGAATTGCTTAGGACTGATGGTGATAACCGTAGATGTCGACCAATGGCATTGGGGAGCAGTATCATTTGGGATGAGTATTGGCTTGCTTTTGGCCTTAGGTGTTGAAGTTGGATGTCGGTCTTGTGCTCGGATTTGGGAGACGGCTAGGATGTTGGTTTCTTGTTGGATGCTATTGAGATTGCTAGAAGATGTGGTAGCGATGATCTTGATCCTTGAGAATTGGCATTATATCTGCCTATTAATGTTGATCTGGATTTTGGCTTGTAATTTAGTAGCGTGGCAGATGAGGACTTTTGTGTTCGGCTGGTTAAGTTGTAGCAGCGCGAATGCATTAGCTTTATGCCTTACGTTTATGTATGCTATGGCAATGATTTGCTTGGCTAGGTACCAGTATTCATTAATGCCATGAGTTGTAATTTTAGACTTTGTGATCTTTATGTTATGTTGTTCAATAAAGCTTGCTACTGACTTATCACCTCCGGTTCCAAGTTCGAACAGGTATCATCATCATAATAGCTCTCATTTTCAAGTAATGCCATTACTTTATATTTTGGCTACTTGATAACTCGGAAGTAACCATGGTGATGATACTAGGTTTCGAAACTAGTTACGGAAGCTATAGTGATGTCAATGGTATGTATTCATCTCTTGTTTTCTTGATGCTGTGATATCACATTATATTTCATGCTATTAACAACTTATTTTCCTATGTTGTGGTCGTTCGTTGAGCCTTCGTCTCGATCGTTTAAATTGCTTAGGCAATTCTCTTAAATTCCGAGGACGGAATTATTCTAAGGAGGGTAGGATGTAACGACCTGTTTTCCTAGGCGTGTTTGACTGTTGTGTGCGAGTGTTTTACTTTGTTGATTCAATTATTTTCGTCCGAGTGGATTTTTCGTCCGTGCGTCGACGCGAGCGCGTCGTTGCTTTCAGTTTTACCGTAGCGTAATTTTAAATCTGTTAAATCGTAATTATTTTTAAATTTCTAATTAGCTAATTACTTTTAGTTTAGAGTTAATTACTAAATTACTAATTTACTTTTTACTAACTTATTTATTCTTTTCTAAATTACTAATTACCATACTCTTCGTAATTACTTCTATCTAGTTACTTTAACATAACCCTAACCCTACCCAATTAAATCCTCACCGAAATGTTTGTGAGATCCAACATCTCTTCACTCCTCAACCACATCCAGCTCAACTCCCTTCAATATGTTCCCTTCCTCTTCTCATTCTTAAACAATGCCTACATCAACCATCAACAAAGACAAGCAATCCACCTTCAGTCAACCCAAGCAACCAGCAGCAACATCATCCCACATCCCACCATCGTCACAACCCTTCAACCTTACGACAACAATCAGCTTTCCCCAACATCAACAACCCACCACCTTCAGCTACCACAACCCAACATTAACCATCCTCCTCCATACAAACCAAATCAAACAAACCAGTTTACAAATCCAAAATCAAAACCAAGCAGAAGCAAACAGAAACCACAAATCACAAATCCCAATTGAACCCCACAATCAAACCCCAAATCACCCACGAACTCAACGCCGCATCCCGGATCACGCGCCGTCACCGTTCTCAGGCCACTCCCCTCCACGATCGCCGCCTTGGCAGTCACCCCCATCGCCCAATCTACGCTCGCGCCCGAAGTTGTCGTGGACCGAAGCCCCGACCTCCCCAGATCAAGCCGCCACGCCGATTCGCGCCGTTCTCAGCGCCAACGCCCAGATCCCGCTGCCACACTCCCTGATCGTTGCGCCTGGAAGCTCACCATCGCCTTCGAAGCCGCCTGGACCTCGGATCCAACTCGCCGCCGACCCAAAGCGTCGCCCCGTGCCTCGGATCCGCCGTCCAAGCCCGGATCTCGCCGCCCCGTCGTCTCGATTGCCGCGTGCCCCGGATTCGAAGCCGCCGCCGTCGATCGCGCCCTACCGCCGCCTCGCCGCCGCACGGATCTCGCCCAGCGCCCTCGATCGACGCCGCCGTTCAACCCCGATCACCGCCCCCACCTCCGATCCGCCGCTTGCCGCCGTTCCCCGACCCCGATCCGTCGCCCGCCGTCTTCGAGCAGCCGCCGACGCCCCGCTCCGATCCGACCGCCGATCGCCCACGCGAGCCACGCCCTTCGCCTGCACGCGAGAACAAAAAAAAAGATGAAAATAGAAGAAGAAGAAGAGGGGAGAACGACGAGAAGGGGGGGATTTAATTGATGTGAGTTTTTATAATAATAATAATAATAATATTATTATTATTATTATTATTATTATAGTTATAAGTTATATTATTTTATAAAGTTATTAAGTTATTATAAGGTTATCTTAAGTTATTATAAGTTATAAACGGTTAGTAAGAGTTATTTTTCCTAAAGTTATTTTTAGTATATCACTTATTTTTTGTTAATAAAGTTTAGCTATTAAGATTTTTATGTTATAAGTTGAAATAAAATTACTCTATTAAAACCCTACGTTAAGTTTGTTATAAATCATTTCCGTTAAATAGGTTAGATGGTTAATAATGTTTTAATAGTTGATTTGATGTCTGGTTAATAACCATGGAACTGATGTCACGATTTAATTTGACGCAGATAAAACGTACCTCGTGTCACCACCACCGTGACCCCCACACCCGCGTCAAGGCAAGTATTTCTAGTAATGAATTGCAAACCTGGCCGTTCCAACTTAATGCTAAATCTGCTGTATTTATCAACTTCTTGTAGCCCATTTAACTTATTCTCATTTTTGTTGCTTTCTGATCTAAATGGACCAGTCATACTAATGTTGATCACTTGGAATAATTTATCACATACTTGTAATTACCTTGGACTACTTTTACTACTTGCATGTTAACAAGATAAACAAATTTGGAAAAGAGGAGTATGTTACTACACATATGTGATAACCGTCGAATACAGACGGGGTGAAACCATCGAATACAGATGGGGTGAAACTCAATCAGTAAATAAACATACACAAAAAGCCGAGATGGCTACTCCCGTCAGGTCATGTGTGAC
Organism: Scilla litardierei; assembly: GCA_030789695.1. Classification (NCBI taxonomy): domain Eukaryota; kingdom Viridiplantae; phylum Streptophyta; class Magnoliopsida; order Asparagales; family Asparagaceae; genus Scilla; species Scilla litardierei. The sequence continues at coordinate 5,221,447 of CM061137.1, read as the reverse complement.
TAGTCTGGCTCGTGTTCCAGTAGGGTCACATATGACTAGTCTGGCTCGTGTCCCAGTATATGGCGGTACACTTTGGGTGGGGTTGGTCCATTGCAGTAGGGTTTGTGAGTGTGTCTCGAACACGATTACGGCCCCTCCGGTGGAGGCAGCGAATGAGTGGAGCGTCACGGTAAAACCACCGGTGATAAGGTGTATCGAGAACATTTCACCTACCCAGGCATGGACTTATCACGAGCACAAACAACCAAATACTCAACATACAACTGTTTTACTTTACTTTTAACTGCAAAAATATACATGCATGCTCGTACTTTACTTTTCTGCACTTATCATTTATAACTGTGTACTAACGCTCTTTTGTCATCTTATAATTGTTCCTCATTTCATTACTTTAAATATCTTGCCGAGCTTATCGCTGACATATATTTCAACGTGTTATGAAATATATGTTAGGTTCAGAGACAGAGCACCGTGAGGACCCTACCTTTGAGGATCCCACTTTAGAGGTAGACCCCACTGACCAGAACTACGAAGACACTGAGATCCTCTCTACAGAAGACTAGAGCGGGACATTTATATTTCAGTTTATTATTTGTAATATTATTTTCAGGTCCTTTGTTTTCAGCAGATTGTACGGCCATGCTAGGCCTTAATTGTTTGTGTGTTTACTTCGGACGCTGGTATTGTAATGTAATAATTATTCGTGCTGTTTCTGAGAAATTCGCGTGCAGGGACCTGCCTTCGCTAAAATCACGCTTAGTGTGCTTAAGTCAAAGGAGGGAGAAAAGAGGAAAAAAAAATAAGTACCTCTTCTTTGCTTTAAGCACATGCGGACCCGCTCGCGTTCTCGCCCCCAAGTATACTGGGAAGCGGGGCGTGACAACAGCGTTCAGGACGAAGTATGGACACTACGAGTTTGTGGTTATGCCTTTCGGTGTAACCAATGCACCCGCAGTTTTCATGAATCTGATGAATCTGATTTTCTACGACTTTTTAGATAAGTTTGTCGTTATCTTTATTGACGACATTCTGATCTATTCGAAGTCAGAGGAAGAGCTTGCCTCGCACTTGAGGACGGTGTTGGAGATTTTGAGGAAGCATCGTTTGTATGCTAAGTTTTCGAAGTGCGAGTTTTGGCTGGACAGAGTTGCTTTTCTCGGGCATGTGGTGACTGGTGATGGAATTTCAGTGGATCCCGAGAAGATCAGGGCCATCAGAGAGTGGCCTGTTCCGCAGTCAGCGTCTAAGATCCGGAGTTTCCTTGGGCTTGCTGGTTACTATCGGTTCTTCATTAAGAACTTTTCTCGTATTGCTGAGCCGATGACTAGATTGACGCTGAAGGATGTTCCTTTTGTTTGGTCGGGTGATTGTGAGAATGCCTTTGGTGTTCTGAGGGAGAGATTGACGACTGCCCCTATTCTTGTTGTGCCTGATCGCAGCGGGGGATTTGAGATCTTTTGCGATGCTTCTGGCAAGGGTCTCGGTTGTGTGTTGCATCAGCACGGACATGTTGTGGCATATGCTTCGCGTCAGCTCAAGACTCATGAGAAGAATTACCTGACGCGTGACTTGGAGTTGGCTGCTGTCGTGTTTGCGCTCAAGATTTGGAGGCACTTCTTGCTAGTGAGAAAGTGAAGATCTTCACCGATCACAAAAGCCTGAAGTATATTTTTACTCAGAAGGAGCTCAACATGCGACAGCGTCGATGGTTGGAGCTCATGACGTATTATGAGATTAATTTGCAGTATCACCCTGGCAAGGTGAATGTGGTTCCTGATGCGCTGAGTAGGCTTCCAGCGGTGATGTTGTTGACTTTGCAGTGGAGATTGCAGCAGGATTTTTGCGAGTCTGGTGTGGAGATTGTTCTTCCTGGAGAGGCCTCTTCGTTGATGAGTATGCAGATTCAGTCGTCGATTGTGGATAGGATCAAGGCGGGTCAGGCTGGAGATCCGAAGCTGGTGAAGATTCGGGAGCAGGTGGAAGCCGATCTGCGGACTGACTTTTTGATTCATGAGGATGGCTCGCTGAGGTTTGGAGCCAGGTTGTGTGTGCCAGCTGGGGATATCAGAGAGGAGTTGTTGGTGGAGGCACACAGTTCGCCGTATTCTGTGCATCCTGGTGGGACCAAGATGTACATGGATCTTCGTCTGAACTATTGGTGGCATGGTATGAAGAGGAGTGTGGATCGGAGTGTAGCCAAGTGCTTAGTTTGCCAGCAGGTGAAGGCGGAGCATCAGCGTACGACAGGGTTGCTATAACCGCTTCCGATTCCGGAGTGGAAGTGGCAACACATCACTATGGATTTCGTGACTGGACTACCTCGGAGTCCGAAGCAGAATGACGCGATTTGGGTGATCGTAGATCGATTGACCAAATCTGCGCACTTTATTCCATTCCGAGTAGGACAGTCCACTGAGGCGCTAGCGAGGAGATACATGGAGGTAAATTCTTTACTCTTCGTTTCTATTTCCTTTTCCTAGTTTAAATAGTGATGTAACGTGAATCGTGCAGGAGATCGTACGACTTCACGGAGTCCCTGTGAGTATCGTGTCGGATAGAGACACGAGGTTCACATCTCAGTTCTGGCAGAGTTTGCAGAAGAGTTTGGGTACGCGTCTGAGTTTTAGCACGGCGTACCATCCGCAGACAGATGGCCAGTCCGAGCGGACGATTCAGATCTTGGAGGACATGCTGAGGGCGTGCATGTTGGATTTCAAGGGTTCGTGGGAGGACCATCTACATCTGGTAGAGTTTTCCTACAACAACAGCTTCCAGGCGGGTATTGGCATGTCGCCTTGTGCCGCGCTTTATGGGAGGAAATGTCGATCACCATTGAGTTGGGATGATGTTGGAGATCGGGAGCTGTTGGGACCTGAGATGATTGTGGAGGCTGTGGATGTTGTCAGGGACATTCGGGAGAGGTTGAGGATTGCTCAGGACCGTTTTAAGCATTGGGCGGATGCTAAACGTCGTCCTTTGGAGTTTCTGCCGGGCGACCATGTGTTCTTGAAGATTTCCCTGAATCATAGTGTGATTTGCTTTGGGAAGCGAGGGAAGTTGAGCCCGCGATACATTGGACCGTTTGACATTCTGGAGAGAGTTGGCAAGGTAGCCTACCGCTTGGCCTTGCCGCCATCTTTGGAAGGAGTTCACAATGTTTTCCATGTGTCGCAGCTTCGTCGATACATTAGAGATCCATCTCATGCTGTGGATTTCTCGGAGATTACCGTTCGCCCTGATATGACGTATGACCAGCAGCCAGTGCAGATTCTGGACAGGCGTCAGAAGTCGCTCCGGAACAAGGTTGTCAATCTTGTGAGGGTGATGTGGCGACACGGCTCGCCAGGAGAGTCTACTTGGGAGAATGAGGATGAGATACGAGAGCGCTACCCACTTTTGTTCCCGGACACGTGAGTGTTGGGAAATTCCGAGGACGGAATTTTTCTTAAGTTGGGGAGGATGTAACGACTGGTTTTTCATGTATTTGGATTATCTATACTATATATGTGTTTTGGTGGATTTTCTCCTTATGTGTGGTTTCCGTCTCTGTAGCTTTCGTTTTCGTCGTTTCGTTGTGATTTTCTAGCTTCTTCCTTAGATCGTTGAGTTTTGGAGTAAGTCACTCATGACGAACTTCAATTCGCTCATATCTTAGAGATAGGTTGATCTTAGAATCCGTAGGAATCTTCCCGAAGCTTCGCACTTCAATTCGGCACTTTTCGTGCACCTTAGTTGGTTCAAGAAGGGGAACCAACCGACTAGATTGAGATCTAGTCGGTCGGCAACTCTTCTCAAACCGACTAGTTCATTGAATCAATTATACAGGAGTTGTAGGGTTTTCCGGGACCCTTAGGGCACAAAAACTCTATGCCCGTCCTAAGTCGGACGGAACATAGACACAAAAGCAGCGGAAAACAATCATGTTAATCTAATTAACATTTAACCCTAAGGTCCAAGACCCTAATCCAAGATCTATGCCAACTTGGGATGGGTCTGACCATCCCAAGAAGGATCTAACCTATTGCGATTAAATTAAACTAATGCTTAATTAAACACATACCCGGAATCTCAGCCCTGAAGCAGGCGAGATGTTCCACACCGTCTTCCGAGCCGCTCCCCGTCCCACTCCAAGCTGCTCCTTGAACCGCTCCTCGAACCGCTCCGCATCCCGAGGCAAACAATCACGTGTCGCCGAGCCAACCAACCGCCGAAGAAAGTTTCACGCGAGTGAAACCTCAGCCTAGATTTCGGATCCGAATCCGAACTCCTTTGCGGCTTTGCTAGAGTCCTCAGGAGCAATGCAGAAATTTATAGGGAGAGGAGAAATATTAATTTAGCTTAGATCCGAGCGTGCTCCAACATTTACGAGAGCCGCTCAGATCTAGAGCTTGGGACGAGTTTGGAGGAAGGGGGGAGGCCCCTATTTATATAGGCGGCTGACTCTCCCCTTTTCTCCACAACCGAGGTGGGACTATTAATTTGGGATTAATTAAATCAAGTTAGTTTGCCTTTCACAAAGGGCAAACTTACTCGAATTTTAACTCCCTCACCGTTGAGCTTCAATGTTGGTACAACCTACCAAATCGAAGAGGGTTCAACGGTGAACGCGTAGGAAAAAACGGTTCGTCAATCCAAGTCCGTTTGACCCTTCAAACAATTGTCCAAAGTTAGCCAAAAGTCATGCTTCTCTTAGAAACGTAGCCGTCAAGAAAATCACAGGTTTCAAAAAACCCTAACCAGAAAATTCGGGCTTGGTGAGCCTCCATTTTCGCTGGTTTCAGCCTAACAGTTTGGGCTGACTTGTTTTGGCTATAACTTGTGCATTTGGTCTCCGTTTTTGACGCGGTTTGAACCTGCATTTAGAGCGGGACGATCCCGTCATCTAGGTAACCTTTTCAATGCGTTTATTTAATTAAATATAGTCTTAAACAATTTAAGACACATTTAATCTCTTTTGCATCATATGCAAATTAGTCCCTATCTAGGCTTAAATTTTCATTTGCATCAAATACAAATGATCTGAGGGCATATTCCTCTACATCTCCCACTTGCACTCAGGATCATTTATCCCGAATGCAGGAGATGATTGCAAACATCTTTTGCAATATTTTATCCATTGCATCAAATGCAAATAATTCTCCCTAACTAATTTCTACCTATTACTAGACGAAGGTCACACTCTGTGTGAGACCCTACAGCCTGACCCTTACAACAGGTTGGGCTGAAGCCCTATATGGCAGTGACCACGAGCAGTGGTTGCCGTCCCTGCTTTAGGAATCATCATTATGTGGTTGACTCATTGTCATGAGTATTGTCGGGACCACCCTGACTGTTTCCGTGATGAATTCCGCAGTTATAGTCTCTTCGTCTAAACTATATAGATCAAGTCTAGGGTACGGTCAAACTGTCAACCCCAATAACTTGACTCCGGTTAGTTTCTATCGATCTTTTAGTCAAAATTGTTGGACTTCTTCCAACATACTCTGGCCAGAGTTTTTACTAAAGACCGAACTAACCATACGACACTAACTCCAATTGACCAGGAGAGACGAATCCTGTCTTGGTCATTACTTTCCTCATACGCTTCAAGTGTCATCCAATCAAAGACCTTTCAACAGGCCTTGCCTCGAAGCTAGGTCATTTGATCTAAGTGGCACCGTTCACGCACAGGTTTGTCAAAATGACTTCAAGTCAAAAGACCAACTAGCCTATCATCACTGAGAGTCATCATTGACAGATTGGTCAATATAACCATATGATAACTCTTGTGGATCGTTCAGTGAACTCATTCTCTAATGAGCACCCGTGTCTCGTCTACGACTTCGCTAAGTCAAGCGATCATGAGATCATCGCCACCGCTAAACGGTGAAGACTAAGACACAATGGTCTATCCGATGTTTCGATATCCTTGTCTCGAAACATCTACGACCACGAACCCTTTTAGACTTTTGCTACAGACGGTCAAACATTTCTCCATGATCGAGATACTCATCTCGATACATGTTTGACCTCGCATAAAGTCTCAGGACTTTACCTATCTAATGTTAACTACATTATAACATAACTTAGATAAATTATTACCAAACAGCTTACTGTTATTTCGAACAAGATGTTTGTGTTATTCACACACAGAGATAGATTGCCTCGAAGGCATCTTCTCTCAACATCTCCCACTTGCACTCAGGCCCATTTATCTCGGTATCTTATACCGTTTTTACACATAAGTTTTCACGACTTCATGTGGTAGAGCCTTCGTGAGTGGATCTGCTAAAACCGTCTACACTATAGACTTAAGGGGTTTCTCTGTTCATGTTGACCAACCATTTGAATCTCATTCAAATAATTCACTTGGTCTTACGGAATCTATAGTATTTTATTTACTTGGATCTCATCCAGTTCATCGTACCTTACGATAATAATTCTTTAAATTTGTTAATGGTCATTTCAAATGGCTCATATCTGTTTCTGATAAAGTATCAAGCTTTTTGATTACTTTGTCAAAATAAATGTTCCATTCCTTTGATGCCTCGTATGTAATTTATACGCTCCCACTGACCTTGAAAACTATCTGGCTAATTCATATAAGTCGGTCCGTCTAAATCATATTTAGAAAAACGAACTTATAAGTGAAGGCTCCAATTTTCATGGTCAACTTAAGCGTTTACATCAAGTTTGGTCCGAGTAGATCTGTACACATCTGCTAGTGGAAAACGGTTTCATTATAATCCGTTTTATAGGAATTAAGATGAAAACCGTTCTCGACCAACATGATTGTACTTCACAATTTCCTTTCTGCTCCTAATCTTTCAACTTAAAGATTTACTTGCAGAAAGTGAGGAAACATTTTCCTTGGGCACGTAAACTAAATTCCAAAATTTATTTACGCACACGGATCTATTCTGATTGCATCAAGTTTTTAAATCGGAGTTACTACTCCGAATTTCATCCCGGAAGTTGACTAAGTCATCATCAGTTATGATGTTTAACTCGACTCTTCGTCTTACGAAATTCAAATAATTATACAACTTCCTAATGATTGATTTAATGAATATCTTATTGATAATGTCCTCACAGAACATTATCAAAACCTAGGCATTACTATCTGGGACTTAACCCAGAAGGAGGACTTAACTCAGAGTCACTTGCTATGGATCGCACCAAGGCTAACTCAGTGTGATTCATACTTTTAACACACGGATGTGTTAACAAACTTGACCTGAGACAAAATTACATTTTCTTTTAATTACGCAAGATTTTATATAGCTAAGTATTTGACCATTCAATCTAATCGAATCAGTTTAAATACTTTAGTCATTTCGTTCTTTATTTTATCAGACTTGTGTTTCATCAAGAACACGTGTCTTAATAAAATATACGAATAACTTATTTTGGTTAATCTAGACTCAGGTACATCAGTATGTACCAGACTGAGTTCGATAACTCATTCTCCCACTGTCTTACAGATGGGTTTCAGCCAATTTTATCTAAGAGGATAAGACTCACAAGTGTCCATGGACTTCATAATACGAGAGGTCAGACCCCTCTTTATGTGACTTGTGAAGCTTAGTCTCTCGATACGGCCTAGTCTATTTTTCCCTATAAGTTTGCTACTATCTTGTGTATTTATATATTAACATTTAATATATTATAGTTATTACAAATTACTAACACAAAACATTGCTTTGGAAGCAATGTGACGACATTCGTCAAATTGTGTTAGACGTCTTTTGTATAACAATAATTATGAAATCGTGACATCAAAATATGTCACATTTTCATATCCTCCTACTTATGCCTTTATTAATGATAAATTAAACTAACTTTCTCAATTGACTTTTCCGGAGTGCCTTCTTCCTTTTCTAAATCACATTTAGATATTTAAATAGCCCAACATAAATAAATAGCTACACAAGCGTCTCATGTATCCAAACGCATGAGAGTTGCAATCTTGAGTGTAGCTCAAGAAGTTGCTTGTCTCAAGATCCGGTTGGGATACATAGCCTTGTATCGCTCATGCACTCGTATTCGACTCAAACAGTTTGATCGAATTCTTGAACTTTGCGGATCAAATTGTCCATACAACCTTGAGGGTAGCTCGACAAGTTGTAGGGAGAAACATACTTCGAATATCATATATGTTCAAGCTGCCTCATATAGAGACGAGTGACATGCAGCGTGAATTTATTTGTTGGACCCAGAACTTAATGAAATCATATTTCTTAAGTCTGTTCTTTAGAAGGTCATTTTAACGTCAACGAGAATATAGTTTAATCCTATTAATTAGAATTTAACTTGATATTCAATTAATCAACCTATTTGGCCAATTAACTAATTCTATTAAAAAATTATATTTTGATTCCTTCGGTAAACATAGTCTTGCCCTAGTTTTGGCATATGTTCAAAATTAAATATAGGTAGAATGGCTTTTATCTATATATATCCTCCCACTATTTTTACGATCGTTTCAAAGCTTAATAACGAACGATTTAATCGAATTAAAATATTTAAAATTTAGTGAAAGAGGGATCCAATCATCCTGAACCTCACAACCTTGAGGAGACTCAACAAGTTGATTAGTTCCATGATTGGTAGACTAACTCTTAGTCAATCACATCACATGTGACTCCCTATCGTTTTTTACCCACAGTCACTTATGATCTTGAGGAGACTCAACAAATCATAATGACTGGTCTAGTCAGACCCTTGATTTCGTGTCCAGATTTGACTTATATCGATGCTCGAGGAGACCCGACGTATCGATTTGGGTCAAGTCTAGACTACATCACATGTATGTTGGAGTTTGTTCCTTAAAGATAAACATGTCATAGCTTGAGGAGACTCAACAACTATAATTGTCTTCTTTGAGTTACCAAGCTCCAAAATCAAGGAGGGATACAGATTAATCTTTAATAAGATTTATAACGCATTGACTAGATATAGTCCAGGGTTTCATACAATCATGATTCGCGACATTGCGGTCCAGCGGAACACAGCCAGGGAATTGACTAAGCCAGGATCACTGCCCCTTGGACTAGCAAGGGTTGATCCAGAACTATTAGCCAAGCACATTGACTGGATCATGGTCCATTGAATGAAGCTTGTCACTTTTATATGTGTGCCATAGACTAAACAGCTTTTATTAACAACTAATTAATCATATCAACTAGTTGCATCCTTAAATGCAAAATTTTAGGATTTGTTTAATAACTTTTATTGAGTCCTTATCAACTATAAGGTTCACGTGCTATCCTAATCGTTATTAGGATTTTAATAAATTTTATTAACAACGCAAAAAGCGAAGTCCTTTAATGAAAATTAATAATAACAATTAGAATTAAGAAACATTAAAGGGACTACCCTAATCAGGAATTAGGTCTTGAAGTGTTGTTAATATTTTATTAAAACATAGCATGTCATTAAAATTCAAGTAATAAATTTTAATCATTTTAATGGCTAACCTAAAGGGTTGTCTTGTGTTATCAAATAAGGGACAAGAAGAACTAGCCATTAAAATAAAGCTACACTAATTTATCGCATAAAGATAGTGCACAACTATTTAACAATTAAATAGATTAAGTTTATCGCATAAACAATTTTAGCATGCATACATAAATTTAACATTTAAATTTAAAATATGATTTTAAAATATTTTATTTTTATCTCATAAAAACGTGTTTTTAAAATCACAAATTTGCATGCTACCTTTTTAAAAAAATTTATCGCATAAAAATTTTAACCTTTAAAATCAGTTTTAAAATATCTCATAAAAACATCATTTTAAAAAACTTTCATTCTTAAAATTTTATCATATAAAATTTTTAGGCACTGTAAACTTATCGCATAAATTTTAAAAGATATTTTAAAAATTATCACATAAATTTTAAAACGTCATTTTAAAAAATTTCCATGTTCAAAATTTATCAAATAGAATTTTTGAACATCTAAAACATTTTTGAAAATTATCTCATAACTTTAAAAAAAAATTTAAAAGTATTTAAAAGCATTTTAAAGTTTAATAATAATGGCAGGCTAGATCGTTACGCAGACCTGGCTCTGATACCACTGTAGTGTTTTCCGGGACCCTTAGGGCACAAAAACTCTATGCCCGTCCTAAGTCGGACGGAACATAGACACAAAAGCAGCGGAAAACAATCATGTTAATCTAATTAACATTTAACACTAAGGTCCAAGACCCTAATCCAAGATCTATGCCGACTTGGGATGGGTCTGACCATCCCAAGAAGGATCTAGCCTACTGCGATTAAATTAAACTAATGCTTAATTAAACACTTACCCGGAATCTCAGCCCTGAAGCAGGCGAGATGTTCCACACCGTCTTCCGAGCCGCTCCCCGTCCCACTCCAAGCTGCTCCTTGAACCGCTCCCCGAACCGCTCCTCGAACCGCTCCGCATCCCGAGGCGAACAATCCCGTGTCGCCGAGCCAACCAACCGCCGAAGAAAGTTTCACGCGAGTGAAACCTCAGCCTAGATTTCGGATCCGAATCCGAACTCCTTTGTGGCTTTGCTAGAGTCCTCAGGAGCAATGCAGAAATTTATAGGGAGAGGAGAAATATTAATTTAGCTTAGATCCGAGCGTGCTCCAACATTTACGAGAGCCGCTCAGATCTAGAGCTTGGGACGAGTTTGGAGGAAGGGGGGAGGCCCCTATTTATATAGGCGGCTGACTCTCCCCTTTTCTCCACAACCGAGGTGGGACTATTAATTTGGGATTAATTAAATCAAGTTAGTTTGCCTTTCACAAAGGGCAAACTTACTCGAATTTTAACTCCCTCACCGTTGAGCTTCAATGTTGGTACAACCTACCAAATCGAAGAGGGTTCAACGGTGAACGCGTAGGAAAAAACGGTTCGTCAATCCGAGTCCGTTTGACCCTTCAAACAATTGTCCAAAGTTAGCCAAAAGTCATGCTTCTCTTAGAAACGTAGCCGTCAAGAAAATCACAGGTTTCAAAAAACCCTAACCAGAAAATTCGAGCTTGGTGAGCCTCATGTTATGCTATTTTGTGCTCATGTGATGCTATATTGGTCTCTAGTACATACGTATTTGCTACACATTTATCTATTAGAGAAAACACTTAATTTGAGCACAAAACAGCATTTAACGATGCAATTCTGCACATTTTATATTTTTCTTAGCATCGTCTCGATCTCATGATTCCAACGACTATTTATTTATATTTTTCTGAGATCTGTGCTAATTACTGTGAATTTTTGAATGCAGAATACCTTTTTAAATGGAGAAATACGCACGAAAATACAAAATACGATCGCCAACCAATGAAATGGCGCCACGTGGCAAAGATCTGGGCGTTCACGCCGTATCCAACGGCCGTAATCAATCCTAATGCGTACGCATACGCGCGCTAAGCTATCAAATCGTGGCCGTCGATCGCAGATCGAACAGCCACGCAATTCCCATCTCGTATCAAAGCGGGCGAGTTTGCAACCGTCCGATCGCAATCGAACGGTTGCGATCAGCCCTGATGAAGCGATGAACAGCGGGCGCTTGCGGGTGGACGTGGCGCTTCCGGATCCATCCGATCGACATCTGACGGCATTCACGAAGCAGCGACGCGATCAGATCCCAGCCGCAGATCGAGAATCCTACGGACTAGAAAGCCCCCGCGTTTTGAAATGCGAAAGATCGAAGCGGGACACATGGCGAAAGATAGCCCGCACGATGACGATCCAACGATCGACATCGACTCCGAAGCGAGTGAGAAGCGGGAAATTCCGCATGTCGACGTGGCGAAAAGCGATCCGTGTGATCGAGATCGGACGGCTGCGACGCGATCCGAAGCGGATCCGGATGTGATGCGGGTTGCGCACGATCTTTAAAGCGACACGTGGCGCTCCCGGGTTAAATCCCGCAATATCGAACGGCCGAGAGTTGATCCGCTTTAGATCTACGGTCCAGATGACTACGGGTGCGAATTTGGTGCGGGTTTGAACCCGTTAAGCCCAATAAACCCGCAATCTTATTATTTAAGCGTATTCTAGGGTTTTTGGGCGTATAATTGGCGTATTGGAGCACTTAGGAGCCGTATTTTCTTCTGCAAAAATTCTGTAAAATTCCAGAGCCTATTTTCTTATTTCCAGAGAGTCTTGAAGACTTTTTAGAGAGAATTGGTGATATTTTCTTCAACTCTAGCTTGTATTTGAGTGTTTTAGCTTGTATTTTGCCCTTAAACTTCCGTATTTTGCTAATAAACTTATGAATTCTGATCTGAAATTTGTGTATTTCTGCACCATGAGTAGCTAAATATTTTATGTGCATGGTATGGAGTAATTAGGTGATGTGAATCGTATTCGTTGGTTGTATTATTGCGCTTAATCGCTATATTTCCTAAAGTTTTAATCGTCGCTCTTAAATCTACTTTTTCATATTCCAAAAGAATTGTTCTAGTAGATGATCACCCCACAAGGGTGAGATTTGATCTCTCCAAAAGAGAGTTTCATACTTCATATGTACGTTTACAACTTTAGCGATATATTATTAGAATTGATGCGTTAACTCCCAAAAGGACATCTTCCGACGATTCGCTCCCAAAAGGAGGTTTCGTTGTGTTATAATTGATCAACCAAAGCTTACGATTCGCTGATCCTAATGAACCCATGCCATGTACATGCCTTTTATATCTATTTTTCACAAACTAGATTTCGTTGTTTGCATTGATCGCACGTAACAATCCCATCACCACACACTTTTCATACCACCTTCACCATCGTTATTAAAGTGCTTAGATTTTATTCGTAGTTACTCTATTTGATTTGGACTTGTGGTTTCAACAGATTCTCCCGAGGATTCGACATCTGGACTCCCAGATTTTACTACTTGAACGGACTCTTGCGCTTGAGAGAAGCACCTTTCGGAGCCCACCAAGTTTTTGGCGCCGTTGCCGGGGAGAACGGTTTGTTACTACGGTTTATTTCATTCAGAGGACCTTCGGTGAGATCCTTCCACTTTATTGTATATAAACTTTTGTTTGCTTTCATATAAAAAAAATATTTGTGCTAGTTTATGTGGCATAGGACTCCTAGGACACATAGGTTGACTCGACGTTTTGATATGGCTAATAATAATATGGATGAAAATTTTAGCAACAATAACGAGAATAATGTGCAACCTGGAGTGCCTAGGACTTTAAAAGATTTACTTCGACCCACTAGGACTAGCACTGCTTCATGCTTTGTTTTACCTGCAGATGCAAATTCTTTCAATTTTAAACCTGGGGTGATCCAACTCTTACCCACTTTTCATGGGTTAGACCAGGAAAATCCATATCTTCATATTAAAGGATTTGAGGAGGTATGCTTGACATGCTTTGATGGGAAAACTAGCGAGGACACGATATATCTTAAACTGTTCCCATTTTCATTAAAAGACAAAGCTAAAAATTGGTTGAATGCATTGCCATCACGCTCTATTACTACATGGATTGATTTGCAGGCTGAATTTCAAAAGAAGTTTTTTCCTATTCACAGGACACAGGGACTGAAGCGGCAGATTATGAACTTTGCCCAGAAAAGCGAAGAAACATTCTACCAGGCATTTGAAAGGTTCAATGAGTTGCTGCTCGCATGTCCGCGCAATGGCTTCGACAAAAGCAGGATTATTGGCTTCTTCTACGATGGACTGCAGCCGCAAATGAAGCAATTTGTAGAGATGATGTGCAATGGAGAATTCTTTGATAAAGAGCCAGACGAAGCTTGGACGTACCTGGAGGAGATAGCAGAAAATGCGCAGACATGTGACACCACTTCAGACTACGAGAGAGGAGGCCATTCTGCACCATCCCAGCCTACGCGAGGAGTGGCTTATAATTTGAAGCAAGAGGATGCGTTGGAGGCGAAGATGGAGGCCATGATCTCAAACAAGCTTCATGCAATGAATTTGAAAGAGGCCAAGGCAGTTGAGATAGAGCAGATTTGCGCACTTTGCGACGTCAGTGGCCATGACACCAGTGCATGCCCCACACTTCCAGCCTTGAAGAGCATGCTAGGAAATCCTACTGGGGTGAATCAAGTTTCTTCGAACTACCAGAACTTCAATTCCAACAAGGGGTGGCGCAACAATCCAAACTTGAACTGGGGCCCCAATCAGCAGACTCAGCAGCAGCAGGCTCCCCCTCAGTTCCGACAACCTCAATACAACAACAACAACTATCAAGGTGGGAACCAGAGGAGGGACCATGAGCCAGTGCAACAACAGCAGATGCAACCATTTGGCGATGCGCTTCAGCAACTTATCCAATTGCAACAAGCTCAGATGCAGCAGCAGTAGGCTCAATTTCAGGCTCAGCAGACTCAGAATCAGCAGATGAGCGAGAGCTTGGCGAGGCTTACAGCGACATTAGAAAAAGGTAAGCTTCCATCTCAGTGAATTCCAAATCCTAATATGGGCTCATCTTCTTCTGCAGGAAATAATATGAAGCCTTGCCAAGCGGTGTCCACTTTGAGGAGTGGAAAAGAGATTCAGAAGCCTGATCCACCGAGCAAACAAGCTGAGCAAGAAGAGGAAATTCAGATCCAAGAAGAGGGAATCAAAGAACAAGAGGAGGTGCAGGAAGAGAGCACGGATGTGGGTGTGAGCAAAAGCGTCATTAAAGAGAAGGAACCCGCAGCATATGTACCTGCAGCACCCTACCCTCATCGGCTACTTCAGAAAAGCAAAGATAAGTATCAAACTGAGATTCGAGAAATTTTTCAGAAGTGCCAGATCAATATTCCATTGCTTGATGCTATTAATCAAATACCTGCATATGCTAAATTTCTGAAAGATTTGTGCACTGTTAAAAGAAAGTTAAATGTGAAAAAGAAAGCATTCTTGACTGAACAGGTTAGCTCTATTGTGCAACAAAATACACCACCTAAATTTAGAGACCCTGGATCACCCACCATCACTTGCACCATTGGCACTAAGAAAATTGGAAATGCTTTATTGGATTTAGGATCTAGTGTCAATATATTGCCATATCCTATTTTTGTGCAGCTTGGGTTAGGACAGCTAAAGCCTACATGTGTTATATTGCAACTAGCTGATAGATCTATTAAAGTTCCAAAGGGATGCATTGAAGATGGCCTCGTTCAGGTGGACAAATTTTACTACCCTGCGGACTTTATAGTTCTAGACATCCAGGGACCCCAAACTGCCAATGCTACTCCTATCATCCTAGGTAGACCATTCCTAGCGACATGCAATGCTTTAATAAATTGTAGGGATGGTCAACTGAAAATTACTTTTGGCAACATGACTTTGGACTTGAATATTTTTAATACTTGCAAGTTGCCACATGTGGATGATGAGATTGAGAGGGTGCATATGATTGATTCGTTGGTGGATGATTATATTTGTTCTGAATTTTGTGATGATGCTTCTATTGTTGAGACTTTTATTGGTGATTCTGATGACATATCTTTTGTGCAGGAGAACGTGAAGGAGCTCAATGCAGTATGGGAGCCTAGGTTCGAGGCTTTGCCACCTAATGCATCAATTCAAATTTCATCTGAGGTGGAGGATCCAAAGCCAGAGTTGAAGCCACTTCCTGACTACCTTAAGTATGCTTTTCTTGGCGATGAAAACAGCTTCCGTGTAGTAATATCTTCTAAACTTACTCTAGAACAGGAAAGCTCTTTACTTGATGTGCTGAGGAAACATAGAGGTGCTATTGGTTGGTCCATTGCTGACATAAAAGATATAAGCCCTATTGTATGCATGCATCATATTTATTTAGAAGATGACGCCAAACCCACTAGAGAAATGCAACGTAGGTTAAATTCAACATTAAAAGAAGTGGTGAAAGGAGAGGTTTTAAAATTATTGGATGCAGGCATTATTTATCCTATTTCTGACAGCAAGTGGGTTAGCCCTACACAGGTTGTTCCTAAAAAGTCTGGCCTCACCGTGGTTAAAAATGAGAATAATGAGCTTATCCCAGTTAGAGCCACCACAGGTTGGAGGATGTGCATAGACTATAGGAAGTTGAATTCTAGAACTAGAAAAGATCATTTCCCTCTTCCATTTCTTAACCAAATTTTAGAGAGGGTAGCTGGACATGAATATTATTGCTTTCTAGACGGTTATTCAGGTTATTATCAGATTGAGATTGCACCTGAGGACCAGGAAAAGACCACTTTTACCTGTCCCTTTGGTACTTTTGCATTTAAAAGAATGCCGTTTGGTTTATGTAATGCTCCAGCTACTTTTCAGCGATGCATGCTCAGTATTTTTGATGATATGGTTGAGAAAATTGTTGAGGTATTTATGGATGATTTTTCAATATATGGTAGCTCTTTTCATGATTGTTTAGCGAACTTGGCTCTTGTTCTTGACAGGTGCATTGAAAAGAACCTCCTATTGAATTGGGAGAAGTGTCATTTTATGACCACAGAGGGACTTGTCCTAGGTCACCTGGTTTCTAAAGATGGTATACAGGTAGACAGAGCCAAGGTAGCAGTAATTGAGAAGCTACCAAGTCCTAAATGCGTGAAAGACATCAGATCATTTTTGGGACATGCAGGATTTTATAGGCGGTTCATCAAAGATTTTAGCGCTATATCTCACCCTCTTTGCAACTTACTTACTTTAAATGAGGACTTTATTTGGACACCTGAGTGTCAACTTTCTTTTGAAACTTTAAAGAAGTTGCTGATTTCTGCTCCTATTTTGTAGGTGCCAGACTGGTCCCTACCATTTGAAATAATGTGTGATGCAAGCAATTACGCAGTTGGTGCAGTCCTAGGCCAAAGAAAAGACAAAGTTCCAGTAGTGATTTACTACGCCAGCAAGACATTAAATGACGCTCAAAGGAATTATACAACAACAGAGAAGGAGTTGCTGGCAGTAGTCTTTGCGTTGGAAAAATTCAGGAGCTATATTTTGGGATCACCAATTTTGATATATACTGATCACTCTGCTTTAAAATATTTATTATCTAAAAAAGATGCCAAGCCTCGATTGGTACGATGGTGAGTAATTTGAGATCTGATAAGGTGATCTAGGTGTATTTTTAATCGCTCTTTTTGCTAGAGACTAGCAAAACGCTAGTTGGGGGGTGTGATTTGGGTTCAATATTACGTATTTAACCCCCCATTTAGCCCTATTTTGTGCTCATATGATGCTATATTGGTCTCTAGTACATACGTATTTGCTACACATTTTTCTATTAGAGAAAACACTTAATTTGAGCACAAAACAGCATTTAACGATGCAATTCTGCACATTTTATATTTTTCTTAGCATCGTCTCGATCTCACGATTCCAACGACTATTTATTTGTATTTTTCTAAGATCTGTGCTAATTACTGTGAATTTTTGAATGCAGAATACCTTTTTAAATGGAGAAATACGCACGAAAATACAAAATACGATCGCCAACCAATGAAATGGCGCCACGTGGCAAAGATCTGGGCGTTCACGCCGTATCCAACGGCCGTAATCAATCCTAACGCGTACGCATACGCGCGCTAAGCTATCAAATCGTGGCCGTCGATCGCAGATCGAACAGCCACGCAATTCCCATCTCGTATCAAAGCGGGCGAGTTTGCAACCGTCCGATCGCAATCGAACGGTTGCGATCAGCCCTGATGAAGCGATGAACAGCGGGCACTTGCGGGTGGATGTGGCGCTTCCGGATCCATCCGATCGACATCTGACGGCATTCACGAAGCAGCGACGCGATCAGATCCCAGTCGCAGATCGAGAATCCTACGGACTAGAAAGCCCCCGCGTTTTGAAATGCGAAAGATCGAAGCGGGACACGTGGCGAAAGATAGCCCACACGATGGCGATCCAACGATCGACATCGACTCCGAAGCGAGCGAGAAGCGGGAAATTCCGCATGTCGACGTGGCGAAAAGCGATCCGTGCGATCGAGATCGGACGGCTGCGACGCGATCCGAAGCGGATCCGGATGCGATGCGGGTTGCGCACGATCTTTAAAGCGACACGTGGCGCTCCCGGGTTAAATCCCGCAATATCGAACGGCCGAGAGTTGATCCGCTTTAGATCTACGGTCCAGATGACTACGGGTGCGAATTTGGTGCGGGTTTGAACCCGTTAAGCCCAATAAACCCGCAATCTTATTATTTAAGCGTATTCTAGGGTTTTTGGGCGTATAATTGGCGTATTGGAGCACTTAGGAGCCGTATTTTCTTCTGCAATAATTCTGTAAAATTCCAGAGCCTATTTTCTTATTTCCAGAGAGTTTTGAAGACTTTTTAGAGAGAATTGGTGATATTTTCTTCAACTCTAGCTTGTATTTGAGTGTTTTAGCTTGTATTTTGCCCTTAAACTTCCGTATTTTGCTAATAAACTTATGAATTCTGATCTGAAATTTGTGTATTTCTGCACCATGAGTAGCTAAATATTTTATGTGCATGGTATGGAGTAATTAGGTGATGTGAATCGTATTCGTTGGTTGTATTATTGCGCTTAATCGCTATATTTCCTAAAGTTTTAATCGTCGCTCTTAAATCTACTTTTTCATATTCCAAAAGAATTGTTCTAGTAGATGATCACCCCACAAGGGTGAGATTTGATCTCTCCAAAAGAGAGTTTCATACTTCATATGTACGTTTACAACTTTAGCGATATATTATTAGAATTGATGCGTTAACTCCCAAAAGGACATCTTCCGACGATTCGCTCCCAAAAGGAGGTTTCGTTGTGTTATAATTGATCAACCAAAGCTTACGATTCGCTGATCCTAATGAACCCATGCCATGTACATGCCTTTTATATCTATTTTTCACAAACTAGATTTCGTTGTTTGCATTGATCGCACGTAACAATCCCATCACCACACACTTTTCATACCACCTTCACCATCGTTATTAAAGTGCTTAGATTTTATTCGTAGTTACTCTATTTGATTTGGACTTGTGGTTTCAACAGATTCTCCCGAGGATTCGACATCTGGACTCCCAGATTTTACTACTTGAACGGACTCTTGCGCTTGAGATAAGCACCTTTCGGAGCCCACCACGGGACGATCCCGTCATCTAGGTAACCTTTTCAATGCGTTTATTTAATTAAATATAGTCTTAAACAATTTAAGACACATTTAATCTCTTTTGCATCATATGCAAATTAGTCCCTATCAAGGCTTAAATTTTCATTTGCATCAAATACAAATGATCTGAGGGGATATTCCTCTACAGGAGTTACTGTTTACTCTTAGTCGGTCTAAGAACAACCACCGACCGACTAGATGTGAAACTAGTCGGTCAGAACTTGCTCTCAGACCGACTAGTTCCTTTGATAAATTTTACCTAAGTTACTGTTTATCGTTAGTCGGTCTAAGAACGTCTTTCGACCGACTAGGTTGCAAACTAGTCGTTCAGCCATTGTTCTTTAACCGACTAATTCTTTGACCATTTTGACGACCTGAGTTACTGTTTGGTGTTAGTCGGTCACAGTTGGTCTACCGACCGACTAGTTCTTGAACTAGTCGGTCAACAACCCTTCTTTGACCGACTAATCGCTGTCGTAAACCTAGGGTTTGCCCAGCCGCCGCACGAATCCTATTTAAACCCCCCAATCGTTTTTCTTTCTTCTTTCATTTCTTCTGAGCCTCCTTCTTCCCCAAATCATCATCCATCTTTCCTAGCCATCCTCCTTCATCCCCGGAGCCCCCTCTCACCACCATTTGCGCCGGGCACCATGCTTTAGGCCGTCTCCAACCCCTAAAACCCCCCAAAACCTCATTTTCTCCAGAATTCTCCATCCATTCCAGATCTGAACCGTGGTTTCCGGATCGTTCTTCCGTCACCGTGCTTACTCGGCATCGTTCTTCCGCTAACGATTCGGTAATAACTCGATCCTATAATATACTCATAACCCATTTGTGTTTTTGTAAAACCCAAATAAAAATGGATGTTGTTTTGATGGTTGTTTCTCCATAACAGCGACTTTCCCCGTAGATTAGCGATGGTGAGACGAACCTTCGTGATCGTCATCCTCGGTGCTAGGCAAGTGAAACTTGCCACTTATGGTTTTAGGCCATGTTTTAGGCCATTTACTTGTTTTAGCGTAAAAGAGACTAGGCAGTGAAAGGATAGCTACCTAGATGCCCTTGATCTAGCTTGACAACGAAGCTAGATCCGTCACCTTCATCATGCTCGTATGTCATGTTTAATTTCAATTAACGGTACGCGAATATCTGTTCATGTCCTTGCATACTTGCTTGTTCATCGTGTTTGTGTAGCACACGCTACTTTAAAATGTAAGCTGCGGCGAGTAGGATTTTGACTCCTACATCGTGACTTGAGGCTAGGTGCACCCCTATGCCAAATACACTTCCTGGCTCGTGATCCAGAAGCGAGCTAGTGTGTTGCTAATCCCAACGCTCGATACACGTGGAGGGGTAGGGTTAAACGGTCGCTTGAGCTTAGGAGTTGGCCCGATCAGCTACTCTAGCCAAAAGACGGAAACTCTGAGTACAAAGTGAAAATCGTGATAAGTGATTCGTGAATTAGTGATTTGGTAGCTTCTGCTACATCGTGCGTGCTTGACCCTTCTTGTCCTTTTTAACTGTTGCATCATACTTAAATGTCATGTCATTGCATCCTACTTGAACTGTTAGGTTGTTAGTTTACTTTCAGTTTCCTTGCTCAAGTCTTTTAGACTTGCTGACATGTGCCCCTCTCTCTTTTGGGTGACACATGTTAGATCCTGAGGCAGAGTTCGTTGGAGAGGACGTGGTGTTTGCTGACGCTGAGTCAGGACCCGCGTTTGCCGAGGAGGAGTACGTGGACACCGGGGACCAGTCCTAGTGTCTTCGTTGAGCTTTTCCTTTTATTTCAGACTGCTGTAGTTGTCGGTGCGCAGCACCAATACTTTGTTATGTTGTCTTTTGTTGGCCATGTTTTGGGCCTTTAGATTCTTTCCTTTAGCCTGGTGGCTTTTCTGGATGTTGAATATTATTGTGGACAAATTCTGAGATTGGTTAACTTTTATCAGTCTCCCTTACCATGTTATTATTATTGTTGTTCCATTTGCACTTACAGGGACCTGCTTTTGTTTTATTGACGCTTATCAGGCGTGTGGCTTCACAGCTCCACGTCTGTGCGGACCTTCTCACGTCTCGCCTCCATAGCTTTGGGAAGCGGGGCGTGACAATATGTGTACATTAATATTGGGATCATTACATCGTATCCCCCTTAAAATAAATTCCATCCTCTGAATTTTAAAATAATGGTGAAGACATTCTATACATTACATCATCTTACAACAACAAAATTACATCAAACAAACATGTGAGTGTACTTCTCTCTCATCTCATCCTCGAGTTCCCAGGTGGACTCTTCTGTTGACTCTTGGTGCCACTTAACCCTTTCAAGACCGATGGTCTTCTTCCTCAGCATCATCTGCATTCTGTTCAAAAATAGCCACTGGTTGCTGATCATACGTCAAGTCTGTACGCACTTAAATGTCTGAGAAGTCAACCACATGACTAGGATCTCCAATACATCTCCTGAGTTACGATATGTGAAACACGTTATGCACTCCTTCAAGAGATGCTGGTAATGCAAGCCTATAGGCCACCTCTCCAACACGAGCTAAAACTTCAAAAGGCCCAATATATCTCGGACTCAACTTTCCTCGTCTGCCAAAACGGATCAGTCCTCGAGTAGGCGAGATCTTCAAAAACAAATGTTCGCATGGCTGAAACTCTAAGTGTCGCCTCTTTGCATCCGCCTAGTGCTTATAATGGTATTTGGCTATTCGAAAATTATCTAAGACGACTCTCACTACATCCACCGTCTCAGCGATCATGTCTGGGCCCAACAGTTCGCGGTCACCGACATCATCTCAACTAATAGGAGACCGACACTTTATTCCATACAATGATGCAAATGGCGACATGTCTATACTCGCCTGATAACTATTATTGTAGGCGAACTCTACCAGGTGTAGATGTTCATCCCACGAGCCTTTGAAATCCAGCATGCACGCCCTCAACATATCTTCTAGGATCTGAATCGTCCTCTTCGACTGACCGTCTGTCCGTGGATTGTATGTAGCACTGAAACTCGGTTGAGTTCCTAAGATAGCCTACAGACTTCTCCAAAAGTGAGACGTAAACCTGGTGTCAGGGTCGGAGACTATGCATACAGGTACTCCGTGAAGTCTCATGATTTCCTCCATACATGACTTAATCAGAATTCATACTACCAGACAAATCAGATAGAGGTATAAAATGAAAGAATCTTACCTCCATATATCTCTTGGCGAGATGGTTTGTAGCCTGGCCGACGCGGAATGGAATAAAATGAGATGATTTTGTTAATCGATCAACGATTACCCAAATGGCATCATGTCCTCGAATATAACAAGGTAACCCAGTCACGAAATCCATCGTTACATGTTGTCACTTCCACTCTGGTATCGGAAGAGGCTGCATCAGTCCTACTGTTCTCTGGTGCTCTTCTTTCACTTACTGACATGTCAGACATGAAGCTACACCACTAGACACACTAAGCTTCATACCGTGCCACCAGAAATGTCGTCGCAAATCACGATACATCTTGGTGCCTCCGGGACAAATAGAATAAGGCGAACTATGAGCTTCTCTCTGCAGTTCATCCTGTATATCACCTGATGGCACACAAATTCTGTTCCCAAAAACGTAGAGACCCATCTTTACGAATACAGAAATCAGTGCGAAGTCTGGCCTCTGTCTCCTACAAGTATTAAGGCATGTATTTTTTCAAGTATTCTTCATTTACTAATTCCAAATGGTGAGTTGAAATCATTTAAAAATAATTCGGTCACCACAAAAATTAAGGAAAAATATGTAAGGATTCCCAAAAATTATACGCACACATATCCGCCCAAAAAACGTACCAATCTGCATACATTAATTTTGGGGTCATTACACCCTCGTACTGTTAACGCCATTTTTGGCTTTAACAAGTAGCATACTGGGTCTTATATCATATGCCATGTTTGCTACTTGAGGGAATTTGTGAGCTAATTAGATCATCTAATCTTTCTTTACCTTTATTAAACCCATCAACATTTCTATACACAATTCTCATGACTTGCCTTAATGATGGTCATGATATTTTCTATGGTACTAAACCTATCACTTAGGTCCTTATATTCTACAATAAGCTTCATATTCAATTCTTCTAGTTAATTATTCTTACTGGTAAGTTTGCTATTTTCTTCCCCGATCTTCTCAAAATCAAAATTAGAAGAACTAGTATTACAAATTTAATGCTTCTTCTTAATATTTAGATGTTCTCTTAATTTACTCTCATACTCGGCATAAAGCTTGTGATGCTATTCCTTCCAATCACCCCCCGTCATCACTGGAACCACTATCACTAGAGTGTGAGTCATAATAGTTTACCTTGTTGTTTTCATTGATCATGAAGCGCATGTATGCATTCTCTTCCTTTTTACTTCAGATGATGAATAATCGGAGCTTCCATCTCTATTACTCTTATGACAGGTGGCAAAGGTTTTTATCTTCGACTTTTTAACCTTTACAATGTCCTTTCCTTTCTTGTTTGTAAGTGGGTAATCTCTCTTTAAATTCACTGACATATTAAATTCAAAACAAATAGGATCATTAGATAATATATGTTTCCGATTTCGGGACTTACATGATTTGACGATTTTCTGAAACCCCTTGTAAATGAGATATAGTTGATCTTTACTATCATCTCCAGACTCCTCTGTTTCCGATGTGGCTTTGAGAGCGAAGATCTTTTTTCTTAGAATCCTCCTTGATACGGCTATTTTGGAGAATGTAATGACTCCAATTTTAATGTACGCGTATTTATACGTATTTTAGCGTAAATGCGTACGTATAATTTTTGGAAGTATGCTAGTATTTTTCTTTTAATTATTTGGTGTAGGAATTATTTTTAAAAGATTTTTAACTCATCATTTGTTATTAGTGAATAGAAGTATTTAATGAAATACCATGTATTTGTGATGTATGGTGTATTTCCTTATGTATTTTTATTTTTCAAAAATACAAATTCCTAAAATCTATAACCATGACACAACATTAGCATGGTGTCATAATGCATGCATACTTAGCTAACAAGCGTATTATGCTTTGAACAAGTGTGTGGATGAGAGGATTTGGGGGGGAACAAAAATCAAAAAGGAAAACCAAAACAATCAAAGAAAATCTCTCATTCTCTCTCACCCTCTTCCCCACACAACCAGGCCAAAATTATACGCTCCCCTTTTTCCTCCATTTGCACCACTTTTTGCACCACCATCACCACCCCAAGCTCCTCCCACTCCACCACCAAGAATCCCCACTTTTCCCCATCATTTTAACACCAAAAATTCTCCCCAAATTACTCCACAAATCCAACTTTTGAAGGCTAGTAGGAGATTGAAGGAAGGAGACTAGGAGCTCAAATTCACCAAGGAAATAAGAAGGGCCAAAGAAAATTTTGAAGGACTTTTGGAGGTAGAAATTCTTATCACCTTAGTAGGGTTTAGTTTTAGAACTAAGGGTTTAATTAATTAGCAAGTTCTTTAGATTTTGAGTAGAAATTAAGTTTTGAACTTTATGCTGAAATTTACACAGAATTGGCTGATATTTTGATAGATTGCTGCACTTAATTGGCTACGTAGAAATTCATGAAAAAAATATATGTTCTTCATATTGAAATCCTTAACAACTTTCATTTTTACAAGTTTTGCAAATTCGAACTGAAAAATAGAGTAAAAATTCAGTTTCTAAAACTGGTCTATTTTTAGACAGTTTTGACATCTTTCAGTAAAACGAGTAGAACTCCATGCATACTTTATAAAATATTATGATCTTGATGCCGTTGGAAAGCTGACTTCAAGATATTCAACCCATAATTTTCTTAGATTTTAATTCTGTCTATAACTTGTAGCAAAATGGACTTGAACTGAACTCAGTTTCTGGTTCAGAATTCTGAAATTATACCTGTCAGGAGAAAATCCACCATAAATCACATATGTCAACAGAGTTTATGAAAATTGGTCAGTGAAAGGAAAACACCCATATCTACAACTTTCGTGAAGGGACCATACACCAATTCTAACTGTAGATATGATAAAAGTGATATTCTTTCTGTTGTAACAGTTTTTGACAGATTCATATGCTAATTTTGCTTAGTACTTATCATGGTGTAGTTTTGTTTGAAGTTAAGTTTGTTTGTGCTAATCATGTTCTCAATGACATACTCTTGATACATGTAATTATGCAGATGGTTCATGAAATATTCGTTATGTTAATAATGTTTAAGTTCAATTTGTTTATGCTTTTGTGCTCACATTAGTATGTTCATAACGATGAGTTTGTGATGATATTCCATGAAATTCTTTAATTGATATGATGATGATGATGATGATATTTGTTAAAAGTTGGTTAAAAGCGGTATTCAAGACCGCTAGAAGATTCGTTGACAAACGAAGTAACATCTTAAAAACTGAGAGTGAGAATGAGTGTAATGCTCCTAAGTGATAATACCAGTATTCCTCCTTCAGTATGCGGAAGATTCACACACTAACCACTAATTTGGACAAAGTTTACTTACGTGTCCAACTACTGTGCAATTACACCCAAAGCGGGGTATTTATTCATATGGGCATAAATGAAAATGTCATACTTGTAAATAATGAGAATGAAGAGCTAATCTACTTGGTGATGGCACTCTTGTAATTAAACCCCTAAGTTTGAGGGTTTTTGATTAGTAATTAAAAGCAATGGCAACTTGGTAATAATTGAAACAAGTGAAATATCTTCCCTCCTCTTTCTACATGCTTCTTTCTTCTTCCAAATGTTATTTTATTTTAATTTTTTTTAAAAAATATATATAACACCAGCACCCACGTACTGGAAGTGGGGGCCGAAAGTGGTGATTTGTGTTGCACACTCGTACGCTCCCGCTTGTTGTTTGCCGCTGCCCCGCTGTACCTTTTGTGTTGTGCTGGAGTTTTACAGTTCGTGCTTACTTTTGCACCTGCTTTAATTGCCTGTGTTGTTCTAGCAGTTGCAGTTGCCTGCTAAATTCTCCTTGTAGCGCCATTACACTTGGTACTCCCGTACCGCGGTCGTCACCCCTGCCACTTTTGGGCACCGGGGCGTGACAGGTTTTGTGGTGGCCCATGCAGGTCACTGCACACTGCGATTGTGTAAGGATGATACAGGTAATGCTCCGACATTTCAAGAAGTATATGAGGTACTAAGTTAGATTTGTTCTGTTTCTCCTCCGCAGAGTGGAGGCAGGGAACGGAACGTCTCGCGGCGACGGGACACCTGGAGGGTCCGGAGGGACCGGAGTTTCGGGTAGCTCAGTAGACCGGACCTCAGAGTCAGCCCTGATGGCGAAGGTCCTGATGGGAATTTTGGACCATTTGCAGCGGATGGAGGACAGGGCAGCTGGGCACGAGGCGCCTACACTGAAGGCCCCGAGTTACAAGCAGTTTCGATCCTTGAGACCAGTGTACTTTTCTGGCAGAGAGACCGGCCTAGAGGCCGATGAGTGGCTGCGTCACACAGAGGATGACTTGACCTTGGCTGGTGTACCCCCAGAGGCATGGGTAGAATTGGTCAAGCGGCAGTTGACTCATCAAGCCCGAGATTGGTGGGATGCCCAGGAGAGGCATATGACTGGGGTAGTGGAGTGGAAAATCTTCAGGGAGAGGTTTGAGGCCCATTACCTTCCAGGGGAGGCAAGGGATGAGTTGAGGCAGCAGTTTGAGCATCTGACGCAGGACCGCAGGACGGTAGACGAGTATGATGCAGAGTTCTCTCTTTTGAGCAGATATGCCCCGGAGTTAGTGGCGACGGATGCTACTCGAGCTAGACGCTTCCGCATGGGCCTAGACCCAGAGGTCAGAGGGGCTATGGCTACACCGGAGCTGTTGACATACGAGGCAGTGCTTAGCGCGGCTCGACGGTACGAGCTACACATGAGGAGCCTGGAAAAGCTCCCAGCCGTCGACAGACGACCTGGAGCACCACAGAGAGCCACTCCTCGCCCGACTCACCAGGCGACCTTCAAGCGATCAGGGCATCCACCAGTACCACAGAGGAGGCCTGCTTGTTCGAGGTGTGGAAAGCCCGGGCATGCAGCCAAGGATTGTAGGGTGATGGGCAGACAGTGCTACACCTGCGGCGAGATGTGGCACTTTAGTAGGGATTGCCCCCGACGGAGACGGCCTATGGAGGCACCAGTACCAGTAACAGCTGCACCGCCCCAGCCGAGGGCACTTCCACCGGCACCGCAGCGGTTGGCTCTTCCACCACCACCGGGGCCGCGACCGACTGCTCCGAGGGGACCTCCAGGGAGGCCTCCACGGCGTGACTTCCAGAGGCAGGCTCCTGCTCCGCAGAGGCCGCCGCAGTTTCAGATGACAACGGTCGAGGCCGAGTGCTCAGGACAGGTGATCGCTGGTATGACCCTAACCCTAATCCTTGTATTTCATGGTTCTATGTTTAGCTATTGCTAGCTGGTTAGTTGTTTGTGCTATTGATCGCACCCCGGATACACGTCCCGAGGCGACGGTTGTAGTTTTACCGCAAGCGCACGGTGTAGCGGTGAGCGGGTATCGAACACAGGGAGGACGAATGACCGTGCTTGCTCCTAATCCACCTGGCTATTCAAGAGAGATAATTGCCTTGGGCGATCCTGTCACAATCGTCAGACAAAAGTGCGAAATATCAAATCAAATAAAGAACGCCTAGGGAATGGGGAATCCCCGCTACTCACCTCATTTCATAAGAATGGTTCGTCGGTATTAAAATTGCTAGAATGAGAATTCGGATGAACTAGTTGCAACTAAATGTAGAACCAAGCTCACGCTCTCGCGCTGTTGCCGGTCTATAGCTATCCTAGGTTTGGGTCCAATCTCTTGCAAACCCTAGCCTAGGGAAGCTAGCATTAGGATCAACATCATCGTCCAATTGCGCACCGAGCCCAATCTCTTGCAAACTCGGTCCACGATCTAGATTAGGATAGTTCCTACCCGTCCAATCTCTTGCAAACGGGTATCGGCACGGAATTGCAACCGGAGGTCCTAGTATCGGTCCAATCTCTTGCAAACCGATACTTCGAAGATCCGACTCCAACCCAATTCGGATTTCTAGGGCTTCCTATCAAATTGGGATCCAATCTCTTGCAAATCCCGATTGACATGAATACCTAGCAATCCGTAGTAATTCGATCCCAATCTAATCCCTAATAACAATCCTAGCTCAATTTCTACCAATTCAACACAAATAGGAAATAGGGCTTGTAGGGTTCATCCCCACGCCCCGAGACGTGGAGACTACTCACAAATCATAGCAATAGCGCAAAAATAATCAATGAAATAGGCAATGGAATTCATCACAACAATGATATAAACAATAAAAATAGAGTTTTTGGGGAAGAGAGATGCAAACCCAAGTAGATCTTCAATTAATCCAACAAAAATCCAAGTTTATCTCTTCTCCAATCACAATTAATAAAGCTAAAAAGTAGACTCAAAAAGCTGCAAAAAATCTGAGAGATGGCTCCCAAAACTAGGGTAAAAACAGGGCTTAAATAGCCCCAAAAATCGTCCAAAAATCCTGACCAGAACGCCCCTGCACAGCCTGTTTTCCGCAAATTTCGCTACAGGCAGCGCATCGCACTCGGCCGAGTGACAAAAGTCGCTCGGCTGAGTGAAAACCCTGTAATTTTCAGTAAGTCGGGGCCTTCAGGGGTCTTCAGTTCGGGGGCGGCTCGGCCGAGTGAGTTGTCGTCACTCGGCCGATGGCTTCAATGCACTCGGGCGGACGGGATTTACCACTCGGCCGAGTGGGTCTTCTGAAGCTCAGGTGGCCGAAAAACAGTAACTTCGATATTTTTGAGGGCCTTCGTCTGGGCGCCACTCGGGCGGACGTGGTATAGTCACTCGGCCGATGTGGTCTCCGTCGCTCGGCCGAGTACACATGGAAAACGTGTCTGAACGGGTCGGCCGAGCGGTGTCTCGCTGGTCGGCCGAGTGGCTCCTCCACTCGGCCGAGTGGGACACAAAAAATGCCCAATCTGATTGTTTTGGCCTCCTCGTCGCTCCTGCGACATCCATTCTTCTTCCGCTCCTCTCCAACAGTAAAATATCCCTCGGGGAGGTCGTCGGTGGCCGTGTAGAGTAAGCGCATCTCGAGATCACTCCTAATCGTGCCAAATCACCTTAAATGCGACAAAAACAACAAATCGTGAAAAGCATCGCAATATCGTCGATATATCGTGAAAAACGTGATTTGGGCGATCTAAATGGCATGCAAATCCACGGGAAAAAGGTGTAAAATATGGAGTGATCAAAATCCCCCAAGCTTGCCTCTTACTCGTCCTCGAGGAAGATAAGTAAAAGGCGAACCCGGTGGATTCGGAAAACGAAAACGGCGAAAAACGAAAAAATAATGAAAAACGAAGAAGAATGAAAACCAAATGAAAATAAAGACGAAAGAAAGAAGCGAAGAGGTAGGGTGCTAGATCATTTTCTCAGGACGTGGGTTTCACTTACTCTTATAGCATGCACCGAATGAGAAATACATGTCAAAGAATCTTATTTTGATATCATAGTATAATAGTGCAAATAGAAATAGAAATCCCACGAACAACGATATAATCATGAAAAACGGAATGATTTTAAAATCAACATCGTCTGAATCATTTAAAGCGGTATACAAATCACAGATCACACACTTTTCAATTGAACGCTTTCTATCTGGGGTATAAGAGTATCACACTATAGAATAGAGAGAATGGAAAAGTTTGGATTTCATGAAATGAACGCTAGGCTTAGATTTCTGGATTTCGTGAAGCTAGAAACAATCTCACCGAGTATAGAATATTACTTAGCCTAGGTTGTCGTGCAATGTCAAGTGGTCACTCTCTCACACATCAATGGATCCCCTCCCCCAAGCTTATCTATAAGCGTGGTGGCACAAAAAAAATATATTTAAATCCCCATTTTTCATACATATAGCTCCAAAAAGCAAAGAAGAGAAAGAAGAGAGAAAGTGGGATGGGATATTTTATTGAGGATTTTTCCTCCATTTCTTTTTTCTTTCTTTTTTCTTTCTTTGCAATAAGCAATATATACACAATGATCCCAACTCAGAGAGAGGTAATGATACACAAGAATGTTTTTCTCTCTTTTATTCTCTCTTTTTTTTAGAATAAGAAACTTGGAGCTAGTAATTAATAGTGGGGGAAATGCCATAAAAATAGAATCACTAAGGGGGGGATTCACCAATGATTTTAAAAGTAGAGAAATGATGTTCAAGATTTGTGAAGAAAGAAATAAATGTAACTCTCAGTTCACTCTATAAGACATGCACGACAACTTCAGCAGGGTAATCTAATCTACTCAGTTTCGATCACAAAAAAGCTAACTAATCCAGATATATCATAGCTAACATCATTCAATCATCCGGAAGTGAAGTGTACAATTCATGCATATAGAAGTGATAAAGGAAAAGAAATCAGTACTCCAGATATAGGCATTCAATGCGTGAATCTTGGTGTGTTTTCTGTGATAGCATACATATGAATATTCAGGCTCAGCTAATAATAAAACTTCATCCATTTTCATGTGAAAAAAGTGTGGGTTACTATTTCTAAATGCAAAGCAAGTCATATCATATGATATCAGATATAAAACCTAAGACATGACAAATATAGCATGCATATAGAATAAGCTAACTCCACGTAGACATCATCACAGAAAATTCATCTCTAGCATGAGATGAAAAAGGAAAGAAGTAAAGATAAAAGGAAAATAGAACTATGCAATGCGGCACACAGGCAAATAAGAAAAACGTGATGCATGGCAAGATAAAGGAAAAATAATGAAAAATAAGTGCAAAAGTGAAAAACGGTGTGAAAAACTGAAAATAAAGGTGGCTAAACGAAAAAGAAAGTGAGGACTCACTCCCCCAAGCTAAACGGCACAGTGTCCTCAATGTGCAAAGTGTGGCACACAGAGAGACAAGTAATGAGAGGGGCAAGTGAGGATGCATGCATGATGGAAAGAAAAAAGATAATAAAACGAAAAATAAAGAAGGGAAAATATGATGCGGATATGATGCATGCACAGATATGAGTGATACGAGTATAAATGTGTCACCAGAGACTCTCCCTCTCCCAAAAAAAATATAAATAGATATGACAAAATGAGAATCGCAAAATAAGTGAGGGGAGGGGGGCGGACAAAAATGCAACGGGACCCAGCAGAAACGGGCAGCACAACGGCAGGAATGAATCGAGGCATCAAGGGTGCCTAAGAAGGTGGCGCTGCACCGTCTCCGTCCCGTGGCAGAGGTGGTGGAGGTGGAAGAGGCTGCTGAGCGGGGGTGGGTGTGGTAGTGGCAGCAGGCTGAGTGTGTGTGGGGGTGGGCACCTGCTGGGTGGGTGGGGGCACGCGCGGGAGACGCTCTAATACCTGTGTCAGGCAGTAGTGAATCTGAGGGATCAGCTCTAAGCGTCCAGCCAACGTAGAGACGGTGGAGGACATGGTCCTAAGGTCACCTCTAAGACCACCCACCGCCAACTCAAGAGCACGAATGCTCTGCAGTACAGTGTCGGGCGGGGGTGGTGCAGAGGCACGCACCGGTCTAGGCTGCGCAGGGCGAGGCTGGCGTACGCGCGTGGAGAATGTAACGGGCTCAGCAGGGAAGGGGACAAAAGGTGCCGCGCCTGGAAAAGTGGGCCTGGCCTCGGTGTGAGGGAAGGAGGAGGAGACTCTTCCGCCTCGTGGGCGGGGCCGGCGTCATCCGACCTCTTCCGCTTAGCGGAAGGTCTCCTCGTCCGAGGCCGTGTCCGGGGCGGCATATCGGCCCCGAGCGCGCCGAAAAGTGAAAAAGTGCGGCGTGTGCAAAAAGAGTGGAAAGAGTGTACCAAAACACGCCGCGAGTGCTAAGCGGTGGAAGCGTGCGAAGTCCGCGCCTCCACGAAGTCCGAAACAGCCCGTAGGAGCTCCCCTGGCCTCCCCTAAGCTCCAATAAACAACCTGCGCGTGAAAAAGCTATATCAGCGAGTAATAATCAAAATGTATGGAGCAATAGGGGTATAATGGATAGATATAGAAATTGATTTGGGTTAGGGGGGCGTTTAGCACATGGATCCTCAAAAAATACACGAAAAGAGGAGAAAACGGTGAAAATAAGCGAACCGGAGGTGATCGGAGACGGGGCTGCCGGCGGCGACTCGGGCGGGGTCCGACGACGGTCGGCCGGCGGTGGCAGGCCGAGCGGCGGCGCGCGCGGGCTTGGTCGGGCGAGTGGGGGTGAGAACGAAGCGAGTTCGGGCGAGGGCAGGCGAGGGGGCGCGGGCGGATTTGGGAATTTTCGATTTCGAAATCCGCGCCCCCTTCGTCACTTATATAATAGAAAGTTACGACTCGGCCGAGTGACGTGGTCACTCGGCCGAGCGAGGCAAATAAAAATTTCTCCCCGATATCGCTTCGGCCGAGTGGCTTTGCCAGACTCGGCCGAGTGGAGTAAGTCCATTCGGCCGAGTGACTCAAGCTACTCGGCATGACTCGTCCTAGGAGGGTATCCGTTTTACTCGGCCGAGTGAATATATATACTCGGCCGAGTAGCAGTTATAATGAAATGATGAAAATAGACAGAGAGTTGGGTACAGCAGACTTCCCTCGTTCGTGAGCGGCTCGGCCGGACGAACTTGTGTACTCGGCCGAGTGAGCCTTAATTTCTGCTGTTTATCTTCGTTTTGGCTCTAAACTCCGTCTTTCTTTCTCCAGTCGATTTCCTCTCCTCCTGAGCGTCGAGCGCCTTCTTGGGGCGCTCCTCGTCGTCTCGTTCATCCTCCTCATGACGGATCTACCTATCTCCTCTCCTGCCAAGAAAATTCGGACCCGTTATCACGAAATTTTTGGTCGGATGACTCAAAATACTAAAAATTTCTAAAACGAAAGTAAAGAAAAAGTAAAAATAAAGCAAAAACCGTCGGGTTGCCTCCTGACAAGCGCTCGTTTTAGGTCGTGAGCTCGACCCCCTATAATTTTCAATCAATGCGGGATGTTTGGTGCATATGAGATGCACCCGTCAAACTTGCCGGGGAGCGCGCTTGGATTCGAACGTGGCGGCGTAGCGTTCTCCCGCGGTGGTCTCCTATCTCGAATAGTGTTGGGGGGAGGCTCCCCCAAGCTAGCATTTGCCCCGGTCAACGGCTTAACCGGCGATGCCGATTTCCGTGCCGGCGGAGCTTTCTTTGGAGACTTTAATTTCGAGAGCTTGCAGAGCTCTCGAATCCTCGCGACATCAGCGCCGCCTTCATCTTCATCAGCGGAGAAGTCGGGGGAATCATCTTTGTTCTCTTCATCTTGGCCTAAATCCGGGCCTTCTTCAAATTCTTCATCAAAAAGGGCACCAATTGAGTGAGGAGTCGCCTCCTCTATCACCTCATCAAGGAGGTCCATGTAATCAAGCTCCTCGTGGTAAGGCATGTGTTTCATTGCCTTAGGAATGTGGAGCTCCACCTCGATGTTGCCGACGTTTAAAGTAAGTGTGCCTTCGCGCACGTCGACGATGACTCCGGCGGTGGCGAGGAATGGGCGTCCAAGTATCAATGAGGTGTCTCCCTCCTCCTTAATGTCCATGATGACGAAGTCACATGGCAAGCATATTCCACCCGGGACTTGAAGTGGGATGTCTTCGGCAATCCCCACCGGCCTTGTTATCCGTCCATCGGCTAATTGAATGCGCATGTCGGTGGGTTTCAACTTTGTCCCGGTGTTAAGCTTTAAGAACATGGAGAGGGGCATGAGGCTCACACTAGCCCCAAGGTCGACCAACGCCTTTTGAAGAGGCACGCCGCCCAAAGTGCAAGGAATCCGAAAACTCCCCGGATCTTTAAATTTTGCCGGCTCCTTCTCTCTCTTGGTGAACCAAGAGCCCTCC
This sequence comes from Scilla litardierei, assembly GCA_030789695.1. Taxonomy (NCBI): domain Eukaryota; kingdom Viridiplantae; phylum Streptophyta; class Magnoliopsida; order Asparagales; family Asparagaceae; genus Scilla; species Scilla litardierei. The sequence goes on along the minus strand of CM061137.1, from coordinate 5,187,521 downwards.
TCGGCTAGCATTATCTTCTCCTTCCTTTTCCTCCCCGAAATCAAGTCCTTCAAGAATTTAGCATACGTGGGGATCTCGACGATGGCGTCGAGGAAGGGGATGTTAAGGCTAACTCCTCTTAGGTACTCGAGAAATTTTGCTAGCCTCTTCTCCATTTTCGCCTTAGCGAGCCTTTGGGGGAATGGGACTGGTGGCATGAAGCGCCTCTCCTCAATTAATAGCTCCGCCCTAGATTTCTCCTTGTCTTGTGGCTCCTTCTCCTTATCAACCTCAACTACCGGCTCACCCGGCTCCAAGCTTTCCTCCACGGCCTCCTCAATAGGAATCATGGCGGGGGTGGTGTCCTTCCCGCCTCTAGTAGTGACGGCAACTACGGCGTTGATGTGGCCCGTGTTGCCCCGTGGGTTTTGCTCCGGTTGCGCTGGCAATCTTTGAGTGTTCCGGTTGAGCAACGCTAATTGCTCCGATATTTGAGCCACTACGGTATTGAGAGATTCTTGCCCCGCCTTCAAAGTAGCATTCACCTTATTTTGCTCGACCATGAACGCCTCCACTCTAGATTCGAAGTCGGTTCGTTGAGGATCTTGTGGAGGGTTTTGATTTTGATTCCTCCACCCTTGGTTGTATCCGGGGGGCATATACGGTGTGACTTGTTGCTTCGGTGGAAAGTTTTGTTGCGGAGGCCCCCTCGGCGGATAGTATTGTTGTTGGGGTGGTGGTGGTCGAGCTTGATTAGGCGGTTGTTGTGGCGGGTTCAAAGATCCTTCATTGTTGGCGTAGGAGAATCCCGGATGATTTCTTGCGGCCGGATTGGACCAATAGCCTTGGTTCCCCGCAACATATTGTATTTGCTCCAAGGATCCTTCTCCTTGCTCTCCTCCCGAGTACATGACTTGAGATTGGTCTTGCCAATCACACATTTGGTTGGTCGGTGCGGAGGTGGATGGGCTTCCTTGGGGCTCCGTGATATATTTCTCTAATCTCTCCACCACCTTGTGGAGAGAATCAAATTTGCTCGTGAGCTCCGCTACGGCCTTCGCCTCGTAGATGCTAGTTGGCTTTAAGGAGGATGTGGAGTGTCCTCGCTCATCGCCCCATTGTTGGTTATTAGAGGCCATCTCCTCAATTAGGGCCGTAGCTTCCTCGGGGGTCTTTGACAAGATTGCACCATTCGCCGCGGCATCAATAATTTGTTTGGTCCCCGGTTGGAGACCGTTGTAGAAGCTATGCACTAACTCCCAATCTTCTATACTGTGGTGCGGGCACTGGTGCTGCAAATCCTTAAATCGCTCCCAAGCTTCATAGAGCGTCTCATGTGGTCCTTGCTTGAAGGACATGAGAGCGCTCCGGATCTTCACCGTCTTGGATGGTGGATAGAATTTATCAATGAATGCATCCGCCAACCCGTCCCAAGAGGTGAAAACTCCGTCAGCTTGCGTCCTCAGCCAATAGAGTGCTTTGTCCTTTAGCGTGAAGGGGAAGAGGCGCAGTCTGATGGCATCGATCGGGACCCCCGGCATTTGGAAAGTGGCGCACTTCGACAAGAATGATTGGATGTGGTAGTGGGGGTTCTCATGAGCGTTCCCATGAAATTGGTCTTGTTGCATCAAAACCACCAATCCCGTCTCTAGCTCGAAGTTCTTGTCGGCCGCCAACTCCGGCACGGCGATGGATGACGTAGTAGAAGAGGTCTTAGGCCGAAGCCTATCGCGAATAGAAATTATTCTCGCCATCCTCGCCGCCAATTCTTCGGGAGTTTCCGGGTTGGTCATAAACCGCCCTTCCGGATATTGTCTCCTTTCCGCTCTGAGTCTCCGCGCGGTACGTTCGATCTCGGGATCGAATAATAAGGCTTCGGGGTCCGCCGTAGATCTCGTGTACATGCACAGGGAAAACAGAGTTTCAAATAGATGATTAGTACTGTGGAAGGGTTAGGTAAGAATAGTAAAGGAAATAATAATGGTAGAAGAAATAAAATAAAAAATAAAAGAAAGAAGTAGCTAGGGTGAAAAAGAATCAAACGCAATCGCCTCCCCGGCAACGGCGCCAAAAACTTGATCGCACCCCGGATACACGTCCCGAGGCGACGGTTGTAGTTTTACCGCAAGCGCACGGTGTAGCGGCGAGCGGGTATCGAACACAGGGAGGACGAATGACCGTGCTTGCTCCTAATCCACCTGGCTATTCAAGAGAGATAATTGCCTTGGGCGATCCTGTCACAATCGTCAGACAAAAGTGCGAAATATCAAATCAAATAAAGAACGCCTAGGGAATGGGGAATCCCCGCTACTCACCTCATTTCATAAGAATGGTTCGTCGGTATTAAAATTGCTAGAATGAGAATTCGGATGAACTAGTTACAACTAAATGTAGAACCAAGCTCACGCTCTCGCGCTGTTACCGGTCTATAGCTATCCTAGGTTTGGGTCCAATCTCTTGCAAACCCTAGCCTAGGGAAGCTAGCATTAGGATCAACATCATCGTCCAATTGCGCACCGAGCCCAATCTCTTACAAACTCGGTCCACGATCTAGATTAGGATAGTTCCTACCCGTCCAATCTCTTGCAAACGGGTATCGGCACGGAATTGCAACCGGAGGTCCTAGTATCGGTCCAATCTCTTGCAAACCGATACTTCGAAGATCCGACTCCAACCCAATTCGGATTTCTAGGGCTTCCTATCAAATTGGGATCCAATCTCTTGCAAATCCCGATTGACATGAATACCTAGCAATCCGTAGTAATTCGATCCCAATCTAATCCCTAATAACAATCCTAGCTCAATTTCTACCAATTCAACACAAATAGGAAATAGGGCTTGTAGGGTTCATCCCCACGCCCCGAGACGTGGAGACTACTCACAAATCATAGCAATAGCGCAAAAATAATCAATGAAATAGGCAATGGAATTCATCACAACAATGATATAAACAATAAAAATAGAGTTTTTGGGGAAGAGAGATGCAAACCCAAGTAGATCTTCAATTAATCCAACAAAAATCCAAGTTTATCTCTTCTCCAATCACAATTAATAAAGCTAAAAAGTAGACTCAAAAAGCTGCAAAAAATCTGAGAGATGGCTCCCAAAACTAGGGTAAAAACAGGGCTTAAATAGCCCCAAAAATCGTCCAAAAATCCTGACCAAAACGCCCCTGCACAGCCTGTTTTCCGCAAATTTCGCTACAGGCTGCGCATCGCACTCGGCCGAGTGACAAAAGTCGCTCGGCCGAGTGAAAACCCTGTAATTTTCCAGTAAGTCGGGGCTTTCAGGGGTCTTCAGTTCGGGGGCGCTCGGCCGAGTGAGTTGTCGTCACTCGGCCGATGGCTTCAATGCACTCGGGCGGACGGGATTTACCACTCGGCCGAGTGGGTCTTCTGAAGCTCAGGTGGCCGAAAAACAGTAACTTCGATATTTTTGAGGGCCTTCGTCTGGGCGCCACTCGGGCGGACGTGGTATAGTCACTCGGCCGATGTGGTCTCCGTCGCTCGGCCGAGTACACATGGAAAACGTGTCTGAACGGGTCGGCCGAGCGGTGTCTCGCTGGTCGGCCAAGTGGCTCCTCCACTCGGCCGAGTGGGACACAAAAAATGCCCAATCTGATTGTTTTGGCCTCCTCGTCGCTCCTGCGACATCCATTCTTCTTCCGCTCCTCTCCAACAGTAAAATATCCCTCGGGGAGGTCGTCGGTGGCCGTGTAGAGTAAGCGCGTCTCGAGATCACTCCTAATCGCGCCAAATCACCTGAAATGCGACAAAAACAACAAATCGTGAAAAGCATCGCAATATCGTCGATATATCGTGAAAAACGTGATTTGGGCGATCTAAATGGCATGCAAATCCACGGGAAAAAGGTGTAAAATATGGAGTGATCAGCTATGCTATTATAGGAATGGTTAGAGTAGCTTCATATCCAGCATGGTCCTTGTTTGATTCGGGAGCGTCACATTGTTTTTTATCCAAGGAATTTGTGGCGAAGCATTCTATGGTTGTTGATTCTTTTGCTGCTAAGTGGAATGTACACACGGGTAATGGTGTGATATGTAGTGTGTCAGGGTTACGGAATTGTTCCGTGGAGATATGAGGTCGAGAACTATATGCAGATTTTCTCGTGATAGAACTACCAGATTATGAAGCAGTATTTGGAATGGACTGGTTGGGAATGTTTTATGCGACCATAGACTGTAAATTAAGGAGGGTAGTCTTTCGAATCCCTGGCCACCCAGAGTTTGACTTTTGTAGTGGTACTCGGGCTCTGGAACCCTTGAAGTTTAAGGCGACGTCCTTGGAGATGACGATGGACGTAGAAATAGTTTTGCCAAGAGTAGTTCAGGAATTTCCAGATGTATTTCCCGATGATATTTTTGGACTACCTCCAGATAGGTCTTTAGAATTCACTATTGACCTGTTGCCAGGCGCACAGCCAATAGCAAAGGCTCCTTATCGTATGTCTCCACCTGAATTAATTGAGCTTCGTGACCAGTTGACTGATTTGTCTGATAGAGGACTGATACGTCCGAGTGTATCCCATTGGGGAGCACCAGTGTTGCTAGTAAATAAAAAGGATGGAACTCGGAGGATGTGCATTGATTACAGGGATCTGAACAAAGTGACAGTGAAAGACAAGTACCCTCTCCTTCGGATTGATGACATCTTTGATCAGCTCGGTGGTTCACGAGTGTACTCGAAGCTGGATTTACGAAGTAGTTATCATCAAGTGAAGGTGCGTGGATCGGATGTTCCGAAAACGGCGTTTAGGACTCGGTATGGGCATTATGAATTCTTGGTGATGCCATTCGGAGTAACTAATGCCCCGGCAACCTTTATGAGTCTGATGAATCAGGTCTTCTTTAATTACTTGGATAAGTTCGTGGTAGTCTTTATTGATGATATTTTAGTGTATTCGAAGACTGAGGATGAACATGCTGAGCATTTGCGGATGGTGTTGAATACTCTCAGAGAGCATCGGTTGTATGCTAAGTTTAGTAAATGTCAATTCTGGATGACAAAGGTCGCATTTCTGGGACACATTATTACAGGAGGAGTGTCAGTTGACCCAGAGAAGGTCGCTGCAGTAGAGAATTGGCCCATCCCTCGATCAGTCACTGAGATCTGGAGTTTCTTGGGGTTAGCCAGATACTATCGGAAGTTTATCAAGGACTTCTTCAAGATCTCTTCACCTCTGACTCATCTGACTAAGAAGGACGTACCTTATGTGTGGTCAGAGGAGTGTCAGTGCGCATTTGAGGAACTGAAGCGTCGATTAACCACTGCTCCAGTGTTGACGATCCCTGACCGATCAGGCGGCTTTGAAATTTACTGTGATGCTTCATGAAAGGGACTTGGTTGTGTCCTTCATCAGCATGGACGAGTAGTAGCTTATGCTTCCAGATTATTGAAGGTGCATGAGCAGAATTATCCTACCCATGATCTAGAGCTGGCTGCCGTCATATATGCCCTAACGTTGTGGAGACGTTTCTTATTGGGTGAACATGTAAAGATCTACACTGACCATAAAAGTTTGAAATATGTTTTCACTCAAAAGGAGTTAAACATGAGGCAACGACGTTGGCTTGAATTAATGGCTGAGTATGACATTGATTTGCAGTACCATCCAGGGAAGGTGAATGTGGTGCCTGATGCTCTTAGTCGACTACCGGCTATGATGAGGTTGACTATGCAGCCTCAGCTCTGAGGAGATCTAAGACGGATGGATGTTGAAGTGATCCTGCCAGGCGAAAGGGTAGATATGTTGGGTTTGCAGATTCAATCTGACCTGATGGATAGAATTAAGGCTGATTAGCTGAACGATGTGAAATTGAAGCGGATTCGAGAACAAGTCGAGGCAGGGCTTCGGAAAGACTTTTGTGTTCATGAGGATGGTTCCTTAAGGTTTGGGAACAGGGTGTGTGTGCCAGCAGGAAATATTCGAGAAGAGCTACTGAAGGAGGCACACAATTCTCCTTATTCCATTCACCCTGGAGGGACTAAAATGTATAAGGATCTGCGACAATACTACTGGTGGCATGGGATGAAACGAAGTGTGGCGAAGAGCGTGGCTTCGTGCCTGGTTTGCCAGCTGGTGAAAGTAGAACACCAGAGACCCGCAGGTTTATTGCAACCCCTTCCGATACCTGAGTGGAAGTGGGAACATGTGACCATGGATTTTGTGACTGGTCTACCGCGTACTCCGAAAGGGAATGATGTTATATGGGTGATCATCGACCGATTGACTAAGTTAGCGCACTTTATTCCACTTCGACTTGGTTAGTCTACTGAAGCCTTAGCTCGGAAATATATGGAAGAGATTGTAAGGTTGCATGGAGTTCCTGTGAGCATTGTGTCGGATCGTGATACAAGATTCACATCTCACTTCTGGAGAAGCTTGCAGGCCAGTTTGGGGACCCATTTGAAGTTCAGTACCGCATATCACCCACAGACAGATGGACAGTCGGAACGTACCATTCAAATATTGGAGGATATGATTAGGGCTTGCATGTTGGACTTCAAGGGGTCCTGGGAAGACCATCTCCATCTAGTGGAATTTGCTTATAATAACAGTTATCAGGCAAGTATTGGTATGGCTCCCTATGCGGCTCTGTATGGTAGAAATTGCCGCTCGCCTTTGAGTTGGGATGATGTGGGAGATGGTGAAAATTTGGGCCCAGACCTAGTAATTGCTACGGTTGATGTCGTGCGAACGGTCAGATAGAATCTTCGTATAGCCCAAGACCGTTATAAGCATTGGGTAAACATGAAGCGACGTCCACTTGAATTTCAGCCTGGTGATTATGTATTCTTGAAGATATCACCAGTCCGTGGGACGATACGGTTTGGTAAACATGGGAAGTTGAGCCCTAGATATATAGGCCCGTTTGAAGTTGTAGCCCGGATAGGCGAAGTGGCTTATCGGCTACTGCTACCGCCACATCTTGAAGGCGTACATGATGTGTTCCATGTATCGTGGTTAAGAGGATATGTTGGAGATCCTAGCCATGTGGTGGACTACTCAGAGATTGAATTACGTCCAGACCTGACGTATGAACAACAACCAGTGGCCATTCTCGATCGACGACAGAAGATGTTGACGAAGAAGGCTATTAATTTGGTCAGGGTCATGTGGCAACAAGAATCTCCTGGAGAATCAACTTGGGAGCGAGAGGATGAAATGAAGGATAAGTATCCTCATCTGTTTGTTTAAAATATCCTTGTATGTTTGTCATGTAGATATAAGACTCTCTTCCTTGTGTTAAATTCCGAGGACAGAATTTCTTTAAGGAGGGTAGGGTGTATGCTCCTAAGTGATAATACCAGTATTCCTCCTTAAGTATGGGGAAGATTCACACACTAACCACTAATTTGGACAAAGTTTACTTACGTGTCCAACTAGTGTGCAATTACACACAAAGCGGGGTATTTATTCATATGTGCATAAATGAAAATGGCATACTTGTAAATAATGAGAATGAAGAGCTAATCTACTTGGTGATGGCACTCTTGTAATTAAACCACTAAGTTTGAGGGTTTTTGATTAGTAATTAAAAGCAATGGCAACTTGGTAATAATTGAAACAAGTGAAATATCTTCCCTCCTCTTTCTACATGCTTCTTTCTTCTTCCAAATGTTATTTTATTTTAATTTTTTTTTAAAAATATATAACACCAGCACCCACGTACTGGAAGTGGGGGCCGAAAGTTGCAATACAAAAAAAAGAAAGTGAGACAAAAAAAGAGAAGAAAAGAAACCAAAAACAAAGGAAAGGGGGGGGGGAAAGAGAGAAGGAGAAGGGGAAATTGGAAGGAGAAGAGGGGGGATTTTGCATCCACAACCTCAATATCCATCAATAACTCTCCTACAAGCATTCCATAGCATTAGCAAAGTGGGATTTTCACCATACTCTTCATAAGTTGCTATGTGTAGAATTTGATGATTTTGTTCTTTCACCTTTGATAAAAATTGTTATTTGGATCAAATTAAATCATGTGTCAAGCTTAGTTTTTGTAAATTTCATGTTTTTGGATGTTGCTTATTATTCCTCTCAAGATTCTATGAATAAGATTATGTTTTTGGGCTTATGACATGTATTTTCCTTAATAACACTTATGTTGTAATTGGGAAACCGTGATAAATACAAGGGAAGCTCTGCCGAAAATTTTTAGAGCATGTCATGAGCATTTCTATAACATTCTAAGAAATAGAAACCTAAGATAGGAAGCCGACATAAAATCCTACTTGCTATCTCTCACAAAAAGACCATGTTTAAATGACAACCCACTTGTAAATTAATCTACTTGAAAAAAATTCATAAGAGAGTTTTTGCCAACTTTCTAATTAGAGGCTCTAAATGATTTCTGGCAGCGTAGGAACCCTAATAACCATTATTTACAAGGCCTTACAAATTTCTTCAAGCTAACTAACAAATTGGTTTCATTTCAAATGGAAAGCGAACTCATTCAAGAACTAGAAAAGGGGTTTGCAATCATTCCATTAAAACAAGAAAATTAGTTTCTATAACTATGAGAAAGACAAGCCCACTCAGGAATCTCAAATTGAAGTAGTTCAAGAACCCTCGAAAAACTTACTTTCCATGACAAACTCATGTTTTTGTAAGAGGGATTCCGTCAATCTTAGCATTGGGCAAAAATGTTAGAATTAGGCACTTGCAGGTATTATTAACATAACCCCCTTATGAAATTTTACGTAGTGTATTCAAGACATTTCATTTACTTTTAATTTTTATACTACCCTTTCCAAATTTTACCAAATTTTACCCAAACTAATGCAATGCTTGAGTTCACGTTTTTCCTTGGACGTTCCTTGTAATTGTGTTTCATTCTCTTATGTTTTTAATTAAGCGGATGAAGAATGGTGAATTTTACTTATGTCTTGAAAGTGGTAATGAAGAAAATTATAGTGCCATGACAATGTTTATTTATCTTTGAGAATGTTAGTTGATTTGTTACTTTACATCATTAAGTTGCAAATAATGGAAGCCGGGATGTCTCCTTCCATCTTAAAGTGGGTGAGCATCTCAGGAAATGGGGTGGGGGAACCAAAGCATGAGGTGGGCATAGTGTGGACTGGACTTTCGAGGTTGTTTTCTTTGGCCATCCTACCGCGGGGAGTGGTCGTGCCCCCTTGGGGTGTGTAGTTCTTTGACCTTCGAGGTCGTGGCCCTTTGGGTCGTGGAGCGGGGTTGAGTTATGTAGGCTCCTGACGAGCTAGCACGCCAGAGAGTCGGAGATTCTTTCCACCCGCCTTATGGGTGAGGTCCAGTTCCCTTGTGTTCCGCCTGATGTCTAGGTTCCAACAACAAGCATTGACTAACAAATTTAGTATTAGCGACATGTATGCAGTGATGCGAATGTGGCTTGTGTGGTCGAGTTTTCTACTTGACACGCTGTGACGTGTCCCTTTTTCCCACTCCCCAGGTACAGGTTTCGGGACGACAACACCCCTACCGGACTACCGTCGCCCTAAGGGCGACTCTTCCAGGCCAGGAGCTCAGGGCAGTTAGATAGGGCACGGGTGTAGTGGGTTGGGGGTAGTTCTTGTCAGCAGTTACTTTTGTTTTCCCCTTCAGCTTTTGTACCCCGTGACTCTGGTGGTGGTATATGTACAGTGTATGGTGTAGTGGTGTGTTGCTAGTAGGTGATCTGTGTTGCACACTCATACACTCCCGCTTGTTGTTTGCCGCTGCCGCGCTGTACCTTTTGTGTTGTGCTGGAGTTTTACAGTTCGTGCTTACTTTTGCACCTGCTTTAATTGCCTGTGTTGTTCTCACAGTTGCAGTTGCCTGCTAAATTCTCCTTGTAGCGCCATTACGCTTGGTACTCCCGTACCGCGGCCGTCACCCCTGCCACTTTTGGGCACCGGGGCGTGACAATGAGGAATGTATCAGTCCTCCTAAAGGAGGGTGACACAGGTTTGGGAAAAAACGGGTAAACTTCAGGAGTTAAGGAGCGAACGTATGAATTATGATTTCTCGCCCGATGTGTTACCCCCAGAAGGGGAGTTGGAGAGGGCTAGAGAGGCCGGTGGTGTGCCCATGTCGCACCATGACGGTAATTGATGGTTTTCTCCATTTGTCCGACAGAAAAACCGAGCTGGTCTCGCTCCAGTACCTTGCCCCGTTCGGGTACGGAGTTGCGAGAGGCCCCCTCCGATGCTCGTGTTGCTGGTTGCGGTATCACTTTTTCATCCACCCTGAGTGAAGTCCGCCTCCTTAGCGTCCTACGGTTTACACGGGCTCCAAATATGTGAATCAACAACTTATAGTAATTGTCTTTAATTTATAAATGTTGTTATCTCATGTCTCCTTATTTTTGTTAACTTTAATACTTTTGTCCCATGGTAACATGTTCTTATGCTTCCTTTCAATATCTGCATTTCATAATATGGTTTCATATGCATGTTTTGCACGTTCTCATAACTAGGTTGGCATGTTAGAATGGGATTACTTTTATGCACCATGAACCTTACTTGTTAGACTACCCTCCCTAGATATACAGACCAGTTCTAAAACTGGGTCCTACTAGAGTGTTAGGAGTTTCTACTGGGTCACGCGTTGACGTGTCCCCGTTGACTTTCAGGTCATGTGAGTTGGAGGTTGGAGATAGCGGCTGGAGCTTCGGAGTTAGTGATCAGTTGTAGTATTGGGTGGTGAGGGGTATGACGAGAGACTTGTACTTTTGGTGTTTCTTTTCGGGTGGACCTTTGTACTTAGAGTCGTGAAAATGAAGATGTTGATGTATGTATAAGATGTATCAATGTATCAATAAAATGGAATATTGTACTTTTGTTATTTTCTCAGTGTTTTTATCTGTGATGGAGTTTTACTTGTACTTCCCAGCACGTGCGTAGTACCTGCAGCATTCTTTTGTTCTCTTCATTTCTCTCTTTCTACGTAACACTCGTTGATCTAGGAATACTTGGGACGGATTCGTACTTCCCGGGTATCCTGGAGAGCGGGTCGTTACAGTTTGTGGCCCATGCAGTTCTCTGCACTACGGCGTGCGTAAGGATAGTACGGGTAATACTCCATAGGGGTAGATGTATCCTAAGGTAGATAGGTGATCAGCCTTAGGGTAAAACCCTGGTATTGGGAAACCCAATGTACAGAGCTCCCTGAGGTTAAGCATGGGTAGTTGTTTGTATATACATATACATGTACGGGCGGGTATGTGTTTGCATGGATATAAAAGTATTGTAGTGTATTCGCTTGTATTTTTATAGTTATGTGTCTATAGAGATATATATGTAAATAAGATACACTATAGATACGAGTATGACTACTTATGTGTATTCTTGTAATTTATAATATAAGTGTGTGTATGGTAATGTTGTTTGTATGGATTGAGGTGAATGTAGTATTTGATGAGTGAAATTATGTATAAGACATATTATTTGTGCAATAGAGTATTATGTATTATCTATGTGGTAATCTATACTTAGATTATATTTGGGGGGTTTATATGTATGAATAAATGAATATATATGGATCTATAAGTATGGATACTAAACTATGATGCATTAAAGTATTGTTAGAATATATATTTGTATATGGGTGTCTAATGGATGAGTGTATATATATACGGAGTATCTGTGTGAATATGTATTGGTGTGCAAATAAATTTATGTTATATGTGTTGGTATATGGATGTTTGTTGGTAAGTGTAAGTGGAAGTATATTTGAATGTATAAAAGTGTATGATAGTAAACATAAGTATAATTGTATGTGTATGCGTACTATAAATGTGGTTGTGTAAATTGACATAGTGAGATATGTATGTATAAATATAGCTACAATGGAATGTGTGCCATAAGTAGTGTGTGAAATATATTGGCTTACTAAATGGTGTGCATATATATAAGTAGGTATGCCAAGTTATGCAATATTGGTGTACTTATATATCATGTGATAATATGTGAGTGTAGCATATGAATAAGATTTATATGTATTGTGTATACATGTGTGTGTGTGTGTATACATATACTGAATTAATATAATCCTTGTGCTATAGTATATATATAATGTCGTATGTGTATATATATACTGTATTGAATATGTGCTACATTGACTTCTTGTATGTAAGTATATTTGTGCAGTGTATAGGTGGTTAAATATAGATTTACGTGAGTGAATATTGGATATGAATACATATGTATGTATTCTTGTATATATATAAAGTGAGTGTGTACTAGAAGGTTGATACTATACATACATGCTGACAGGACTATTTACTATGGTGATATATACTGTGTACATCCTTGCGTTCGAACTATTATATATATTTGTCTATATAATTGTAAGTGTTCATACTTATGTGCTTAAGTGATATATTTGCGTATGGTTACCCACTTGATATGAGGTGCACCATATCAATGTGTATCATTATTGGTGTATGATTATTTACCATAAATGCATCAATAATTGGATTTACCTACTTATGTATGTATGTTAGCAAGTTTGCATGTGTATCGGATGTGATATAATAGTATCTGTATCTATAATGGATGTATACTTGGTTGTATACTTGATCTATATCTTGATGTATCTAGGTATATCCATAAGTATGTATGTATAAGTATGCTAACTCTGTGACTTATGAGTATGGTGTGTTTAAATATCGTGTGAACATGAATCTATGTAGATATATATAAATACAAGGAGTGTGTGATTACATATAGAGATGTAAGTATTTAGATATATCTAAATGTATCCATGTAATGGCATATGTCTTTGATCATATACTTGTGTGAATCTTTATGTAAGTACATATGTGTTAAGTGAATAACTGTATAAATATTGGTATATTAATGCCTTGGGTGTATCTATACATATTTCTACTTATTTCTAAGTACGACATTGATACATGTGTCCATGTGTATAAGTGTACTAGCATGTGTGTACATATTAGTCCGTATATATATGTGAGTGTTCTCATGCAATATAGATATATTTGTGAGTACATGGATGAATGTGGAATGTATAGTACTATGTATGTGTTGTGATGATTTGTCTGTGTGTATACCTATATTCTTGGATAAGAATGTGTATATATATGTGTATAATCTACGGTATAGTGCATGTATACATGAGTGTATAGTATATACATATAGCGTTGTTTGTATTTCTAGGGTAGGGAAACCCTTAGACTATTCAATCTCCGGTCAGACCTTTAGCATAGAAAGTCCGAGGGCGGACTTGGTTTTTAAGGTGGGTATAATGTAATGACCCCAATTTTAATGTACGCGTATTTATACGTATTTTGGCGTAAATGCGTACGTATAATTTTTGGAAGTATGCTAGTATTTTTCTTTTAATTATTTGGTGTAGGAATTATTTTTAAAAGATTTTTAACTCATCATTTGTTATTAGTGAATAGAAGTATTTAAGGAAATACCATGTATTTGTGATGTATGGTGTATTTCCTTATGTATTTTTATTTTTCAAAAATACAAATTCCTAAAATCTATAACCATGACACCACATTAGCATGGTGTCATCATGCATGCATACTTAGCTAACAAGTGTATTATGCTTTGAACAAGTGTGTGGATGAGAGGATTTGGGGGGGGGGACAAAAATCAAAAAGGAAAACCAAAACAATCAAAGAAAATCTCTCATTCTCTCTCACCCTCTTCCCCACACAACCAGGCCAAAATTATACGCTCCCCCTTTTCCTCCATTTGCACCACCTCTTGCACCACCATCACCACCCAAGCTCCTCCCACTCCACCACCAAGAATCCCCACTTTTCCCATCATTTTAACACCAAAAATTCTCCCCAAATTACTCCACAAATCCAACTTTTGAAGGCTAGTAGGAGATTGAAGGAAGGAGACTAGGAGCTCAAATTCATCAAGGAAATAAGAAGGGCCAAAGAAAATTTTGAAGGACTTTGGAGGTAGAAATTCTTATCACCTTAGTAGGGTTTAGTTTTAGAACTAAGGGTTGTTGGAAATAGTAGGCTCTCAAAAGCCTTGTTTCATTCCCACTTTCTTTTTTGTCTCTAATGGCCTTTTAATTGCTGCTTTAATTCGCTGCCATTAATTACATTTAATTGCTGCTTTTATTGCTGCAATTACTACAACATTAAATACGACATTTATCCTTTGCCCGTTTGAATTCTTCAACGGTTTTTGTTTGTTTGTTTTGTTTTCCTATAAATTGCAGAGACTTCTTCTCTTGCAATAACACGAAAAATCTCTCCTATCTCCTCATATCTTCTTACAGAATTCCTCTCACGAGTTCCTGGGTTCCTGTGTGCAAACTCCACTGTTTCTGACCGCGAGTGGACGCGTTCAGAAGCTACAGCTGTGTTAAGCTTGGGGAGCAACCGGCATCAGCGATTACCACCACGGTCGCGCCGTAATTGCTTTTAAGGCAGTGGTCTTTCCACGCCACATCGAATTCACTTACATCCGATAAGTATTCTGTTTCTTTGTTCATCCTCATATTGCCACGGTATTCTACCTATTTTTTCTTACAATTTGAAAGCAATTACTTCTGTAGTATACTGTGGCTATCATATAAGCAGAAAGATCAGTTCTTTATCTACTCAATAATAAACTTATTCATAGGTTAAATATTTAGCTCGACTTCGTTCATTAGTTATTCTTTACTATTTGTCGTTGTGTTTATTCATTGCATAAAAATATGTCAATTAAGAGATGGAAAAGAGAAGGAAAATTCGTGCCGAGGCAATGTTACATAATGGCTTTTGTGGGTATGTACATGTTTCTTTAAATCATATGAATTTAAGCAAGCTAATTGTTTAAACGACTTTGTTCTATTTGAACAAATCTTTTCTTATTTATTTCTCATCCATTCCCTTATTCATTTTTTGTTGTGCTGGGTATTTCTGGTTTAAATTTGTGATTCATTTTTATTCAAGCCATTTGCATTATTATACGAGATGATTTTGCAAATGTTCTCTTTATCTAATTTACCATTTTGTTTTGGATGGTAAATCCTATAGCAAGTTCGATAGTTTGGTGTAATATCTTGATGTACAATTGACCTAAAAGAGAATAGGTTGTTATTATACCTATTTCAGGATATGCTATCATCAGAGGTTGATTGAAATTCTTCTAAATTTGATTGATATCACAACTTTGTTCTTTGTTGGTTTTTCATGCGCTCGCTCTTATTGTTTTGTGACTACCTTAAATTACTGATTGTGCTGATATAGAATTTACCCCTTGATAGCAAGATTTATGGGTTTGGAGTACAGATCATTAAGGGATACCATAAACCTGATGTGTCTTGATTCACTTTATTTCATGTCTGTCAGGGGTCGAAGTGTTTCCTTTGTTAATATGGTTATGTATTTGGTTTTGAATGAAACATTAACCATTTCAAAATTTTAGTATTTTGATTCAGTATATCTATGTTCATTTTGTGAAGTGGTAAGTTTTTTTTCTTGATGGTTGCAAGATACGTTACATCCGTTGAAAAAAAAAGCTGAGAGATTTTTACATCATTCATTTTTTATCATCTACGCATGGATTCTTGGTGCGGAGAAAAAGAAAAGAGAGAAAGAGGGGACATCAGCTATGATTTCTCAAGGTACTCATTTTGGTTAATAATTCAACATTTTCATGTCATTTTGGACTTATATGTGGATTTTGAATCCTACTTGTGGTTATCGAGTGTTTTGCAAGTGGATTTTGTAGAGTTTGGAGCAACTAATGTAACAGTTGTATTTTTTTCAATTTGTTTTCTTGATTCCTCAAGTTTGTGCTAAATTTGGGGGAGATTATTGCTAACGTAGATGAATCATTTCTTGGGTTTATAATTGAAGAATCTCTCTTAGTTTGTGGATGTAGGCTTGGATTGTGATTGAACCACACTAAATTTGGTTTCTTTCTTGTGGTTGCTTGTTACTATTTGTTATTCAAGGTTTAATCCATTGCTCACTAGATCTTGGGTAAGGATACTTTTTTTATCCCCAACAGAAATATAATAGTGACATCTAGTATGGATTTTGGAATACCATTGTGTGAGGACCCATGAACAAATAATGTTTTTTTTCACATCTGTACTGACTGTTTGTGTGTGTTTTGGTATGGATTGGTTGGTCATATGTAATTTAAGTATCATCATTGCTGAAGTGGTTAAAATTTGTTGCATTTTTGGTGTGTAATTTTGAGCTTGAGTTTTGTTTCTTGTAATTGGTGTCTTTCTACAAAATAACTATCCTAAGTCAGCATAATCTAAGCCATCTTGACACTGATCATGGACATTTAAAATCTTTGTGCTTGGGGCAATGACGCAGCTAATGAGGTTATAACCGAGGCGCGTCAATTACTGGTTGAAAACTATTTCCAACAGTTGAAATTTTTTGGGGTGAAACATTACTCTATGTTGATGATTACTCTATGTTCACTAGGGTGTTCCTTCTTAAAACTTAATATGAGGCAGAAGAAATGTTTATTAAATACTATGCCGAAGCAGAAACCCAACTTGATAAGAATATCAAGAGAGTAAGGCCTAACAGAGGTGGAGAATATAGTACCAACATCCTAAAAAGACTATTGTGATAAGAATGTGATTAGTTTAGTGCCACTTCTTACCGCAACAAAATGGTATAGATGAACGAAAAGACCGTACCTTGAATGAAATGATGATTGCTAGATTTTTTGAGTTCAGAGATGTCTGATGACATGTGGGGGAGAAGCTGTTCTTTCGACCTATCATATTCTTAACCGTGTACCCATAAGAAACTAGACTAGACACCTTATGAGATATGAAAAGGTTATACTCCAAACCTAAATTTTCTTAGAGTGTGGGGGTGTTTGGCTAAAGTAAGTCTACCTGACTTTAAGAAGTCTAACAGTGGATCTAAGACCTATGACAATTTGTTCATAGATTATTCTCATCATATGTGATGAGAGTGTGTCTGCCTTTATGATAGAAGACCCAAAAACTTATGATGAGGAAATGAGATCTATTGATGCTAGTTTTTGGAAAGATGCTATTAAAAGCGAACTTGATTCTATTATTTCTAACCAAACTTGGGAATTGTTTGATTTACCTAAATGTAGTAGACCCATTAGTAGTAAATGGATCTTTAAGAAAAAGATGAGACCTGATGGTTCAATTGAGAAGTTTAATAGCACTTTAGTAAAGAATGACTATATTATGAATACCTCTGGTTCCCGTGTTTATTCTAAACTTATAGGATCAGATTGTGTAATTATATGCCTTGGACGTGGTGAAAGATACCAAGAATTTCTTGTCATCTCAATTTGAGATGAAAGACCTAGGAGAAGCAGATGTTTTTAGGAGTTAGAGTTCTTAGAAACTCCAGTGGCATCTCCTTAAGTCAATCTCATTACGTTAAAAAAAGTGCTGAAGAAGTTCAACTTGTGGTTTTGTTTTTACTTTGGGTGGAGTCGCTTTTTAATGGAAGTCTTCCAAACAGACATGTATAGCACGATCCACCATGGAATATGAATTCATTGCTCTTGAGTTGGCAGGGCAAGAAGCTGAATGGTTACGGAACTTGTTAGCAGACGTGCCATTGTGGGGGAAAAAATCTGCGGTAGTTTCCCTTCATTGTGATTCTCAAGTAGCCATTGGAGTTGCTAAAACAGTGTCTATAACGGGAAGAAAAGACACATACGCATCAGACATGGTGTGGTTAAACAACTCCTGAAAGTGGTTCTTGATTCGTCGAGGGGGATATGGCTAAAGCCCATGAGTTAAGATAATATGGTTGATACCCAGTGTGGTCTAACGAAGCCATATGATTCTTAACATACACTACATTTCCATCCCTATGACATGTGGTAGTGTTTTAAATCCATAGCCAAGTTTTGGTGGTGCTATTGAGAAGCACTTGATGGATTCACTTTGAGATAAATTCATAACCAGTTTTGGTGGTGCTATAGAGAAGCACTTAATGAACTCATATCTGTTGAGAGGTTGAGCAATATGCTCTTAATGGTTCCATACTCTTTATGATGGTGCTATAGAGAAGCACTTAATGGACCACCTAGTGGGTGTGAAGGTTTGGCCGCCTTCTATGAAAGACAAGGGCAGTCTTTCTAGAGCACTCATGAGACCCAAGGTGTGCGCATGGCCTTAAAGCGCTTGACTTATATCGCGGAGTTTGCACATACTCGGTTCAATACGTGTTGTGGGAGTCTCAACCGAACTCTAATGAGTTCAAGAGAAATTCACTCATTAGTAAGTAAGTTGTTGCCTCACTTCACTACGTATCAATTCAATCGAAAGACATTGATACTTAAGTATTGTTACGACTATTTTGACCGGGTCCGGATGAGCCAAGTCAACCACGACCAGTCAACCAGCCAAACTACGGCCTCGGGCTCCGGCCCAAGGATCTTACGGGCGGGTCGCGTTTCTCCGCCCACGACGAAGGCCCAAGAGATTGCCCGCTTCTGTAGCGGAGGAAATCGGGGCCCAAATCGAGGAAGCCTTCGCCATTTATGGCAGACGCCCCGTGCCATCATGATCCGCCAATTGTGGCAGCCACCTTCATGGCTCGCCAAATATGGCAACCGACTTCATGGCCAGGCTTAATGGCCATCATTCCCCCGCCATTATGGCCCGCCAATTATGGCAACCGCAATGCCCATTACTCCACCTTCATGGCGTCATCAAGAGGGCGCAATTAGAGGGGGTCAACCCTTCCCCATTTGCACGACCCCATGAATGGCGGCCATGATGTCACATCATGGCACATGATGAGCATGGTTCGTCTATATGAGGAGGGGGCGGGCGTCATTTAGAAGAGGCCGGATCTTCACCACCTACAACGGAGGTACCTCATACTCCCATCTTAGACCTTCTTCCACCTTGAATATTTCTCCTCCAAAGCTCGGCCCGAGGACTCGAGTATCGGTCTCTCCGTGAGCCATACTCGATCCCACCGAGCACTTATCAGGCCAGATCTGACTTTGGCATCGGAGGGGCTTCGGTCGGAACCAAGGTCCGACCCCCCTGACGAGCTCTCTCGTCTATTCAGGTCCAGGAGTTCCAGCGACGCCGAGGCTACCCCTCGGCGTCCTTCCCACCGGAGCCGAGCGCCCTTGTCCCCGACCTCGTTCGTCTCCTCTGTCACGAGGACGTCGCTCTACCGAGGCTACCCCTCGCCGAGCCGACGCGAGGATCCGCGCGCCCCGCTGCGAGCGAATCTGCCTTCCACCGATCTCGGAGGCTGTCATCTCGCCGAGGCTACCCCTCGGCCCGCCATAGAACAGAGCCGCGCCTTTCCGCTCGAGCGAATGCGCCGTCGGTCGACCCCACCGGTCATCTCCGTCTCGAGCGACAGCCACGACAACTCGGGGGTCCCGCGCGTCCCCTCTTTGACCGCGTTGACCACGCACCCTCCATACTATTAATGTGTTCTGTGAAAAATAGCAGAAACATTTGGCGCCGTCTGTGGGAACGAGTCGACATCCACGACGTCAACCACATAGGCAATGGCTCGTTCCTTTAATCAAAGATCTGAAGGACTGAACTGCCGAAGAAAGGGCAGGCCTCACGATCTTTTCAACCTGACATCTGAACTTTGGCACACTGTCATCTCGTGCGGATTTCGACTCAAAAATCCACTGGGATGAAGAGTTTGTACAACCAAACACTTCTGTCAGAAGATGCTTTACAAGCTCTCAATTACTCCACATCCTCATCGAATACTCGATCCCGAACGCCAGATCCAGATCGAGGTCCCCCTCAATCGGTGTTGGGAGACGCCACAGCGCGCAAGGGGCTGAGCATTTGCTACCATTTAATTTTGTTGCCGGTCCCATGATTGCTGACCCTTGACTTGCCGAATCAGTGGAGGGACACCCCATCTCTTGCTTTTATTCATCCTTCCCTATTTGTTGCAATTAATTGGGTTATTTGTGATCATTTGAGTAGAGAAATGCAGACCCACCCCTTTCACGAGATGGGGCACCGGTGAAGACAAGGGATGTGTTGGGGATCTTCTTCATGAAGTCCAAGAAGATCTGAACCCTCGCCCACCTGATCGACTCGGCTGCGGAGCTCGTCTGCGAGGCTCGGCTTCATCCCTCAGACCTCGAGCTGGCTGCCTCATGATCGAGGGTTTCTTAACCTCCTCCGGCCTCGCACCGCCCTAATCCGACGTCACCTCCACCACTCCCTTTGGCTCCACTGGCCTCGAATTTAAGGATTTCTAGGCCTTCTGCTGCGCCCTCGGCAACTCCGATCTGCATATCCTCGATCGATCGGGCTCCTTCCGACCTATATTGATTCTGATCTCTGTCAACAGATCCAAGCATGGATGTCCGGTCGACTGGGCTCAATCCGAGCTCGCATCATCCGGGAGACCAAGTTCTGTCCGAGATCGAGCCATCCATTTCCAACCAAGCCGGAACAGCCTCGCCTAGCCCCGATCGATCTCCGATTGGGTTTGCTCAACCTCGGAAAACTCAGATCCCCCTCCGTCGAGATCGAACAGCTTTGCCGATCCATTGCTCCCTCCAACCGAGTCTGCTCCGAGTCCCAAACTCAATCCAGGTGTCATTCGAGCCCAACTCGAGCCCAATTAGCTCTTCCCCGGGTTAACACCCCTGTCCAAGCTCAGTCGCCCGATGCTTGAGCTGTCACCAGGGTGATGTGCGAAGTTCCCCCCCTTCGAAATCGGGTCTGAGCTTTGATCTACCTAAGCCAATCTCTGATGTTGGAGCTCTGACGTTCAAATTGAGGCATGAGTTACCAAGCTCCGGCGTGGATCTACCCCTCAGGTGGAATCGGATGAGGAGTTGACCATACTCAACATCGGAAGAGAATTTTTACCGATCGACCACCATGTGTTCGACGGAATGGTACTGAAGTAAGTAATGACGTGAATCATCGCGCTGGCAGTGACTGCGATGCATCATCTGGCGAGGATCCAGATCACGTACAAGTGGCACAATCTGCAGCGATCCAAGCCCGACGCAGAACTACAGATACCTGCCTATAAGTGGTCCAGCCGAACTCGCCTCAACCGGGCTAGCTGAAGCGCACCCCCGTTCGAACAGTAGAGCTGCTAACCTGTCGGAAGCACCCCAGCCAAGCTTTTGGGGGTGTCTACCTTGCCAAGAAGAGCTCGCTTCTGTCTGATCATGCGATAATCGCCTCTGTCCGATCTGGCCGAATCACCGCCGTCCGAGTTCGAGCATCCAGAGCCGATCTGGTCGAAGCACCACCGACCGTGTTGCTGGATTCTCGCTTGCCGAATAGCTCTGGCATCAACCCGAGCTGAACGAAGCAATTGCAGAGCGCCTCCATGGAATTTTCGAAAGACTTCACCCCTTTCGTCGGCCATAAGTCGAGGGGCAACCACCCTCGCAACCAAACGAACGGGTTGGCCGAAGGGCTGGGGGCAACCCCCCAGCAGGCCGAGCACTCCTTCGTCGACCGAGATTAATCTTAATGCTGGGGGCAACTTCCCCAGCAGGCCGACCCAGCAAAAAGGTCAAACTGTCCTCTTCCCCCTTGCCAATTAATTGTGTGCTTTCAGACAACTACAAGAGCTTCCCTAACAATTCTCCTCTCTTAAACTTCTTGCGAGATGGTGATAAAAAGCCACATCCTCAGGTTTCAACAAATGTCTCACAAAAAGCTTGTAGATAAGGCTGCCATGGTCGCGACAACGCCGGAGCACACGGCGACCGGCATTGCGGCCTCGGCCAACTTGAGGGAGAGGCGCAAGGAGTGCGTCTAGATCCGGGGACGGGCCAGGAAGACGCGGGGCTACGAGTGGCTTGGCAAGGTCGCCAAGGAGAATGAGATCTCGATCGAGTTCAGACAAGAGACAGCACCGACGACCCTCGCAGGCGTCGGGCTTAGCCCCGACTCGGCCTTCATCGATGGCCCTACCACCATCTCTGGCCATTGTCTCGACGTCTGCCATACCAACACCGTGCTGCCATCGCCAAGCATATGGGCTGAGCTCCCATCACTGTGCCGCCCTTGCCGAGCTACCTTGGTCGTACCGCCAAACAGACAAAAGCGGGAGCCGGAGCGAGAGCAGGAGCTGGAGCAGAAGCTAGGATCCAGACAAAAGCTGGAGCCGGAGCTGGAGCAGAAGCTAGGATCCAGACAAAGCTGGAGCCGGAGCGGGAGATGCGGTCCAGACAAAAGCTATAGCTGGAGCTGGAGCTGAATTTGGAAATAGAACTAGAGCTGTGTCTAGACGAGGCCGACCCATCCAAGAGGAGGCCGACCACACCATTTCAACCGACCCAGGAGGAGGCCGACCAGACAAGTCCGACCGCCTTGCCAAGTATCTGAGTTTCCACACCAAGCCACCTCGTCGAGCTTACAAAAGTTATCCCCACTGCGATGGAGCTGTTGAACCAGTCGAGCATCCAGACCGCTCCTCCGACCGTGGCCGAGCCGTTTGGCTGAAGCACCACCGTCTGAGTTCGAGCAACCAAGCAGCTCCTCCGATCGAGGCCGACCAGTTCAGGCCGAGACCGAGGCCGACCCCAGAGGAGGCCGACCGGTCCAGACGAGTCGGACCGCCCTTCCAAGCCTCCGGGCCACCTTGTCTCAAAGTTGTCCTCGTCCTGGCCAAGCCGATCTGGACGAAGCAATGGCAGAGCGTCACCATGGAATCTTCGAAAGGCTTCACAAGGTCCTCACCCTTTTCGCCGGCCGTAAGCCGAGGGGCAACTCCCCTCGCCACCGGGCGGATCTCCTTTGCCGGCCGTAAGCCGAGGGGCAACTCCCCTCGCCACCGGGCGGATCTCCTTCGCCGGCCGTAAGCCGAGGGGCAACTCACCTCGCCACCGAGCGGATCTCCTTCGTCGGCCGTAAGCCGAGGGGCAACTCCCCTCACCACCGAGCGGATCTCCTTCGCCGGCCGTAAGCCGAGGGGCAACTCCTCTCGCCATCGAGCGGATCTCCTTCGTCGGCCGTAAGCCGAGGGGCAACTCCCCTCGCCACCGAGCGGATCTCCTTCGTCGGCCGTAAGCCGAGGGGCAACTCCCCTCGCAACCGAACGAACGGATCGGTCAAAGAGCTGGGGGCAACCCCCCAGTAGGCCGAGCACTCCTTCGTCGGCTGTAAGCCGAGGGGCAACTCCCCTCGCCACCAAACGAATCTCCTTCGTCGGCCGTAAGCCGAGGGGCAACTCCCCTCGCCACCGAACGGATCTCCTTCGTCGGCCGTAAGCCGAGGGGCAACTCCCCTCGCCACCGAACGGATCTCCTTCGTCGGCCGTAAGCCGAGGGGCAACTCCCCCCGCCACCGAACGAATCTCCTTCGTCGGCCGTAAGCCGAGGGGCAACTCCCCCCGCCACCGAACGAATCTCCTTCGTCGGCCGTAAGCCGAGGGGCAACTCCCCCCGCCACCGAACGAATCTCGGACCGACGATCTATCGTCACTAGCCAACTCCGCAGGACGGACCAAATTCTGCAGAAAGAGCAACTTCTTCCCCATTATACTACAATTGGGTTGACCTCTGGAGAGTGCTCCACGGAGGCAACTCGGTAGGCTCGCTCCGCCCCCAACAATTGTGGTTGTCAGAAGTAACCTGGCTGGAGGGGGCCGCCCGTAGGTCCCAAGCTCGGAGTAGTTTGACATGGTTTGTGGGATGAGCTCGACGAGATGTAGCCTGACAGGGGGGAGCTCGACTGGTGCTCTTTGATTTCGTCGTAGACACCACAATGATTTCCTCATTATCTTCGCATTCACACGCTCCTCGCCCGCCGATGCATTATCCCGGGTGAAGGATGCTTGTCTCCAGCAGCGAGGTCGAGGACGGTGTGAACAATCAGCGGCTAACGGCAGTACGCCTCAGCAGGCTACTCGTCTGAGCGTCATAGCCCCATCACCCCTGAGATCCAAACGGAATTTGCACTTCCTAATTCCGCTTCAGGATCGCCATCTCCGGCACCTCGATCGTCGTCTTCTCGTATCGGCCGTCGCCACCGTCGTGTCTTTTTTCGTCCCCAATCTCTAACGCTTCTAGATCGCTCCGTCGCGACCGAAACAAGGCAGGCCTGCTCGTTAGAGACCGCCAGGAAACCCGTTGACTGGGACTTTCCTCCAGATCTCCGATGAGCACCGTGTCCTTTTCCGTCAACGAGATCGAGATCGGTTGAGCAGAGACTCCAATCTTTAGGGTGGCAGCGACCGGAACTGATCGAAATCGGAGGCGGAGGTAGACGGCGAAGGGGTGATCACCATCGAAGAAGACGACTTGGTAAGATGTGGAGGAAGCCGTGACATTCTTGACGACCTTCAGATGGAGCCCGGTAGGATTCTGGTAATCTATTTGGGGTGAGAAGTCGCTTTGGTGAATGGTGAGTGTAGAACTTTGTGGTATTTATAACAAGATCATGTGCTCTAATTTCCCATGAACGAGGTTATCGCCTTTGACAAAGAAATGAGTAATACTGATGGTTTCCTTGTATAAGAAACGAAGAGAAGACCGGAGATCACGGAGGTAGCGATGTTGCCTCTGTAGCGTCATGCTACGCCTCTCTTCGCTTTTGCCTCCCCTCTCTGTATTTAGGGTGGGGGCTAGATTTTAATCATGGAAACGAGTGATTGTCGGTGTGGTTGATAACGTGGACATCGACTCGTTCCCACAGACGGCGCCAAATGTTTCTGCTATTTTTCGCAGAACACATTAATTGTACGGAGAGTGCGGGGTCAACGCGGTCAAAAGGGGGGGACACACGGGACCCTCGCGTTCTATCGTCACTAGCCAACTCCGCAGGACGGACCAAATTCTACAGAAAGAGCAACTTCTTCCCCATTATACTACATCTCCCGACCTCCACCACAACAATGGTAGAGCTCAGAAGATGGGGGCAATTGTTACGACTATTTTGACCGGGTCCGGAGGAGCCAAGTCAACCACGACCAGTCAACCAGCCAAACTACGGCCTCGGGCTCCGGCCCAAGGATCTTACGGGCGGGTCGCGTTTCTCCACCCACGACGAAGGCCCAAGAGATTGCCCGCTTCTGTAGCGGAGGAAATCATGGCCCAAATCGAGGAAGCCTCCGCCAATTGTGGCAGCCGCCCCGTGCCATCATGATCCGCCAATTGTGGCAGCCACCTTCATGGCTCGCCAAATATGGCAACCGACTTCATGGCCAGGCTTAATGGCCATCATTCCCCCGCCATTATGGCCCGCCAATTATGGAAACCGCAATGCCCATTACTCCACCTTCATGGCGTCATCAAGAGGGCGCAATTAGAGGGGGTCAACCCTTCCCCATTTGCACGACCCCATGAATGGCGGCCATGATGTCACATCATGGCACATGATGAGCATGGTTCGTCTATATGAGGAGGGGGCGGGCGTCATTTAGAAGAGGCCGGATCTTCACCACCTACAACGGAGGTACCTCATACTCCCATCTTAGACCTTCTTCCACCTTGAATATTTCTCCTCCAAAGCTCGGCCCGAGGACTCGAGTATCGGTCTCTCCGTGAGCCATACTCGATCCCACCGAGCACTTATCAGGCCAGATCTGACTTTGGCATCGGAGGGGCTTCGGTCGGAACCAAGGTCCGACCCCCCTGACGAGCTCTCTCGTCTATTCAGGTCCAGGAGTTCCAGCGACGCCGAGGCTACCCCTCGGCGTCCTTCCAGCCGGAGCCGAGCGCCCTCGTCCCCGACCTCGTTCGTCTCCTCCGTCACGAGGACGTCGCTCTGCCGAGGCTACCCCTCGCCGAGCCGACGCGAGGATCCGCGCGCCCCGCTGCGAGCGACTCTGCCTTCCACCGATCTCGGAGGCTGTCATCTCGCCGAGGCTACCCCTCGGCCCGCCATAGAACGGAGCCGCGCCTTTCCGCTCGAGCGAACGCGCCATCGGTCGACCCCACCGGTCATCTCCGTCTCGAGCGACAGCCACGACAACTCGGGGGTCCCGTGCGTCCCCTCTTTGACCGCGTTGACCACGCACCCTCCATACTATTAATGTGTTCTGCGAAAAATAGTAGAAACAAGTATATATCCATTCTTTACCCAGAAGTCTTGTTTCTTTTCTCGAGCCATTAGTGGGGGATTGTTGGAAATAATAGGCTCTCAAAAGCCTTGTTTCATTCCCACTTTCTTTTTTTTTTGTCTCTAATGGCCTTTTAATTGCTGCTTTGATTCGCTGCCATTTAATTACATTTAATTGCTGCTTTTATTGCTGCAATTACTACAACATTAAATACGACATTTATCCTTTGCCCATTTGAATTCTTCAACGGTTTTTGTTTGTTTGTTTTGTTTTCCTATAAATTGCAGAGACTTCTTCTCTTGCAATAACACGGAAAATCTCTCCTATCTCCTCATATCTTCTTACAGAATTCCTCTCACGAGTTCCTAGGTTCCTGTGTGCAAACTCCACTGTTTCTGACCGCGAGTGGACGCGTTCAGAAGCTACAGCTGTGTTAACATTGGGGAGCAACCGGCATCAGCGATTACCACAACGGTCGCGCCGTAATTGCTTTCAAGGCAGTGGTCTTTCCACGCCACAACGATTTCACTTACATCCGATAAGTATTCTGTTTCTTTGTTCATCCTCATATTGCCACGGTATTCTACCTATTTTTTCTTACAAGGGTTTAATTAATTAGTAAGTTCTTTAGATTTTGAGTAGAAATTAAGTTTTGAACTTCATGCTGAAATTTACACAGAATTGGCTGATATTTTGGTAGATTGGTGCACTTAATTGGCTACGTAGAAATTCATGAAAAAAATATATGTTGTTTATATTGAAGTCCTTAACAACTTTCATTTTTACAAGTTTTGCAAATTCGAACTGAAAAATAGAGTAAAAATTCAGTTTCTAAAACTGGTCTGTTTTAGGACAGTT
The DNA here is from genome assembly GCA_030789695.1 of Scilla litardierei. NCBI lineage: Eukaryota > Viridiplantae > Streptophyta > Magnoliopsida > Asparagales > Asparagaceae > Scilla > Scilla litardierei. Next base: position 5,160,709 of record CM061137.1, on the reverse strand, counting down.
TTGACACCTTTCAGTAAAACGAGTAGAACTACATGCATACTTTATAAAATATTATGATCTTGATGCCGTTGGAAAGCTGACTTCAATATATTCAACCTATAATTTTCTTAGATTTTAATTCTGTCTGTAACTTGTAGCAAAATGGACTTGAACTGAACTCAGTTTCTGGTTCAGAATTCTGAAATTATACCTGTCAGGAGAAAATCCACCATAAATCACATATGTCAACAGAGTTTATGAAAATTGGTCAGTGAAAGGAAAACACCCATATCTACAACTTACGTGAAGGGACCATACACCAATTCTGACTGTAGATATGCTAAAAGTGATATTCTTTCTGCTGTAACAGTTTTTGACAGATTCATATGCTAATTTTGCTTAGTACTTATCATGGTGTAGTTTTGTTTGAAGTTAAGTTTGTTTGTGCTAATCATGTTCTCAATGACATGCTCTTGATACATGTAATTATGCAGATGGTTCATGAAATATTCGTTATGTTAATAATGTTTAAGTTCAATTTGTTTATGCTTTTGTGCTCACATTAGTATGTTCATAACGATGAGTTTGTGATGATATTCCATGAAATTCTTTAATTGAGATGATGATGATGATGATGATGATGATGATGATGATGATGATTATTTGTTAAAAGTTGGTTAAACGCGGTATTCAAGACCGCTAGATGATTCGTTGACAAACGAAGTAACATCTTAAAAACTGAGAGTGAGAATGAGGAATGTATCAGTCCTCCTAAAGGAGGGTGACACGGGGTTTGGGGGAAAACGGGTAAACTTTAGGAGTTAAGGAGCGGACGTATGAATTATGATTTCTCGCCCGATGTGTTACCCCCAGAAGGGGAGTTGGAGAGGGCTAGAGAGGCCGGTGGTGTGCCCGTGTCGCACCATGACGGTAATTGATGGTTTTCTCCGTTTGTCCGACAGAAAAACCGAGCTGGTCTTGCTCCAGTACCTTGCCCTGTTCGGGTACGGAGTTGCGAGAGGCCCCCTCCGGTGCTCGTGTTGCTGCTTGGGGTACCACTTTTTCACCCACATTGGGTGAAGTCTGCCTCCTTAGCGTCCTACGGTTTAGACGAGTTCCAAATATGTGAATCAACAACTTATAGTAATTGTCTTTAATTTATAAATGTTGTTATCTCATGTCTCCTTATTTTTGTTAACTTTAATGCTATTGTCCCATGGTAACATGTTCTTATGCTTCCTTTCAATATCTGCATTTCATAATATGGTTTCATATGCATGTCTTGCACGTTCTCATAACTAGGTTCGCATGTTGGAATGGGATTACTTTTATGCACCATGAACCTTACTTGTTAGACTACCCTCCCTAGATAGACAGACCAGTTCTAAAACTGGGTCCTACTACAGTGTTAGGAGTTTCTACTGGGTCACACGTTGACGTGTCCCCGTTGACTTTCAGGTCATGTGAGTTGGAGGTTGGAGATAGCGGCTGGAGCTTCGGAGTTGGTGATCAGTTGTAGTATTGGGTGGTGAGGGGTATGATGAGAGACTTGTACTTTTGGTGTTTCTTTCCGGGTGGACCTTTGTACTTAGATTCGTGAAAATGAAGATGTTGGTGTATGTATAAGATGTATCAATGTATCAATAAAATGGAATATTGTACTTTTGTTATTTTCTCAGTGTTTTTATCTGTGATGGAGTTTTACTTGTACTTTTCAGCACGTGTGTAGTACCTGCAGCATTCTTTTGTTCTCTTCATTTCTCTCTTTCTACGTAACACTCATTGATCTAGGAATACTTGGGACGGATTCGTACTTCCCGGGTATCCTGGAGAGCGGGTCGTTACAGAGAAGCCCAGGAACAAAAGACCCAAGCCCCAGGCCTAGAACGGGAAACCCACGAATGGGATGAGACCCGTCGGACGTGGCACATGGAAGGGCTCGAAGTCGGACCGGCCCCGGCCCGTAAGATGCACGATCGATTCACGCTCTCCGGAAGATAACCATCCCCCTTAAAGCACGGCTCCTTAATGACCATTAAGGAGCCCATTAATCGACTCCCCCGCGATGCACGCCGGCGCCTTGATGGAGGCGGTCAGGGGACGTGGATTGGGGACGATCGTGGGCGAAACCCTATAAAGGGATAGCAGGGGCAACCGGGAGGAGGATCGAATCCTGTACACCAGCAACTGAGGTATTCCATTAACCAGACCTTGCTTTTCCCCATTATCCCCCCCGCCGTAGCTCGGTCAGAGGATACGTGTGTTGGCATCCTCTTGAGCCGTACCGATCCCGCCGAGCATTACACAGATCCGTTCTGACTTAGGCATCGGAGGGGACTTGGCCGGAACCAAGGTCCGGCCCCCTGACGAGTTTCCTCGTCCGTCTAGGAAGAAGCTGAACCGAGGCGCTGAGACTACAATCCAGGAAGGAACGTGCCCGATTGTCGCTAGCGAGCGCCGTCGCCAATCAAGGCTGAGGAACGTTCGAGGTGCCGAGGCTTCCCCTCGACGCTCGTCCGGCCGAGGCCGAGCACTCAACCCGGAACTGAGGCTTCCCCTCGGCTCCAGGCCAACCGAGGACCAACGCTCTCTCGAAGCGTCCGCTCAGCCGCGGATCCATCGTCTATCCACGCCGAGAGCACGTGCGCTCAGTATCACGCCTTGTTCCCCAGAATACCCGATACTTAATTTAATTTTTTTTCCAAGTATTCTGAAGAGTGAGGGTGATGAGAGAGGAAAAGAAACGGAAATGAGAAACTGAACGAGCAGGCCACTGCGCACATGCTAGGATAGTACAAGTAAAGCTTCACAATAACATCAAAACGATCTCATGAGTACATAGATCACAATTACATAACATATATATATATATATATATATATATATATATATATATATATATATATATACATATATATATATATATACATATATATATATATAACAACTTCAATTTATATACATAACCCAGGTACACCACTACATATACACCATCATTCTCCACCTCCCAAGACATCCATATCTCACCACTAGACAGCTCACATCCAGTGCTACTCCTGAACCCAGCTCCAAATTACCTCCAACCAAGCTAACCCTGCTACCTGAAAATGGGGAGGAGCACATCAATGTGTGCCTCAGTAGGAACCAACTTGGGTTTGGAACTCCGTTTTAGGGTTATCAAATCACAAGGCAAGCAAGAGAAGTAGAGCATGAATCTAAGTGATATAGCGAAAATTAAATAGATAATCAAAGGAATCATACATGCGGTCCATGTCGAGTTACTGCAAGAAAAGGGTTAGCACGAATAATAATAATAACAACAACAACACAAGTATTTAAGCAACCAATATCTAATAAAATAATTACAAGTGCCAGAGACATGCCACAGAGTCACTAGGAACTGGTAAGGGGAAGGAAAAGTGCTGCCAGCAGAAGGAGTAACATGCCAAATTCTTATCTTATTATTTTATAATTAAATTAATTTGGAACTTGGGTAAACTGTGTGATACTAGGACCTGGACTTCACCCTAAATGTGGGGTGAATATAGCACACGACGCAGTGGACACGGGTACTGTACGCCGGGCCTCTCAGCTCCCCCGTCCATGGCAGGAGTGAGGCTCTACAACCCCCTGACACATCCACTCCCGGTAAAGGCGAGTGGGTATGAAAATCCTCTCCACTCCCGGTAAAGGCGAGTGGGTGTAAACTCCACACATCACATAATCATCTCCCAACTTCACAGTGCAGGCCTCATATCCATAATTTACTCAAATCCCACCTAAAACCCGGGCTTTACTAATTCACCCTCATTAGATAGGACTGAGATTTATTCAATTTTATTAGTTAACATCATAAGTGACACGTTAGGGTTCTTGATGGCATGGGTATGCACATATCGCCTCATCTGCCCATCATCAGGAATAGGGTCATGCACTCACGTGACATGCCCTCTATCACAACACATCATTAACTCACAATTTCAATGTATCCATGCCATTCAAGCCACTAACTTCACCAATCATCACCGTGGCTCAAGGCAACACTAACATATGCACGTTACTCAAATTTTCAGATATTGCCTTCGTTGAGGCATTTCATCGAACACATGGCGGGCGTCATTCATATCAAAACAACACACTATAATTTACATGTGCCAAGTACATGAATATTCATTCCATCACACAATCATAATAAGCAAGAATAATGATGGCCAATTATTTACAATTAATGAATAAGAACACTACTTAATGAATTCAGCTTGCTGAAACTGCAGAACAGTGAGATTGAGGGTGGTTTTTGAGGCAATTGCAGTTGAAATTTGGAAAAACTTAAAACTACACATTTGTAGATATGTGTGTCTTGGACTTATAAACAAAATTTCAGACAGAAATATTTAAGTATGTGATTTATGGTGAATTATTTGGTGAAGTGTGTCAAATCTGTTTTTCAGACAGATTTCAGAGCCTATGTTCAAAGCCAATTTTGAGCATGTTCTAGCCAGAAATTCGACATACAAGCAGTATGATAAACTTTTAGAAAAACTTGTTAATTTTCTAACAATACCAAGAACACAAAATTTCATTGAGTGTGCAGGTATTTAAGCTATTTCTACTAAACTGTGTCAAAGCTGGAAATCAAATAGACATGCTGTAGAATTTGAATTTTTACTCTCAATTTCAAAATTGAACATATATCAATATTTATATGATTTGGGGTAGGACTTCAAGATCTACAAGATCATATTTTTTTCGAAGCTTAATTCGAATCACAGTGATCAGAATCCAAGCATGAACACATAATAAAATTTCAGCTTTTCAAAGGAAGTGATGTTGATTAGAATTTCAAAGGAATATTCATGAAAATTAAAACATGGAATATGAATTTGATTATTACTAATCCATATTGATAAAACAAGATGTAGAAACATAATAAAATAGAACCCTAATTAAATTCCAAATACCAAGTTGGAATCCTACCTCACACCTTGATTTCTCTTCGCCTTCTCTTTCTCTTCCTCTTCTTCTTTTTCTTCTTCTTCTTCTTCTTCTTTTTTTTCCCTTGGATTTTGGTCAACATGGAAGGGGTAGAGGGGAGCACGAAATTTGGAAGAGAGGGGGAGGCTTGGAGGGAGGAGAGGGGATAAGGTTAATGGAAGAAAAGAGAAGAAAAGAAAAGAAAAGGAGAGAGAGAGGGAGAGAATTCTAGAAGATGGTTTTCCATGGCTTATCCCATAAGCCATGTTAATTATTAAATGACCAAACTACCACTCACACATTCAAGTATTTACAAGTATGCCATTACTTTATGCACACACCACTTAAGTATGTACGCATAGCAATTTAAGCCCAAATGACCGTTTTGCCCCAGACCTTTCTAAAAATTTACCGGGGTTGACATTGATCCCTAACCCTTTTCACACTAGCATGGCTCCTTTAACACACATCCACCCACATCCATGCGTGCATTCATGCATTACACACGCACGTTTAACGCATCCCTGTAGTTTTGCACCAACGACGTCCTTCGCATTTCTCCCGCACCCAAATCTCGCTTTATCGTCTCTTAGCCACCCATGACGGCCCAATCCCCTTACACTACGTCACATACATCGATTTCTTCGTTTATCTCATGCCTACGTATGCACCATAGATAGAAATACCACCCGTATTCAGTAGAATACACGTATAGTGCAAAATAGGGCATGACACTCGGCGTACCCAAGGGATTTCTACCGATCCCTTGACCACGTTGACCGCCCAGTTGTCGGTCAACGAGTCAGTGGTGAGAAAACATCCGTAAACATCTGGTGCCATCTGTGGGAACGAGCTAACACCCGCGTAAAGCAACTACACCAGCAATGACGCGGCTTCGTACTTCGTAGCAAAAGAAGGCCGCAACCCCGATATCGGCACCTGGGCCATACCACGGCCGGCGGGGAGGAACCATGACTGCTCGGCACACGCCTATGACCCGAGGTCCTGACGGTCCCCCGGCCTGACCGAACGGGGGATTACGATGTGGAGGCCGGAGACGCTTCCTCACCCCTCCCATCCGGCTGGGAGGGGGAACCGCTAGGGAGAAAACACAGTCAGACGAAGCACTCGTGGTTTCTGCTGTCATCGACGCATCCATGGTGAGGTGACTGCTCGTCGATACTGGCAGCTCATGCGACATCCTCTTCATGTCCACTCTGGAGAGGATGGGGCTGCGTGACGAAGACATGGAGCCGAGCTCGGGGCCCGTGATAGGCTTCACCGGTCATTCCACCCCCATCAACGGGGCGATCCACCTCCCAGTCATGCTCAGGAAGCTGCCTGACTTGGTGACCCTGACGATGGAGTTCGTAGCGCTGAGGATCGGATCAGCCTACAATGGGATCATCGGCCGACCGCTCCTCAACGCTGTCGGAGCGGTGGTCTCGACTCTCCACTGGACGATCAGGTTCCAGACCCCAAGGGGGATTGGATAGGTCGATGGTGACGCAGGGAAGCCGAAGATCTGCTACCAGCTGACCGACGGGGAACCCACCGAGCAGTACGACATTCCGATGGCCTCGCTTGACTTGAGATACGGACCGAGGCCCACTCTGGCGGAGGAGCCAGAGCTAATCACGGTCACGAATGTCGAAGGGAGATTCGTCTCCATCGGGTCTGGACTGACCCCTGGCTTGAGAGGCGAGCTGGTCGAGTGCTTAGAGGCCAATCTTGACGTCTTTGCATGGTCGCCCGATGACATGCCCGGCGTGGATCCTTGGGTGATCATGCACCAGCTGAACGCCGACCCCAACTTCAAACCGGTCAGGCAGAAGAAGCGAAACCTGGGAGGCGAGAAGATAAGGGCAGCCTCCGAGGAAGTGGAACGCCTTCTCGACGCCGGCTTCATCCGGGAACTCTGGTACCCGAAGTGGCTGTACAGTGTCGTGATGGTCAAAAAGTCCAGCGGGAAGTGGCAGATGTGTGTGGATTTCAGCGATCTCAACAAGGCTTGCCCCAAGGACAGCTACCCACTGCCCTGCATCGATCACCTCGTGGACAACGCCTCCGGGTATGAGATGCTTAGCTTTATGGACGCCTACTCCGGGTACAATCAAGTCCAGATGGACCCTCGGGACGAGGAGAAGACGTCCTTCATGATGGACCGGGGGACCTTCTGCTACAAAAAGATGCCCTTCGGCTTGAAGAACGCGGGAGCAACCTACCAGAGAATGGTTAACAAGGTATTCGACTCCCAGATAGGGAGGAACCTAGAGGTCTACATGGATGACATGTTGGTCAAATCGAGAAGACCAAAAGATCACATTGCCGACCTCCGAGAAACCTTCGAACGGCTACGAAGGCACAACATCCGGCTCAATCCCACGAAATGCACTTTCGGAGTAAGATTCAGCAAATTCTTGGGGTTCATGATCACTGATCACGTCATTGAGGCTAACACCGACAAGATCAAGGCATTGATCAATATGCGGAAACCAGTGACAATCAAGGAGCTGCAGAGGATGAATGGACGCATCGTCGCTCCGGGGCATTTTTTATCCAAGTCGGCGGAGAGGTCCCTTCCCTTCTTCAAGACCCTGAGGAAAGCAATCGCTGAGCCCGCCGACAAGAGGAAGATGGTACCGTGGGATGAGGACTGCGCATGGGCATTTGCTGAACTCAAGGAATATCTTCACGGTCCGTCACTCCTCTCCAAGCCACGAGAAGGAGAATTTTTGAGCCTTTACCTGGCCTGTACGGATGAGGCGGTGAGATCGGTGCTGATCAGGGAGGACAATGGAGTGCAGAGGCCAGTGTATTATACCAGCCGAGTCTTAAAGGACGCGGAGGGACGGTACAAGCCCATGGAGAAGCTCGCGTACGCCCTCGTGCTCTCGGCCCGGAGACTCCGACCCTCCTTCCAAGCCCACACGATACAAGTCCTTACTGATTCCCAACTCGAACGGAACCTCAAAAGGTTCGACCGGATGGGGAGGATGCTGAACTGGGGAGTGGAGCTGAGCGAGTTCGACCTTCGATTTAAGCCGCGCATGGCCATAAAAGGGCAGGCCCTGGCAGACTTCATCGCTGAGTGCACCATAGAAGGAGGACACCCTTCTGAGGAAGAATGCTCGGCTGCGGTAAACCTCCAACCCTTGTCTTTCCTTTTGACTGACATCATTTTTACCAGCCACCCAGGGGACCAGGATACATGGGTAGTCCATGTAGACGGATCAGCGACCTGGGCTGGGAGCGGGGCCGACATCGTAATCCGATCCCCTGAAGGAAGCATCGTCGAGTACGCGCTTCGGTTCGAATTTCCGGCCACCAACAACGTGGCCGAGTATGAAGCCGCAGTAAACGGCTTGAGGCTAGCCAGAGAACTCGGAGCCAAATCTGTACGCCTCCTCAGCGATTCGAAGCTCATCATCAACCAGTTACAGGGGGATTACGAGGCGCGCGAAGTGGTGATGCAGAACTACCTTGCTTCGGCCAAGGCTGAGCTGTCCAAGTTCGGGCGGACGGAGACCCTCCACCTCCCACGGACGGAGAACGCCCGCACAGATGCTCCATCCAAGCTGGCCTCCTCCTCGTCTGGGGAGCTGGGTCGCGCCATCTACGTGGAGAATCTCCAGTTCCCCAGCACGGATGAGATGGATGTAATGACCATTGACGAGGATCCCACCTGGATGGATCCAATCGTTCGATACCTCTCCAGCGGGGAAGTACCGACGGACCTGGACGAGCGCTGGTCCCTGTAGTGAAAGGCACTCCGGTACGTAATCCACGAAGGGGCACTGTATAAAAGGCGATGGACGAAGACGGACATCCTTCCCTATCTGAAGTGCCTCGGACCTCCGGAGGCCGACTACGTCCTCCGGGAGGTGCACGAGGGGGTCTGCAGAAATCACCACGGGGGCAGGACAATCGCTAAGAAAATCTTGAGACAAGGGTATTACTGGCCCACCTTGGTCAACGACGCTACTGGATACGTCTAGAGGTGCCAGGAGTGCCAAAGGTTCGCCAAACTCTTCTCATCCCCCCGTCGAAACTTGTTCCGATAGTCAGCCCCGTACCTTTCGCAAAGTGGGGACTCGACATCCTCGGGCCTTTCACTTCCGATCGGGGCAGAGGAAATACTTGATCGTGGCGGTGGACTACTTCACCAAGTGGATTGAGACAGAACCCCTTGCTTCCATCACCTGGAAGAAGGCGAAGAGTTTCGTGTGGAACTTCATCATCTCCAGGTTTGGAATTCCTCGAGCCATCGTCATGGAGCAATTCAACTCTGCAGGGTTCAAAGACTTCTACGCAGAGTGGAAGATCAAACTCCTTTTTGCCTCGGTGGCACACCCCCAGACTAATGGGATGGCGGAGGCCGCCAACAAGTGCATCATCGAGCCCCTCCGCACGAAAGTAGAAGACGCTGAAGGAAGCTGGTCGGAGGAACTCCCGGGGATACTCTGGTCGTACAGAACGAATCACAAACAAGCCATGGGCGAAACCCCTTTCATGCTCGCGTATGGCGCCGAGGCGGTGGCACCCGTCGAGGTAGGCGAGGAATCCCTCCACATAAAGCACTTCGACGAGGAGAGGAACGTGGAGGGCTTGGAGCTCGGTCTGGAGCTCCTGGGCGAGCGACGGGAGCAGGCCTTGGCCACCATCATCCGACAGAAGCAGAAGGTCGCCCGCTACTACAACTCCCGAGTTAGGGGGAGGAGCTTCCGCCAAGGAGATCTGGTCCTCCGAAAGGCGATCTTCAGCCTGAAAATCACTCGCAAAGGGAAGTTAGCGGCTAAGTGGGAAGGCCCCTACAATGTCACTGAAGTCCTAGGACCCGCAACCTACCGGCTAGCTAATTCGGAAGGGAAGGTCCACACCGCGGCTGGAACGTTGAGCACCGGCGCAAGTACTATCAGTGAGATCATCTGCAAATGTACCCCCCCTCTTTCCATCTATCCGAATAAATGAGTTTAAGATTCTTCATCTATATTCCCTTGAGAAGCTCACTCGGGAACACTGGATGAACGTCTTAACGGTAACCCGTGAGGTTAGGGGACAAACCCCCTAGCGGGTTGACCGCACAACCGGCTGACAGTTTGGGGGTACCCCTATCCTGGCCAGCCAGTTATGAGGATCGATCGTAAGGCTGGGGGCGGGCAACTCCCCCAGCGGGTCGGTCCGTCGTCCAGTCGTCAGACTGGGAGTAGCCCTCCCAGCAGGCTGAACGACACCGACCGACCGTAAGGCAGGGGGCAACTCCCCTAGCAGGTCGGTTAACTGGTCGACCGTAAGGCTACCCCAGCAGGTCGGTCATGGGGCCGACCGTAAGGCTGGGGCAACTCCCCCAGCAGGTGACCCCAACGATCAGTTGTAAGACTCGCGGTCGCACCCCTAGCAGACTGCCCGACCGAACCGACTGTAAGGCTGGGGCAACTCCCCCAGCGTGTCGGCATGTCGATCGAACCGTGAGCCTGAGGGATAGCTTCCCTCAGCCGGCCGACCGACCCAACCCGCCGTAAGGCTGGGGGCAACTCCCCTAGCAGGATGGCCAACCAATCGCCAACAAGACCCAAAAACAGGACACTCTCCAAGGAGGAGGATGAGGAGCAATAAACAGAAGAAGGAACTTCATTTCTAAACAAAAAAGGGGAGGGGACGCATAGCACAAAAGCTGAGCACAGGTTGTGCAAAAAGCGACAAGGCTAAAGGATTAAATCCTCGCTCGCTGGTCTCCGCCCGGAGCCCCATCGGGACCGTTGGCTGGCTGCTCATGAGGTCTGTCCCGCACCACCTCCTCGTCTTCGGAATACACCCGGAGCTCCTCAAAATTGATCCCTGAGAGCGAAAATCTCTTTTGGATCTCGGACTGACAACGGGCGAACCCCTTTTCGAACGCTTCGGCATAGCCTTGGCCATAAAAGACGTGGCGTAGTCATCCACGGTGTCCTGAGCAATCCGATCGGGATCCACCGCTCCCAACTCTCAGATCCGACCCTCGAGGATGGCAACCTGGCGTTGATGCTCTGCCCGCTCCTTCTCGGCATCTCTGGAGCTAGTATTGAGCTTGACCAGTAGAGCTTGCTCTCTCTCCTCTACCGCTTCAAGGAGGCCAGTGAGCTCCGTGGCATCGGCCGCAACTACCGGATTGGTATCCACGCTAGCTTCGGCAGTTGCTTCGGCGGCTTCCATGAGCTCGGCGATCTGATTCCCGGCCTTCGCCTTCTCGACTAAGGCAAGGGCCTTCTCCAGGTCAGACTTCTCCAAGGCAGCAGAGAGCTCGGCCACCTGAGTCTCCAGGGACTTGACGCGTGCCTCGGCTAATTGGCTCGCTTCTCCGTCGCCCCCTTCGGCCTCGGGCTTCCTTGCCGGGTCGGCCTCGGCCTGCGAGAGAGCTATGAATTGACGTCGTCTCGAAAGCCCGACCGAGGATAACTGCATCAAGAGACGAGGATGGGACGGAGACTACTACTGAGAACAAGGTGTACGGGAGTCCTCACCTGCTGACCGGCCTGAACCACGAAGGTGGCCAGACGATCACCATTTACCCTGTCCAACACAGATTGGTCGGGGGAGGCTGCAGTTTTCAGCCAACCGAGCCGCCACCCCGCAGTCAGAGAAAACTGACTCCTTCAGCCCCACGGGGAAGTGGGGGCGGAGTAAACCCTCGCCTGACTGAGGAAGATTGGACGGAACCGAGTGGAACGCGCCCAGGTACCACTCATAGACCTCGGGTAGTGGATCCGGCGGCGACGGCAAAGGCCCGGCCCAGGGCCAAGAGACCTCAGTCGAGGAGGGCTGGGCCTGTCCCTGACCCTCGGACGGTGAGGCGCCGACCTTCATGGCTTGGACGCGGGCCTTCTTTGGGGCATCCACCAAGGGAGTGGGCGAAACTTGCCCCCTCGCTCTCTTGGAGCCAACACTGGACGGCCCGGCCCGCTGTTTCTTCCGAACCCCCAATACGTGATCCCTTCTCCGCGGGTTGGGATCCGGGACTGTGACTAGGGGAGAGGCTGGAGAAGAACCTTGGGCGAACCCACCTGCACAAGATGGCAGAAGGAGGGATCAGAACTGGTCGGATAGGCCTCGGTCATCTACTCCTCCGAGCATCGGGCTTCAACAAAACTCACCGACAGGCCACACGGTTTTCTGCAGATTAAGATCAGAGAAGAGAACGTCGATCCTCTGATCCCTAACGGGGATCGCCAACAAGGCATCAACCGCCTCGAGCTCGGCGTCAGTTGGGTTGCCCAGCTCGAGAACCAGCGTACTGGCGACCCCCCAGTGGGCCGGGAAATCCACCTCCGACGGGAAGTCGACGAAGACGTATTCCCCCTTCCAACGCTTCAAAGAGCTCGGCAGTCCCAGCACCATGCTCTTCCCAGACTGAGCACTGATATAGAGCCAGACCCCCGACTGATGGTGACTCAGACGGTAGAATTGGGCGAAGAGTCGGAGAGACGGAGGCACCCCCTTCAGCACGCGGAGAACGACGAACCCAACAACACATCCAATGGCGTTGGGGCAGAATTGGCATAAGGCCACCCGGTAGGCTCGCAGGAACTCGACGATGAAGGGGTGGAGAGGGAACCGAAGCCCAAACCGGAAGCTCTTTTCATACACTCCGATTTCCAGAGGACCGGGGAAGCAGATCCGCTCGTCGATTTCAGGAGCCCGAGCAGAGCAGGGGGAAGAAGGTAACGGGTACGTAGATCCCCAATTGAGGTGGCGCAAATGGACGAGGGCCACTACAGTACCTCGGGAGGCACCCCAAAGAGCACTCCCCCATGGCGGCGTACCATCGTGCGCGAGTCAGGCCGGGATCGGTGACATCTTCCGGGTGACCCGAGCCAGTGGCGGAAGAAGACGACATGAGGCTGAGCTTGAGCAGGACCCGGTTCGACAAAGAGAGAAAGGAAGCAAAACCATCGTCCAATGGGCGACGGCCCCCTTTTATATCGTTCCCCCAAAACTATCACTCCTGTTGCAGGGACGATCGCAAGGGAGCACGTGGCAGCATCTGGAGGCCGACGGCGCTTCAAATCCGGCGCCGAGAGAAGTCCAATCGGGCCACGTCATGATGGCCTCCATTTAATGGATTGGCCTCGACTGACGCGCATGTCAAAACCCTCAAGAGTCACATCGTCCGAACCGAACCGGCAGAATCCGAACGGCTCGGACGATGGGGTAAATTGATACGGCTATTTTGGAGAAGCCCAGGAACAAGAGACCCAAGCCCCAGGCCTAGAACGGGAAACCCACAAATTGGATGAGACCCGTCGGACGAGGCCCACGGAAGGGCTCGAAGTCGGACCGGCCCCGGCCCGTAAGATGCACGATCGATTCACGCTCTCTGGAAGATAACAATTCCCCTGAAAGCACGGCTCCTTAATGACCATTAAGGAGCCCATTAATCGACTCCCCTACGATGCATACCGACGCCTTGATGGAGGCGGTCAGGGGACGTAGATTGGGGGCGATCGTGGGCGAAACCCTATAAAGGGATAGCAGGGGCAACTGATTTGGGTTCAATATCACATATTTAACCCCCCATTTAGCCCTATTTTGTGCTCATGAGATGCTTTATTGTTCTCTAGTACATACGTATTTTCTACACATTTATTTATTAGAGAAAACACTTTATTTGAGCACAAAACAGCAATTAATGGGGTATTTCTGCACTTTTTATATTTTTTCTAGCACCGTCTCGATCTCACGATTCCAACGACTATTTATTTGTATTTTTCTGAGACTTATGCTAATTACTGTGAATTTTTGAATGCAGAATACCAATTAATTGGAGAAATACGCAAAGAAATACGATTATACGGTCGCCGACCAATCACTCGCTGACACGTGTCAACGATCCACCCATTCCCGCCTTCATCTGACGGTTCACGAGCGCAGCTCGTATATGGCGACGTGGCGTGCTGCCGACCGCACGATCCTAGATCCGACGGGCGCGAGCGACTCCGATCGAGATACGAAGAAGCGGCATATACGGGGCTACGTGGCCATTTTATAATCGTCCGATGTCGATCGGACGGAGCACGTGACGCCCGCTGAAGCAAATCGAAACGAGCGACGTAGCTCTCTTTGATCCGTCGGATGCCGATCGGATGGACGGGATCGATCCGAGTGAGAGTCGAAGAGCGGAGCGGGTATCGCACGAAGATTAAAGCGCCACGTGGCGTACCCCGGTCGAATCCCGCATTTTTGAAAGTTGATCAGACGGCCAAGAGTTGATCCGATCCAGATCTATGGCGTGGATTGATTCGGGCGCGATGTTAGAGCGGGTTTGAACCCGTTAAGCCCAATAAACCCGCAATCTCTTTATTTAAGCGTATTCTAGGGTTTTTGGGCGTATGATTGGCGTATTGGAGCATCTAGGAGCCGTATTTTCTTCTGCAAAAATTCTGTAAAATTCCAGAGCCTATTTTCTTATTTCCAGAGAGTTTTGAAGTCTTTTCAAGGAGAATTGGTGATATTTTCTTCAACTCTAGCTCGTATTTGAGTGTTTTAGCTTGTATTTTACCCTTAAACATCCGTATTTTGCTAATAAATTTATGAATTCTGATCTGAAATTTGTGTATTTCTGCACCATGAGTAGCTAAATATTTTACGTGCATGGTATGGAGTAATTAGGTGATGTGAATCGTATTCATTGGTTGTATTATTGCGCTTAATCGCTATATTTGCTAAAGTTTAATCGTCGCTCTTAAATATACTTTTTCATATTCCAAAAGAATTGTTCTAGTTGATGATCACCCCACAAGGGTGAGATTTGATCTCTCCAAAAGAGAGTTTCATACTTCATATGTACGTTTACAACTTTAGCGATATACTATTAGAATTGATGCGTTAACTCCCAAAAGGACATCTTCCGACGATTCGCTCCCAAAAGGAGGTTTCGTTGCGTTATACTTGATCAACCAAAGCTTACGATTCGCTGATCCTAATGAACCCATGCCATGTACATGCCCTTTATATCTATTTTTCACAAACTAGAGTTCGTTGTTTGCATTGATCGCACGTAACAATCCCATCACCACACACTTTTCATACCACCTTCACCATCACTATTAAAGTGCTTAGATTTTATTCGTAGTTACTCTATTTGATTTGGACTTGTGGTTTCAACAGATTCTCCCGAGGATTCGACATCTGGACTCCCAGATTTTACTACTTGAACGGACTCTTGCGCTTGAGAGAATCACCTTTCGGAGCCCACCAGCAACCGAGAGGAGGATAGAATCTTGGACACCAACAACTGAGGTATTCCATTAACCAGGCCTTGTTTTTCCCATTATCCCCCCTTACATAGCTCGATCAGAGGATACGTGTGCTGGCCTCCTCTTGAGCCGTACCGATCCCGCCGAGCATTAAACAGATCCGTTCTGACTTGGGCATCGGAGGGGACTTGGCCAGAACCAAGGTCCGGCCCCCATGACGATTTTCCTCGTCTGTCCAGGAAGAAGCTGAACTGAGGCACCGAGGCTACAATCCAGCAAGGAACGTGCCCGATCGCCGCTAGCGAGCGCAGTCGCCAATCAAGGCTGAGGAACGTTCGAGGCACCGAGGCTTCCCCTCGACGCTCGTCCAGCCAAGGCCGAGCACTCAACCCGGAACCGAGGCGTCCCCTCGGCTCCAGGCCAACCGAGGACCGACGCTCTCCCGAAGCATCTGCTCAGCCGCGAATCCATCGCCTATCCACGCTGAGAGCACGTGCGCTCGGCGTATCCAAGGGATTTCTACCGATCCCTTGACCACGTTGACCGCCCAGTTGTTGGTCAACGAGTCAGTGGTGAGAAAACACCTGTAAACACTCCTTGTCTTTCATTTGTTGGAGTCGATTCTTGTATGCCATGAGATTTGCAATCAATTCTTCCAATATGAGCTTGGAAGTGTCATTTCATTCATCTGTTATTGTGACCTTCGTTTCCCATTTGCGTGTGAGAGATTGAAGTAGCTTGGTCACATGGTCTTATTGTGTGTACTTCTTACCAATACTTACAATAGTGTTGATGATCTTGGTGAAGCAGGTGAACATGTCCATGATGGATTGTCATGTCTTCGTCTCAAAGTCTTCATACACACTAACTTAGAGAACAATTTTTGAGGATTTAACTTTAGTATTGTCTTCATATGTTACCTCGAGAATTTTCCAGATTTCGTTGGTAATGGTTGCACTGCGACTCAGTTGTATTCCATGTTGGTGATGACACAAAGAAGCATATTCATCGTTTTGAAGTTCAATGCATCCTTCTCCTTCTCGGCCATGGTCCATTCACTTGCCTGCTTCGTTGGCTCAACATATTCATTCTCCACCATGGTCAACAACTCACAAGAAATGGTCCTTAAATAAATCTGGATACGGTTCTTTATTTTCACATGGTTGGTTTCGGGGGAGCATTGTATGGACATGAACATATGCATTATATGACTTGCTCCCTATGTTTTAAATCTCAATTTTTCTATGATTGCTTGCCATCATCAAAAGGGGGAGATTGTTGGCCTAATTTAGCCCACTAACTGATGCCTAAACTTTGTTTTGATGATGTCAAACAAGTCATACATGTTTAATGTGTCTATCTAGCGAGTTTCAGATCAATCCAAGGTCAAACGGTAATGATACGTGCTAAAACATGGTCATCACGGCCGTGTGTATCAGCCGCACGGCTGTGCGCACCAGAATCAGAAGTATGCATGAAGGGCCAAAGCAACACGGTCATGCGATACCGTAACACGGTCGTGTCAAAAATAAATAGTAACTTTGAAGAGTTCTAGCCGAATGCAACACGGTCGTGTCAAGAATAAACAGAAACTTTTGAAATATCTGCACATGACTAACACAGCCATGCGGCACGGCCGTGTCTCAAAGTGCGAAATTACATGGAGGCCATAGTTCAAACAAAACGGTCGTGCCGATTTAGCACATGGCCGTGTCGAGTGGCAGAATTCAACTTAAACCCTAATTTGACCAATTTGACCATTCAAACGTAGATGTTTGACTTAAATCAATTTGGAGGAGTTCTAATCGTTTGGAAGACCAATTTAAAGAATAATTTCCAAATAAAATAGATCTATCAAATTGACGAAGATTTGAAAGAAGATTTGGAGATCAAGAGTTCTAACTTGAAGAAAACTCCGCATCCCTCGTATAATTAGAGAGTCATCTATTGGAGAAGACAATTGAAGCATCTAGCAAAAAGCTCAAGCAATTTTTCGTCCTTGCTAGCCGGCCTAAATCATCCCGCCATCAAAGTTTCAAGTGCAAGAAGAAGAAGAAGGAGATTTGCAAACGTAGATCTGAAAAGGCGATATCTTTCTCTACACACATCAGAATCAAACACAGTTTGTGCCTATGAATTCATTGAAGGCTGATCTATACCACGATGACTTCTTTCTATATTTATTTTGGTATTAGGTCATATTTGTGAATAGCTTCATTCAGAAGCTATTTTTGTGCTTTAACTTTGAAAACAATAGATTGTACAGTGTGATCACTACCCGGAAGTGTGATCGGTTTGTTTTTCTCTTTTTAGTTATAAAAGCGGGTGAAAGCCTTAAGGGTTTGGAGACAGAGTAGAGCCAGGAAGCCACTCCGTTTAAAAGCATTGATTGTCATACTCTGTGATTTGGATTAGTTGTTTTGTGCATATATTTTTAATTTATACCCACCCCATATTCACCCCAGGGTGTGTTTTCCAGTGTGTAGAACACATTTAACTATCCGGCCCTTTGAAAAACCTTTTAAAAGTTCTTTACTCACTTTTGTACACTGATGACTTTTTACACATGAAAATTTACGTACGCGTGCACACACGAGTCAAATGGGCATCATCGACTCAAGGTTTCTCTTTAGGTGGCTTTAAACCCATAACCCCCCAAATTTTTTATTTAATATGAACCGTTCATTTTGATCTTCATGTTTAAAAAAACACAAGCTCCCAATTTTCAAGCGAATACAAAGAGTTTTGCTTGTTAATCAACCGGTTGCAAGTTTAACAGTTTCGCCGTAACAAAACTTTTTGCAATGGTTAGATGAATGATTACAAACATTAGTCTTCACCTAAAAATTGGTGTTTTGGGGTTTTGCAACAAGAAGAACAAACTGAATGGATTCGAGCGTCGAAAAAAGGAAAGGACGGGTTCCGTGAGCTACATATATTGCTCTAGACACTCATAAATATAATATTAAGAAAAATTCGAACTCGGTTTATCTTCTAAGAAATTTCCGTATATGTAACACAATGTTTCCATAAGTACGGATATTATGTTAAGTATTCTTTGACGTATTTGTACGTATATAATTTTGGGTAATTTTTTTTAATGAATTTTCCTTTTTTAATTGTGACAAATCATTTTTAAAATAATTTTAGACATCTAATTGAATTATAATGGGTGAAGTATTTGGATGAAATACTATGTATTTGGGATGGTATGGAGTATTGATTATGTATTCCTATTTTCTAAAAATTTAAATTTTTAGAAATCTCTCCATTTGACACCTAGCATTTTAGGTGTCATCTTACGTGCTAAGCTTAGACATAATTGTGCCACATAATTGAGCACTTGGCATGTGATTAGGAGTTGGATGGCGATGAGGAAGGTTAAGCCATACTTAATGGAAAAAAAGAATAAGAAAGAAAGAAGAAATTAGGAAACCCTAACAAGAAAGAAGAGCAAAAGCAAACTCCAACTTTCATCATCTTCTCTCTCCCGCCACTAAGCCCCCAAATCACCATTTTGCTCATCCACCCCCTCCACCAGGCCGGCCACCACCTCACAACATCTCTTGCCCAAATTTCACACCCTAAAGAACTTAATTTTTCCCAAAGCCACCACTTTTGGAGCTTGAAGGAGAGGGAAGCATCTTGGGCAGGAGAAGAAGCTAGAAGAATGTCTTCAAGGAAAAGAATGGCTAAGGAAATTAGAATGACTTGAAAGGTAGGATTTCTAACTTATCTAGATATGTTTTATTTTTAGAGTTGGCCAGGTAAATTGAAGCATGTTAAAATTGCAATGTTTGCAAGAAAAAGAAAAGATTTGAGTCATCATATTACATTATTGAATTTAGTTTCGTTTTAAACCAAAATGCAATGCTGAAAATTAGCAAGAATTCAGTATGCTATATCCGTTTAATTCCAAGTAGATCATTGTATAACCATTTAATTCGTCAACAAACTTTATGAATTGGGAGAATCTGAAAAACTGTGTTTTTCTGGGCAGGCCAGATTCTGTCATGTGTGTTCATTTATGCACATCTTTTTGTATAAAATTCCAACAATGATGATTCAAGATAATTTGAAAAGCTTACGAAGTCCTCTATAAATTTCATTTAGATACCGGACTCATATTTTGACTGCACTTATACTGAAACAGCTAATCTTTATCTGTATATCATTTTTTGGCAGATGTTGCCACTTTGCATTGTTCAGACCATAACTCCCATCCACAATTCTCCAAATAATTCATTCTTGGATAATCTGAAATCCCCATTAAATTACCTATAACTTTCATGCTAAGACTTAAATCAGATTATGGCTACAAATAACTGCCATGGACTGCTCTTTCCACCAGCCAGAATCAAAACAGATTCTAAATCTGTTTATGTTTATTGCTACGTGTAAGGTGTTTATGTGTGTGATATGGATGCTATATCATGCACTCTCATGCTTCTAAGTTCTCGTGGCAATTGTAATGTAAAATGTGAAGACATGATGCATGGGGTGATGTTGTCATGCCTACGTTGGTTGTAGTGGTACGTGTGTCATGGCTTCATATAATGTTTTGCGCTATATGGTAATGGTTAAGGGTATGCACAATAAGATGCATGATCTGTAACGACCCGCTCTCGGGGGCCCGTTACTTATTTGATAATTGTGCAGGTTCTGCAGTTAACCAGTGAAGTCAAAATAGCCACGATGCAGAGATGTACAAAAATACCCAAATAGTGTCCAATTATTACAATCCATACCGTACAAATATTCCAACGATACCTGAAAGAAAGAAAATACAGTACACAACTGAAAATAGCTCTGAAAGCTGCGGTCTCATGGTCGAAGTCTGGCGCTATTAACTCAAGAGCATCTGCCTCCATATGTACGTCGTCTGCGGTGCCACGGAGATGGAACCGTAGGTAAGTCACAACAATTCTAAATAAAGAAAGAGAGATACTGTACAAGTATGATAAAGCAGACCAAAGTGAAAGTAAAGTACGGTGCAGTGTCTGTACAAGTGTAGAAAGTAAAAGTACGACAAGTAAAGTGCGGTGACTGTACTGGAAAGGAAAGTAAAGTGCATGTACTGTAAAGTAAAGGTGACTGTAATGCGTAAAGTAAAGGTGACTGTGCAAAAGTAACTACGTGACTCATGTAGGAGAGTATGATATGCAACCATAAAGTTCATCTATTGCCAGGGACCATTTTGCCGACGCAGGCAGACCTTGTAGTTTTGCCGACGCAGGCAGACCTTGTAGTTTTGCCGACGCAGGCAGGCCTTGAAGACACAGACGTGCAAGTAGATGAACCCCCGGTCATAGCTCCCACACTCTCCCTACAATGAGTTACCCCAAACCCCAGTGATGTGTATCCATTACGAGATGTTCCACAAGATGTTCCACGAGATGTTCCACCAGATATTCCACACATGATATTCCACACGATGTTCCACATGTTGCTAGTCAGACCAAGTCAACTGGTTGACTTCCTCATTGAAAACCAGCAAGTAGGATAAAGACAAGCCCAACACCAAAAGCTGTTACTTCCGTGCTTTGAGCACGTGGCAGTGTGGCTAGCACACAATTTACCCAAGTTGATAGTTGTGTGCTACAACCACCAAAGTTGAAAGTTGGCAAAGTAATCTTTGGTAGATTACTTTCATTTAGTTCTCTAGTTTGGTTTAACTTGAATAGCCGTTCTGAGGCTATAAGTGAAGTGTCACAAGTTCACGCAAGCACAGTAGACTAGTTTTCTAAACTTAGAATATGTCGTGACTTACTAATTTCGAGCTCGTCGTGGCAAGACGAGGTTGGAGCTGGAAGAGCTGGTGCACGAAGATTGGAACCTGCAATCACCAAAAATACTTGGTTAAAGCACGCTACATTTCTATTTGAATAATCGGATCGTTTTGATTTTTAAAACCGGTTAAAACGTTGTCGAAAAGCGTTCTAAATTTTTATATAGCCTATATATGATAAAAATAGTTTTACTGCAAGAGGGAATATTTTTCTGAGGCTTATAGTAATTTTTAGGATTTTTAAAAGCTCAAAAACAATTTAAAATCTATTTTTCAATTAGTGACGTATTTATTCAGGAATTTATTCTGGATGCAATCTGCATCGGAATGTTACAAATAAGGTGTCAAAATGACCGTCTCGAAGAGTACTTTAGCATATATTTTTATCACATATTTGTTTACGTAAAAATAAGAAGATACGGATTTTTGAACGAATTATACGTATTTATCTTTTAGGGTTAAAAATTAATTCTGGAAAAACTAAGCGTCGGATTGAGATGAAACTAGTGCCATTGGGTCTAGAATGTCATTTCTGATTTTCTAGAGGTAGCCACACATTTTTCTGGGTCCTATATAATTGCTTATGAATTAAAAACCAATAAACCCATCTATTAATTAATTAATAATACGAAAATACGATTTTCGGCATATTTACAAGTTTGACATCGAGAATTAACTTACGCATGCCGTTGCTTCGTCTTCGTCCGTTCGTTGCATGGGGGGGTGTCTCTGGCGACGGCGGCTCGGCGGCGGGAAGTCGGAGGCGGCGGCGGTCTGCGGCGGAGGAGGCGGTGACGTGGGGGCGGCCGTCGGCGGCGAGGGTGGCGGCGTCGCTCGAGGAGGCTGTGCAGCGGGCGTCGGCGTGTATCGGGGGTCGCCGGAGCTCGGGGAGATGGCGCAGCGGGGCGGCGAGCTCGGAAAGAGGGCGGTGCATGGCCTCGTTGCGGTGGCGAAGCAGGCCAAGCGGGGATGGCGGGGGTTCTCTGTTTGGGTGAGGCAGGGGAGGAGATTGGAGCGGGCTTCGTTAGTGAGCGGGGTGTCGAAGTGTGGGCTATCGCCGGCGGCGATGAGGTTGGAGAGGAAGACGAAGTAGGGAGGGGAGAGGCTGAGCGTGAGTTTGAGGGTGGGTTAGAGGGTTAACTGCGTGTGTGTGTGTGTAAAGCTGTGGGGGGGGGGGGGAGAGATGAAGAATGGGTTACGGCCTGGGAAATCGAAAGAGAGGGTGATTTGCTGTGTGTGTGAGTGTTATAATACGAAGGGGATGGGGTTATTTATATAGGGTTAGGAAATAGAGTAGATGGGATTCAGGGTTAGCTGAGTGTGTGGGTGGGGTAGATGAGTGTGTGAGGGTTAGCCACGGGTTAGGTTAGGTAAGAAGTTAATTAAGGTAATTAAGAATAGGTAAACCCCCATTAACAAAAGTCATTAGTGAAAATACAAACACGAAATTACGAAAATGCCCCCACTAGTAAACGTGTCCGGAAAATTACGAAAACATACCCACAGGATCGTATCGTCGCGAGGATGACGAATACGATGACCGTTCCAGGGTTTGAGCTACGGAAATACTAGTTTTTGGCCAAAACGTTTAGAAAGCGGGTTTGCGGGTTCTCTATTGAAACGATATCAGAAAATTACGAAATTAATGTGGGGAGCCCTAAATGATCATAGGATGCTACTGCAGAAGTTTGAAATCGTTCTGAAGACGTTTGAATAGAAAATAAATTCATTGACCCAAAACTGCAATATCTGAAAATGAATTTTTATCAGATCTTTTAGAGGTATTTGACGAAATCCGATCTTGCTAAAATACTCCATAACTAGTCTGGTACTCCAAAATATTTTTATAGGAAATTTTTGGAATCAGTTAAAACTCCTAACAAACCATTATAAAAATACAATTAAAATGAAATTACTTTAAATACTTAATTTAAATGTATTGGAAAAATAAGGCCGTTACATTCTACCCTCCTTAAAAATAATTCCGTCCTCGGAATTTAAGAATATTTTTGAAACGAATAATTGATATTATAAAGAAGCTCAAGCAAATAAATGATTGAAAAGATAGTAATCTTTATAAATCAGGTTGTAAATAACATGAAATGTGATAAGAAAATATGGGATGTTACCAATATACTATTATCACCATAGCTACTTCAGATTCATCAAGTAGGCAAAATATAAAATAATGGCATTACTCGGAAATGATAATGAGGATGATGATGACATCTGTTCGAACTTGGGACATAAGGTGACAAGCCATTAGCAAGCTATTTAAACCACATAAAATGGAAGAACATAAGGTTTATTCGTGCTACTGGGTCTTAATTAAAGATGTCGCTCATAATATAGCACGTATCGACTAATCCACGGGTACCAACACCATCAATTTCCATAATGCCCAACCACATGCTAACGTCCAAATCACCGCCCAAAGGTAAGTACAAGGCCAACACTCTAAGTCAGTACTCACTGCCAGCATTTCTTCCGTCAATCTCCATACTATCACACAATAAGGCAGGATCCATGCTCTCATCCAGAGCCAAGCACAAGGCCTACATCCAACTTCAACACCCAAGGCCAATATCATACCAGTAACCATTGCCATCATTCCTTCCGTAGACCAATACCTGACATTCGCAACACCCAACATCACCCAACAAGTAAATAACCAAAAACACACTTTTCCGCAAACCAAAAGGAGTAGACGCAAGAGGAAGCCTAGACGGGATCTCATCCTAGGTGAGACCCAAGGCAGAGAGCTCAAGAGAAGCCCAATGATCACGGCTTCCCAAGATCTCAGCCACGCAGCAGTAGCGATGGTGGCGGCGAGGGTCGTCGCCAAGGCCAAAAATCTCAAAATAGAACGTCGAAGGGCCATCGGCGGCTGGCGATCCACGGCGGCGAGTGCTGCGACTGGCTGTCGATCCATGGTGGGGCGGGCCTACGGGATGGAGCGAAGCGGAAGCTGACGGATCTTCGGGTGAGGCTGGCGGATCGGAGATCGGAGTGGCGATCCGGGGTCCGATCGAGCTCGCTTGGGGGAGAGGCCGGGAGGAGGAGGGGGGTGATGTCTGAGGGAAGCCACGGGGTGGCTTGCAGAGGAAGGAGCGGGGTTAAAAAAAGACGGGGGAAGGGGGGCACCGAAGTCGGGGTTAGGTAGGGTAGGGTTCGGCGGGCACGGGTCTCGAGGATGGGAAACAGATAAAAGAATTAAAGAGGGGGGAGGAAGGTGGTCGGTGGGACATGAATTTAAACCCTTGGAAAGAAAAAGACGGGTACAAGATAGAAGTAGGGGCTAGAAGAGAAACACTAGCTCAAGAAGGATGAAAAGACACGAACAACCTACACTTACACGTCAGGTTTGGTTCGTCTCAAAATCTCTAGCACCATCCTCCAATACTTCTGAGCGTCCTTCGATTCGCTTCCGTTGTCGAATTTGGCTTCTGGTGATCGAAAATTGAATGCTACCCTCCTTAGAATAAACGTAGCTGGAGTTCAAGCGAACTAAACGCGATTTAGGAAGAAGAAAAATAATCAGGAGGCCATCACTAGCTAAAGAAAGGGGTGCTAGTGATGAAGATCGATGGTGTTACATAATCATGATTCACGTCCTTGCGGTCCAGCGGACACGGCCAGGGAAGTGACTAAGCCAGGATCACTTATGCCCAGTCTAGCCAGGTTGATCCAACAGACTTTAGCCAAGCACATTGACCGGTATCATGGTCCATTGAAGGAAGATTATCATTCATATGAGTGCCACCGACAACTGAAGGAAAGGTGATGAAGTGGGTAGATAGTCCAACCTATGAAAAGTCACTATAACTGCTAGCAAAAAGGTTACTATGGAGGGTATAACCAAGAATGGGACACGAGTTCCTAAGCAAGGGTTAAGAGTTCAAAGGAAGTAAGGAAGACCTAATGAAGATGGTAATAAGGACACTTCACCCGTATATCCAGTACAGGTGAACACTCGAGACATCCCGTACTCGAGGTTAATTTGAGTATCTTATATTATACATCCTGATCTTGCTATAATGTTCACGAGGTAGTTAGCGAGGACCTGCGTAGGGCCACCAAACTTGTAACGACCCGCTCTCGGGGGCCCGTTACTTATTTGATAATTGCGCAGGTTCTGCAGTTAACCAGTGAAATCAAAATAGCCACGATGCAGAGATGTACAAAAATACCCAAATAGTGTCCAATTATTACAATCCATACCATACAAATATTCCAACGATACCTACATGAAAGAAAATACAGTACACAACTGAAAATAGCTCTGAAAGCTGCGGTCTCATGGTCGAAGTCTGGCGCTATTAACTCAAGAGCATCTGCCTCCATATGTACGTCGTCTGCGGTGCCACGGAGATGGAACCGTAGGTAAGTCACAACAATTCTAAATAAAGAAAGAGAGGTACTGTACAAGTATGATAAAGCAGACCAAAGTGAAAGTAAAGTACGGTGCAGTGTCTGTACAAGTGTAGAAAGTAAAAGTACGGCAAGTAAAGTGCGGTGACTGTACTGGAAAGGAAAGTAAAGTGCATGTACTGTAAAGTAAAGGTGACTGTAATGCGTAAAGTAAAGGTGACTGTGCAAAAGTAACTACGTGACTCATGTAGGAGAGTATGATATGCAACCATAAAGTTCATCTATTGCCAGGGACCATTTTGCCGACGCAGGCAGACCTTGTAGTTTTGCCGACGCAGGCAGACCTTGTAGTTTTGCCGACGCAGGCAGGCCTTGAAGACACAGACGTGCAAGTAGATGAACCCCCGGTCATAGCTCCCACACTCTCCCTACAATGAGTTACCCCAAACCCCAGTGATGTGTATCCATTACGAGATGTTCCACAAGATGTTCCACGAGATGTTCCACCAGATATTCCACACATGATATTCCACACGATGTTCCACATGTTGCTAGTCAGACCAAGTCAACTGGTTGACTTCCTCATTGAAAACCAGCAAGTAGGATAAAGACAAGCCCAACACCAAAAGCTGTTACTTCCGTGCTTTGAGCACGTGGCAGTGTGGCTAGCACACAATTTACCCAAGTTGATAGTTGTGTGCTACAACCACCAAAGTTGAAAGTTGGCAAAGTAATCTTTGGTAGATTACTTTCATTTAGTTCTCTAGTTTGGTTTAACTTGAATAGCCGTTCTGAGGCTATAAGTGAAGTGTCACAAGTTCACGCAAGCACAGTAGACTAGTTTTCTAAACTTAGAATATGTCGTGACTTACTAATTTCGAGCTCGTCGTGGCAAGACGAGGTTGGAGCTGGAAGAGCTGGTGCACGAAGATTGGAACCTGCAATCACCAAAAATACTTGGTTAAAGCACGCTACATTTCTATTTGAATAATCGGATCGTTTTGATTTTTAAAACCGGTTAAAACGTTGTCGAAAAGCGTTCTAAATTTTTATATAGCCTATATATGATAAAAATAGTTTTACTGCAAGAGGGAATATTTTTCTGAGGCTTATAGTAATTTTTAGGATTTTTAAAAGCTCAAAAACAATTTAAAATCTATTTTTCAATTAGTGACGTATTTATTCAGGAATTTATTCTGGATGCAATCTGCATCGGAATGTTACAAATAAGGTGTCAAAACGACCGTCTCGAAGAGTACTTTAGCATATATTTTTATCACATATTTGTTTACGTAAAAATAAGAAGATACGGATTTTTGAACGAATTATACGTATTTATCTTTTAGGGTTAAAAATTAATTCTGGAAAAACTAAGCGTCGGATTGAGATGAAACTAGTGTCATTGGGTCTAGAATGTCATTTCTGATTTTCTAGAGGTAGCCCCACATTTTTCTGGGTCCTATATAATTACTTATGAATTAAAAACCAATAAACCCATTTATTAATTAATTAATACTACGAAAATACGATTTTTCGCATATTTACAAGTTTGCCATCGAGAATTAACTTACGCATGCCGTTGCTTCGTCTTCGTCCGTTCGTTGCATGGGGGGGTGTCTCTGGCGACGGCGGCTCGGCGGCGGGAAGTCGAAGGCGGCGGCGGTCTGCGGCGGAGGAGGCGACGACGTGGGGGCGGCCGTCGGCGGCGAGGGTGGCGGCGTTGCTCGAGGAGGCTGTGCAGCGGGCGTCGGCGTGTGTCGGGGGTCGCCGGAGCTCGGGGAGATGGCGCAGCGGGGCGGCGAGCTCGGAAAGAGGGCGGTGCATGGCCTCGTTGCGGTGGCGAAGCAGGCCAAGCGGGGATGGCGGGGGTTCTCTGTTTGGGTGAGGCAGGGGAGGAGATTGGAGCGGGCTTCGTTAGTGAGCGAGGTGTCGAAGTGTGGGCTATCGCCGGCGGCGATGAGGTTGGAGAGGAAGACGAAGTAGGGAGGGGAGAGGCTGAGCGTGAGTTTGAGGGTGGGTTAGAGGGTTAACTGCGTGTGTGTGTGTAAAGCTGTGGGGGGGAGAGATGAAGAATGGGTTACGGCCTGGGAAATCGAAAGAGAGGGTGATTTGCTGTGTGTGTGAGTGTTATAATACGAAGGGGATGGGGTTATTTATATAGGGTTAGGAAATAGAGTAGATGGGATTCAGGGTTAGCTGAGTGTGTGGGTGGGGTAGATGAGTGTGTGAGGGTTAGCCACGGGTTAGGTTAGGTAAGAAGTTAATTAAGGTAATTAAGAATAGGTAAACCCCCATTAACAAAAGTCATTAGTGAAAATACAAACACGAAATTACGAAAATGCCCCTACTAGTAAACGTGTCCGGAAAATTACGAAAACATACCCACAGGATCGTATCGTCGCGAGGATGACGAATACGATGACCGTTCTAGGGTTTGAGCTACGGAAATGCTAGTTTTTGGCCAAAACGTTTAGAAAGCGGGTTTGCGGGTTCTCTATTGAAACGATATCAGAAAATTACGAAATTAATGTGGGGAGCCCTAAATGATCATAGGATGCTACTGCAGAAGTTTGAAATCGTTCTGAAGACGTTTGAATAGAAAATAAATTCATTGACCCAAAACTGCAATATCTGAAAATGAATT
Organism: Scilla litardierei; assembly: GCA_030789695.1. Classification (NCBI taxonomy): domain Eukaryota; kingdom Viridiplantae; phylum Streptophyta; class Magnoliopsida; order Asparagales; family Asparagaceae; genus Scilla; species Scilla litardierei. The sequence goes on along the minus strand of CM061137.1, from coordinate 5,132,721 downwards.
TTTATCAGATCTTTTAGAGGTATTTGACGAAATCCGATCTTGCTAAAATACTCCATAACTAGTCTGGTACTCCAAAATATTTTTATAGGAAATTTTTGGAATCAGTTAAAACTCCTAACAAACCATTATAAAAATACAATTAAAATGAAATTACTTTAAATACTTAATTTAAATGTATTGGAAAAATACAGTCCGTTACATGATCCAAGTGTGATGTGATGGAGTGCAAAATGAAATGAGAGGGTATGTACATATGAAGCCATGACACACGGTCTTTAAGCCACTTATGCATCACGTTAGTCCATCGTATGTCTAATAGCATGGTGATTGATAAATGACAAGTATAAGTGGTGGCACCTTTTATGGTTATGTTTCCATGACTTGTTCCAGTATAGTTCTTGTTTATATTGACTATGTCCACGTTGCAGTCCTTTTTATTCTCATATGCATGCCTCATTCATGTTCTCTTTTTATGCAACTTGCATCATTACACACCGTTGTAGTTGTTAGTATCAGTGAGAAACAAAATATGTCATATTAGTATTATGAATTTCTATTGGACACGTTTAGATGTGGGTGACTTATTAACTGACACATTAATACTGAGAGTGAGATGGGAGTTAATGATTATTTGGAATTCTCATTCCATTCGAAGATGGTGAGATTTCAGATATGTGTTTGGGGAAGTACAAGTAAAATGTTGGTGTTAATGAGTGGACATGGATATTAGTCGCACACGCACTCCCGACAGCTGGCATGTGGAGTTGGCAGGGTTAGAGAGGCCCATGAGTGTACTCGTGATGCATCATATGGTAAATGTAACACAATCTTACTCCCGAAACGGGGGCGTTACGAGAGGCCCATACAGCGCTCGCGTCGCTGATAGAGGTAATACTGTGTTCACCCACACTAGGTGAAGTCCAGCTCCTTAATGTCCTACAATTTACACGGACATCCAAATATTGATTAAACGCATAACTTGAAGATTAATACCATGTAATCTGTGAATGTTATTACTTAATGATTTTTTGCTCCTTAGCTTTCATTTTCAGCATATGTATGACATGCCATGTTTTATTTTATGCATTAAACATATGGACATGTGTACCATCTGTAGATAGACACTTCGTTAGGTAGGCCGGTTGTGCGACTAGACCATACCTAGCATAGTTAGATTTTCATAATGGGTCACGCGTTGATGTGTCCCATTTACATTTTTCCAGGATTAGAAGCAGTACAACAAGAGCAGGACCTGACTCAGGAGTTTGCTCCCAGTTTTGAGTTAGAAATAGAGCCCACTACGGGCGACTTTGTACAGTTAGACTTCCAGGGGTAGTTTAGGGAGTTGCACAGTGTGTGGTCACCTGTCTTTTTGTGGGTTTCTTGGGAGTTCTCTTTGTTAGTTCCACTTTTGTACTGAGTATTGAGATGATGTATGTAAACGATGTACTTTTGTATTAATATTATAAGAAGATGGATTTTGTACGGTTTTGTCTTTTGGTTTTTTGTGTTGTTTCTGTATTTGAGGATTATGTGTACTTCCCAGCACGTGCGAAGTGACTAGCTTGTTCTTTCTTGTACTCTATCTCTGCATTCTCTTTCTTTTCACACTCGCCGTTCTAGGAATATGTGTGACTGATTCGTACTTCCCGAACCAAACATGACAATGTACAGATACAATTTCATCTCAACTTAAAATTTAATACCAAATATCATTTTGGTATTAGAAAGTAATTAGATAGCACTAATAATTTTCCATGTATATAATTCCAAATCTCAGATTCAGATCCCAACCTTCCATCCATCCTCTCCGGCCAAATCAGATACCCAGTGCCCAACAGCACACACCAAATCCAACGAACCAAAATTCGTCAATTTCCGAGGGCCCCACGTAAAAAAAAAAGGCCAAATTAAGCTTCCCCTCACCGGACCTGCGTTTTCTGCTTCGACCTCCTCCCCCCGCGTCCCGTTTCCTTCTGTCCTCCTCCTCTCTTCTTCCTCCGTTGTCGTCGGATCCCAATCGGATACCTCATCGGACCCGAACTACAAATCCCAGACCCGGATCCGCTAGCACCCCACCGGTCATGGACGACTTTCCCGACCTCCTGGCCCGGGACTTCGGGATCCGACCGCAGGGCAAGTCCGCCCCCATGTCCGCCCCCAAACCCTCATCGACTTTCGGATCTGGATCCGCCTCCGCCCGATCCGCTGCCAACCCCCTCGACTCCTTCGATGTCTTCGGCGGACCTACGAAATACAACCACCCCAGACCCAATTCCAATACGAACTCCGCCTACGTCCCAATCTTCGACTTCAACGATCCGAATCCCAACACGAACCCGAAGCCGAACCCGAAGTCGAGCTCGATGCCGGTGTACGATAAGCCTGTGTACGACGACGACATCTTCGACGGGGTCCCAGGGATGAAGAGCTCGGCCAAGGACGAGTACAACGACGTGTTCGCATCGCTCTCGAAGAGTCAACGCGTGGAGGTATCTGGATCGTACGATGATCTGCTGGGGAGCTTCACGAGGAGCTCGAGCTCGCGGGAGGAGCCCAAGAGGTCGGATGATCTGCTGGGGAGCTTCGCGAGGAGCTCGAGCTCAAGGGTGGAGGTGGAGCCAAAGAGATCGAAGGATATCGGCGGGTTTGACGACTTGATACCCGGATTCGGAGGGAGCAGACCGACGACGACGCTAAGGTAATCTTTTATTTTGAGAAAATAGAAGATTGGTGCTTTAATTGAAGCTACTTTAAAAGTGTTTGGTTAAAAAAGAATGGATCTTGAAAAGGGTTGCATTTAAAAAATAGAATTGAACTATCAATTCAACATCCATTGTGTCACAGAAATACAGTAGGTTAGCTTAGAGGACTCCCAATGGGGGCTGAATGATGGGCTTAATCCTAGGTGGATGGGGTATTTGCAAAAAAGAGGAGAGAGAGGGCTTACCGTTTAAGCTCTTGTTGAGCCTTGCATTCGGCCCCTGACGTGGTACCAGACTTCTGATTTCTGCTGAGTCAATCTCTTTTTGATTTAGAAGTCTGCGTCTGATTCACAAGAATCAGACGTCTGATTCAGCTCCTATTCAGCCATCTATTGGAAGGGAGCATGGGCTATATCTGACGTGGCACAGATTCAGCCCCTGTTGGGGTTGAACGGTTCTGCCCTCCATCTAGAGTGCTATTAGGAAACGCTCTTAATTGTCATAAATTTGAGAGTTAGGAGCCAATAAATATTAAAATAGCGGCATTTGCTGTTGAGACCCAAATATTAACCTATATTGCTACAAAAGAAGACATATCATATAGCATTTTTGAAAGGGAGTTCATTTGGCAACGATTATGACTTTGGACTTTTGGTTCATTGACATATGAACCTTTAACTTTCTTTCTTATAAATAAGATTATCATTTTGGCGAGAGACTTAAATATATCGGGGCATGAGACACCGATCCTAAACCTGACACAGGAGAAGCCTGCAACGAAGGGTAGGCATTTGTATGATGATAATGTATTTTAATGGGGGTCAGGAAGAGCCTGTAAGGTGGAGTATGATTATCAGATTATGGGCTTGCCCCATTCACAAGGAAGGACACACACAGAATATTGGTTGTAGGATGACTTGTTGGGTAGTTTAGGAGAAGCTGGAGTATAAATGGATAGTCTTAGTGGTCAAAGGTTTTGGACTAGCTTGAGGAATGCTTCATTCGATTCTTGTTTTGTGAATTTCCATTGTATGAATATTAGAATTAACTAGAGAGACATCTTGATACATGGGATCACAATAGCTTCAGTTGCTTTTAATTGGGACATTTTGGAATCTGTCAAAATTTTGAACTATCAACCAACAATGCTTCCATTCTCACAGAAGTATAATCTTTTTCATATTAAGAGATCAGATCTTATTGCCCAGTGCCCACCAATGATTGTAATAGTATCCACTACTTGGATATATTTGCATTGATTGTGACATAATTCAATTCTAGAAATATCTAAGGAATTAATTGATGTTTCTGTTCTCTTATAGTAATTCCGACCAGACCTTCTATTCAGACTAACATGGGTTGGTCTTGATATCGATCGATGATTTGTAGGATATGTATTGATTGTATTGGAAATTTGAAATTAGGGGTGACAAACGGGTCCGATCGGATTCAGGTCATGTCGGATTTGATCCGACCTGGATATGAGTAAATCTGAATCCGAACCGGATTGAATTCGGGTCAAACTTAGGAAACTTGTACCCGATCCAGATATAATCTGGGTCACCTGAATTCGATTCGGTTTTCTCGATTGGTCGGGTTCGGAGCGGGTTACTAAAAACATGAAAAAATTATGTTACCGGCCACGTGAATCATGCCACAGATCACATTGAACGTGCAGAAGTGCCAACCAACTGAGATATAAGGCTTGGTGATAATTAAAGATCATTATATTATTTGTGCAAATTTTAAATTAAAATTTGAAATTAACTAAAAAGAATAATGTAGGGAATTCAAACCGAGACATCTTATTAAAGAAGAGCTATACAACTTAAACCCCTAAACCAAAACTCCCAATTGCGATTGGATTCTAATGTTGTTATATAAATATAAATATAAATGTAAAGTAAAACAGATAGAATCTGGTGAACCAGAGCAAACAGATCAAACCCATCCGACCCAAATTTTATCCGGGTCGGCCGGGTCGGCCCGGATTCTACCCGATCCGGTTAGACCTCTACCCATACTCGGTTAAGGTGATCAGGTTCTGGTTGGGTCAGTTCATTTTGTCACCCATATTTGGAATCATCAAGCGATACTGAAAGGGACATGCTTCAGCCATTCTGGTTGGTCTTATGCTTTAGCATCTGGTTGGTCTTATCTTAACCTAGATGTCGGTTGTAGGTAGAACAATGATTACTCTTTCCTTGAAGATGACATCCTCTTTCTCTAATGCATTCAACTAATTGGTCATTTTAATAAAGTTATTGATTTAATGAAGCTCATTTCAATATGCTATTGTGTCATTAGCCTCATGTTTATACTAAAAATGGTCCATTACCGTTTGTGTTTTGGTGAAGCTTCAAGAGCTTTGTTTTGTATGGATAAAAAGATGATGTTTGATATTACCTCTGTAAATTTCATTCAAAATAACTAATATAATTACCATCCACTTACTTTTAATTTTGACTATTAATTGAGAGTCTTTTACCAAATATATGGAATAAGTTACAATTAGCATTTTAGTACTTTTGACTTCAAATCTCATCTTTATTAGTTATTAGCTAAAATTAATGGTATTGGTCTGCAATGAATTGATTGTAATAGATTGCTTGTAATCCAACCCTACATATCTGTTACATCAAGTGATCAACCGATATTTCAAACCTTGCAAAATACACATAAATATATAAACAAAGATAATAATGCTTGATTGAATAATGAACTTCTCTATGGTTATATTCTTCCAAATTGGTGTAATTTTTTATTAATAATTTTTATTTGCACTAAACTCTTAGTAAACATTGCTTGTGATAGTTTTCCAGAAAGATTATTAGGGCGATATACTTGAAGAATGCAATATGTTTACCATTTTTTATTTATACCTACCCATATAGTAATGCGGCCATCGAGGCATGTAAAAGGGCTAGTGTTTCATTGTAAATAAAGGCCACAAATAGATATGCATGTGCCTCCACATATATTTGGAGATGAAGAACATGTCAAACATTATTTAAAAAATCAAGGCTTGAAATCTTAAGGGAGACTGATATGTATCAATAGTGTCATATCAGATTGCAATCATGCCTATACGATACCACTGATATTGACATGTACCATTAGTGCCGTATCAGACTGCAAGCATGCCAATACGATACCATCGATACTGATCGATGCTAACTAGGAACAACTAATATAAGAATTTTATGGTTTGACTTGCCAAACTTTGAATTTCTATTTTATTTCATATAATGTTTCAAAAAATTCTGGTCTAACTAGTAAATCAAGGTTCAAAATGTTGGTTGTTGATTAAACGTATTAGAAAAAGAGAAGATAACGTCGTAGGTAATAGAGATAACCGTAGGATGGATGGACTTACCGAACTACATGCAACTAATAGCTATGTTTGAGTCAAAGCAATTGATTCGCAAAGTGTGATTCTTCCAAGACATATCAATTGATACTCTTGATATAACTGATATCGATACTATAACTGCTACGCAATCACGAGATCAAAACCAACATTTTGAACCTTGAAAAAATGTTTCCGTTTTATAATCATGCATTTTGCTAATATTTGAATTCAAACACTATCATTTCTTAATGAATTTTAATTTAAAGATTCTACTCATCATTGTCAACCATGTTATACATTTGACCTGATTTTAAATTGATCTTACGTGATCAAACTACTTTTGAAGCTGATATACCTCGACGTGGGGGGATGACATGGTACAATAAGGAGATGATAACTTAGTAGTAGTAGTAGTATTATTCACCACCCACATTCTATGCCATATATCATATGCAATTAGAATTCTTTATAAACAGAACCATAGAGGAAGTCATTATTAATGTTCAGTCTTAAAGATGCGATGCTAAATGTCAGGAATGTTTTGCTTAATCTTTACGACTAAAATATGTCTAGAAGTCAAAAACTTATTGAGACAAATAGAAGGACCTGCATTCAAAGCTCTAATTTTTGTTTTAGAAGTGTATAAAAGCAAAGTGGCTGTCATCTTTAGCTACAGCGTGGCGTTGAGGCAGCCACTCAGACCTTGAGCATCATGTCACACAAAAGTTATCTAATATTACTTGGCTATTTTTCTTCACTTTCAAAGTTATTAACAATAATCTTTGAAGTTGTAAACACCTAATCAGATTACCCATGCAAGAAATTGATACCAATGAAAGAAAAAGCTTCATAAAATGTTTCATTGTTCTAATCTCTTTATCTGTAAAGAAAATGAGAAGGTAAAACAAATAAGTGAAAACATATATGATACAAGGAAATACAAAGATAACATGAAAAAAAACCAAATAAAGAGGTTAGAACCTGAAAATGAAAACATTGAAAAGAAAAAAAGGAAGAAAGAAAACAGAGCAGAAATCAAGGCGGAACATATTTAAAAAAGTTTATAAGAATCCAACAGATATCAATATGCAAAAGTTTGGGGGAAAAGATCAGGATTTGCTGAATCATAAGTCAGTTCCCAAAGAGTTATTACCACATATTAGATCGTTCAATTAAGAATCTGTTAGGTGAAGTTTATCCTCATAGGAAACCAATCTCACTCTTTATAATTGGAAACCACATAGCACATGCACTTCTATTATGAAAATATCACATATATTTAATACAATGTTGCACTTTGACTTGACATGTCCGTGCAACTTATATTATAAGTTATACATGTGATAGCAACATTGTGACTGAAATCTGATATCATAATCTATGCTACTATGAATAGACAGTTCTTTAAAAAAGAAGGTATGGAATTAAGAAAATATAAGGGCGACAAGCGCCAAGCGTTCAATTGAAACTAAAAAATGTGACTGATGTCTTAAAATTGTCAGCGTTTAGGTGGTCACTTTTTAAAACACTGAGTGAGATTGCTTCCTTTTGAAATTGCTTCCCATCAAAATTAAGAGAATGTAAGTGCGACAATCGCCAACAATTGGAACTAAGCTGCACAGCCGATGTCCTAAAATTGCTTAAGCGCCTAGGTGGTTGTTTTTCAAAAAACTGAGTGAGATTGCTATTCTTTGAAATTGTTTGCCGTATGTGTATGCATGATGGCTTGATGATACGACTGTTGTAAACTAGGAGGACTGAGCGGAATACATAATCAATGGTCAAAACATTGGGAAACTGGTTAAAATGCCGTTGATTTAGCATAATGTAAGTTTTGAGTCTTATGCCTTGTGTTCAATTCACCTTCATTTTTAATGGAGTGGAGTGGCCAAATATGCGATATGATAGGCTGATTTGAAGATGACTAGCCATGCATTTCTCGTCTTTCTACATGCACAGTGAATTTTCCCCCACTTTTCAATATTTTCCTACTTTCGTTTTGTATTTTGTTCACTGTTGAAATAAGCAGCCAAAGCGGGTGCTTCCGCGGCATGGGCCCAGGCTGCTTCACCCAGCCATCTACTGGCTCCAAAATCTGGTGGGCAGGCACACAAAAGAAACGAAGCAGCTCAAGAACGGCCCGCTTCGTTTAGGAGGCCACTTTTGCAGCCTATTTGGTTTGCAACCTGATCAAAACCCTTTGTTATTTGGGTTAAAACCAGAAAATAACATGCATAGGCTCAATTTTCTTTCATCGCTGCTCCATTTCTTTTGTCACTGCTATTGCTTCTCTACTGTATGGCTGACAGCAGCGGCGGTCCGATCTCTGCTGGACGAGGCAAATTTGTAATTTGATTTTACCAATTTTTGCTTCTCTTCTTTTGATCACGCTGCTTCTGTTTCTTCTTCTTTGCTGATACCCAACTGCCACGTCTCTTCTTACTCCCATGCTGTGCTTGTTGATGCTTCAGGTTCCCTTCATGTTCTACCCTGGCTTCTTCTATTTCGTCTCATCTGCTGATATTGTGATGCGGTCGTATACCGCAGACGGCGCGTGGGCACGGGTCGGGCCACGGAATCCGGGCGTGGGAGCAACCAATTGAGCGACTTAGTCTCTTTGCTTTCTGCATTATCATTTATGCTTTTAAGTTGTAGCGTGTTTAGTCTTTTGTTAGGAGAGTACTTAAAGGGAATAACTCTAATTGTGCTAGCTATTGAAGAATTGAGATAAATCGTCATTGTTACGGCTAGGGCTTGGGGGAATAGACTTGATCCCATATTTCAAGTTAGGGAGCGATCTACTCCAGAAAAGATCATTTATCTCATTGTTCTTATCAATTTCATTGTTCACACTATAATTCTTTTCTTTCTTTCCACTAAAAATCTGAACTTGTTGTTACGATTATGCATAATCGTATCAATTTGGTATCAGAGCTTTCGACTCCATGACGAACATATGAGTGGCTGCGATAAAAACTCTGGAGGAGCAGCTCGATGCAGAGATCTCAGGGTTGAGGAAGGAGGTGACGGATTTGAGGGATGAGATGAAGGCGGATATGAACACGACCATTGAAGCGAGCATGAAGCGGATCTCGGAACAACAATCGCGGATGATGAAAGATGGATTTGCTGAGGTAGCAAAGATATTTCAGCAGCAATTTTTTCAGCGAGAGCCGGATCCAAAAACATATGGGTCTTCAGATCTGATCTCGCAGACAACCCCGGGCAACGACGACGACGGAAGACAAACCCTATGGTTTGGCGAAGGGCTTCCCCCCACATGGGGGGTGGCGTAGGGCAAGGAACCGACGGGCGGCCCCACCAGGGGGCCACAAGTGGTCGGCCCCACCAGGGGGCCGCAGGTGGTCGACCGTCCCCAACGGGGGGCAGCGAGGGTGGGCGGCCCCCTTTTGGGGCCGCCAGAGGGCAACCGCCCCCAGCTGGGGGCGGAGAAGACCAGCGGCCCCCCTCACGGGGCCGTTGGAGCAGATCCGCCCCTAGGGGCGGAGGAGGGTGGCACCCCCATCGGGGGCACACGGGGGCCATTTTGCCCATGTCGGGGGGCGGCGACAACTGGCGGGCCCATCTAGGGCCCGCAGGGGGGAGATGGGCGGCGGAGGTTGGCGGGCCCACCTGGGGCCCGCAGGAGGCGGGCCGGCCCCGACGGGGGCGACGATGACAGGTAGGCCCACCTGGGGCCTGCGGGAGGTTTTCCCCCTCCTTTTGGGGGCGTTGATGGGTGGAGGCCATATCGGGGGCCCACATGGGGAGATCCGTCTCCTTTCGGGGGCGACGAAGGAGGGTGGCTATATGGGGGACCTCGGCGGGAGCATGTTGACGAGTGGGATGATGTGGACGTACTCGCCAACGAGAGGGCCGGGAGAGATGAAGGACATTGAAGAGCGGAGGAGCATTCTTACCAGAGGCGTCAGGCAGCCAACAGGGAAGGGCCACCACGAGATGACGCCAACCCCGGGACTAAGATGAGGAAGTTGAAGGCGCCCCTTTTTGATGGCAAGGACCCCGATGGGTGGATTTACCAGATAGAAAGGTACTTTGATGTTACGGGCTTCACTGAGGCGGAGAGACTGAGGGCGGTAGCACTGAGCTTCGAGGGCGAGGCTCTTTCGTGGTACAGGTGGACCAGAAACAGAGGCCTATACGGACTTGGAGGGAGCTGACCGAGTGTCTCATGAAGAGATTCCAGGATATCCATGGGGGAGGTCTGTTTGAGCAGTTGTATGCCTTGAGGCAAGATGTGTTCGTACGGGACTAAATTGCGAAGTTTGAGACACTCTCGAGCAGGGTGGATGGTGTATCTGAGGAATCGATGGAGGGGAACTTCTTAAAGTGGCTGAAGCCTATGATTAGGGCTGAGCTGAGGGTCCAGGATCTTCAGGGGTTAACTGCTATGATGCGGGTGTCGAGGAGAGTGGAGGACAGGTTGGCTGAAGAGAGGAAGTCTAGGGGGCTGGTGGCGGATCGACATACCACATTCCAGCACATACTGATGCACATAAGACCACTGTGGTGGCATCAGCGACGGCAATGGTGGATGCTACGGAGACACGGCCTGGAGGGCAGATTCGTCGCATGACAGAGGCATATATGAGGGAGCGAAGGTCCAATGGCCTTTGCTTTAAGTGTGACAAGAGGTTCACACCAGGGCACCGTTGCGCAGGGAGGGCCATGCAGCTGAAGGTTGCGGCAGAGAAGGAGGATGTGGTGGTGATGCTTGACGGAGGCGTGGCCGAGGCAGATCCGCGCCCACACTTAGATTGGGGAAGATTGACGCAATTATCAGACTGCAACCTTGAGAACACGGTTTGATTTTTGGGGGAGTAATGATGCTCGTATACCGCAGACGGCGCGCGGACACGGGTCGGGCCGCGGATCCGAGCATAAGAGCAACCAATTGAGCGATTTAGTCTCTTTGCTTTTATGCACCATCCTTTATGCTTTTAAGTTGTAGTGTGTTTAGCCTTTTGTTAGGAGAGTACTTAAAGGGAATAACACTAATTGTATTAGCTATCGAAGAATTGAGATAAATCGTCATTGTGACGGCAGGGCTTGGGGGAATAGACTTGATCCCATACTTCAAGTTGGGGAGCGATCTACTCAAGAAAAGATCATTTATCTCATTGTTCTTATCAATTTCATTGTCCACACTATAATTCTTTTCTTTCTTTCCACTAAAAATATGAACTTGTTGTTACGATTAACCCTAATCGTATCATATTGCTTCTCCTATCGCCGCTGCTTCCTCATCCTCACTAAATTTCCACTCTTATTCTCTTCCTTCTCAGCTGCAATTGATGCCGACAAGCAGCAGCTTTGTCATCCCCTTCCTTTAATTATTTATGATGAGTATTTTTGCTTTGTCTGGTAATTCTTCATGCTTTCTTCTGCTTCAGCTATGCTTAAGCGTTGCATCACCTTCCCTTGTTTCTGCAGACATTTTTTACAATGTTGATTTTGGTTTTTTCTGGTGAATGTAGGATTTCACTGTAGATCCACAAGCATCAAATGTTGCCCTGCCTTGTAATAATGAATTATATAGCTGTAAAAAGAATTTTGTAACCTTTTGACCACACCAGCTTGGTTGGTACCTTGGCTCCACTCTACTGCCAAGTGAACAAAGGTCCAAAAAAGCTCTTCACAAGCATTTTCAAAGTTTATTTCTCCTTGGAACTCTTTAGGATTAGTTAGCAAGGACCATGAAATGGGGCCATTCACACGTGTAATGGTCCGAAAATTCTAGTAGAATCAGTAGGATTTTCGACAATTTTTAATACAATTTTTTTTTTCATAAAACCATTTTCTAATTTTCGCTTCCTTTTCTTTTCTCCTACTTTACCTAAAATTATTCTTCCCTTAAGTCCAAAGACCAAGCTTAGGCACCCGGCCCAACCGATGGCCCAATCCACCATTTCTCCTTTTCTTTCCCATCAAATTTATATTCTTTTTCCCCGCACTTCATTAAAAGCCGGCAAGCATGGCCCATCATTCTTTTTGTTTTTCCTCAAACCCCTTTGGCCCAAACCTCTTTCTCTCTTCTTCTTTCCCTTTATCTTTTCCTTTCCTTTGGGCCCAACCAGAAGCCCAACTATTCATCTTTTCTTTCTCTTTTATTTTTATTTCCTTCCTTTTGTTTCTTTGAGCCCAAGCACATTACCTCACCACAAATATCGCCCACCCTTATTTTCATTTTCCTTCATTCGTTCAATTAGAGCCCACCCCACTTCCTCCCTCTCTTTTCTCTCACAACCTGATAAGAGAATAGAACCCAAAAGCAAAGTTAGCCGTTTTCTTCTCTTCTCTCTGAGCGAATCGAAGCAACACCACCCATCTCTTTCCGTTCAAAACCCTAGCCGATTTCGAACCACCTCCTCCGCGAGAGTCCTGAATCGATTCAAACTCCTCCTTCGATCTCCTCACCCGTCTTCTTTCTCCTATAAATATTCTTCGATTTCTAGTGTTTGTGATGCGCAAATATTTTCTCTCTTCTCCATTTTTTTTGATTTTGATCACTTTGATCCTAAGTTTTTTTCGAGATTTTAGCTTGATTTGGGTCTTTGGACTTGGTTTGGTGAAGGTAGATTATTTTTAATTCCTAAGTTTTTGGTTTATGAATCTTGTTTTTGAAAAATTATCTTGATTCGGTCGGTTTATTGTGGATTGTTGCAAACTTGTTGGGTTTGTTGATTGGGATATTATGTTGAGACTTTCGTCGAGGGGATTTTTTCCTCAAAGATTCGAGATTCTCCGGCAACCCGTGAGGCTTCTCGGCGATCCACACCGTTGCCTTGCTCGATTCTCTCTCTTTAATTGGGTTTTTGGCTATAGTTGGCCACTGGGGGTTGGGATCCATCGGCGTTGCAATTATTTCCATACGGCGAAGCTTTGTTGCTGATTAGTTTTGGTTGTGATTTTTCAGTGGGCTTAATGATACAATCGGCTTCACTTTGGGCCTTGCCTGCTACTTACCCTTGTGCTTTTTGACTGCTGTTGAATTTTGGACCGCCTTTTTGGGTGACTGTTTTCTTTGGGCTTTTGCGCCCAGTAACTGATCTGGACCTTGGACCTCGGGCCTTACTGTTGGGTTCCCAAGACCAAAATATGTTGCTGGGACATTCTTTTTAGGTTTTTTTGGGCTTTATGATTTAGACTTGTGGCATGTTGCTATTCATATAAAAGTTGCAGTAAAAACCTCCCCTGGCTAGTAGACTATAGAAATTTACTCGGTGGCCAAAACGTAAATATGATCCCACATATCTAGTTCTTTTTCTATTTTGTTTTCGCTGATAAATAGCAAGACCAGCAAATCTTGTAAAATGTAATGACACCCTAAAATCGGGGTGTTACTACACATGTTATTTGACCATTACTAGGCTGTAATGGAGTGCTTAGTACTCTGTAGGTTTAACTGATGCGGCTGGAAATAACAAGCAGGGGCATTTGGGTAAAATAACAAATAGGGGTGTTTTTCTATTTAAGGGGGGTGAGCCGGCCCTAATGGGGGATGCGAAAATTGTTGAAAGTTATTTCTTTTATTCCCTTAGATTAATTGTATTATGATTTGGTTTTTCCTCCTAGGTTAATAATTGTCTTCTAGTCGTTAGTTAGCGAGTAGTTGAGTTGTAGTATGTTTTTCTTTCAATTTCAGATCTGAATTCCAATAAAAATCCCCTTTTATCATCAAAACCCTAGCGAAACGCATCAATTCGTATCAGAGCGGTCGATCAATGGCGAGCACACGATCCAAGGAGCGGGTCGAAGTTTTGGAAGAGAAGGTTGAACGGATGGATGCCCAAATTAGCAAGGGTTTCATCGACGTGAGAAAGGAAGACGCCGAGATAGCCGCGCAAATCCGGGGGGAGATGAAAGAGTTGAAAGAGAATCAAGAGAAAACGGAGGCAAAATTGTCGGAATTAACGGAAGCTATAGCGGCGTTGACCGCACATCTCGTACCAAAGGCTGATCCAAGTAAAAAGGAGACACCTTTGACGAAAGACAAGGGCAAAAGACGGTTTTTTTTGAAGATGGTTCGGATCGAGAAGAAGACGGAGGCTTCGATCAAGGAGACAACGCGTGTGGGACTCACCACGACCACGCGCCGCCACGCCAAGAAGACAGAGGTGCCGGAGGGGTGATTCCGGCACCACGGCAGCCCTCCGGCTGGCCACCGACCCCCCCAGGGAGCTCTGGGGGGCCCGGCGAACCCCCAGAGGGGCGGAGGAGGGCCGCCAGGCCCCCGGGAGGGGCGGCCGCACCTGCCGCCCCTCCCTGCGCAGTCGGCGGGCCCAGGAAGCACTGCCTGGGGCCGCCGACCCATTTTCAGGGCCGGCCGCCCCCGCGACGCCCTGGGGGGCTTCGGCTGACCCCAGGCGGGGTCCCGAGGGCCGGCGGACCCCTTGGGGGCCCCACCGACCTTCCAGGACGTCCGACAGGCTTTTCCGAGCGTTTCCGGGCCCCCGGGGCCCCGCCCGAGGTCCGTGGAGCACAATTTGCAGGTTTTCAGCCTTTTGGGGACCCGACGGAGGATTTCAGCAGCCTGGAGGGCACCACCAGATCACAAGTGGCCTGTCGACTCAGTCCCCACCTTTTGGGGGAGTGACGGGAGATTGGAGAGCGTACCCGGACCCATCAGGAGGCCACCCGGCGGACTTTGGACACTCACAGGGTGACTGGCAGGGGCATGGAGCAGAGGGAGGTTTCCGCGATCGAGCTGAGGCTTATTTTCCCGACAGACGACATGGGTACCAGCAGAGGGGAGGATTCCAGCAGCAGGAGAGAGGTGGTTACACTGGCGAGAGGCGTCTGAGGAAGCTCGAGGTGCCCATCTTTGAGGGAGGAGATCCAGATGACTGGTTGTATCGGGTGGAGAGGTACTTGGATGTGTCAGCGGTCCCAAGAGAGGAGTGGCTTCGGGCGATATTGGTTTGTTTGGAGGGGGAGGCCTTAGGCTGGTTTCGTTGGACTGATCAGCAGCAGCCTTTTCAGACATGGGCGGAGTTTACGACGCTCTTGACGGAGCGATTTGGCGCAGGGCAGTCTGGTGGCGTGTTCGAGAGACTGTACTCTCTGAAGCAGGAGGGGAGCGTGGGGGATTATATCAGGAAATTTGAGTCGCTCTGCCACCGAGTTCGGGGAGTATCTGAGGAGTCTTTGGAGGGCTGCTTTATGAAGGGGCTGAAGCCTACTGTGAGATCAGGACTGAGGCAGTTCGAGCCAGTGGGTCTGCGCGGGATGATGACATTGGCTAGAAAGGTGGAAGACCATCAGGAGACAGAGAGCAGAACCCGGGGGACGTAGGGAGGCTCCACTTTTCGAGGGCCGGATCCTGGAGGGGGACAAAAGGCGGCCACAGGAGGGGCAACATCCACTGACGGCACAACGACTACCAAGGAGAAGTGGATGGAACCACGACCTGGAGGACATACACGAAGAATGACCGATGCAGAGATTTGTGACAAGCGGACCAAGGGCCTGTGTTTCAAATGCGACGAGAAGTTTACTCCTAGACATCGGTGCGAGAATCATACCCTTCAGATCCTGATAGTCAATGACGAGGAAGATGGATGAGAGAGTGTGGTAATGCTGGAGGCCGGCGTGGACGAAGATCAAGAGCACCTGCACGTGGAGTAGCTGACCATACGCTTCACGCACCAACTTGAGGACAATGTGGTTTTTCAGGGGCGGAGTAGTGATGCGGCTGGAAATAACAAGCAGGGGCATTTTGGTAAAATAACAAATAGGGGTGTTTTTCTATTTAAGGGGGGTGAGCCGGCCCTAATGGGGGATGCGAAAATTGTTGAAAGTTAGTTCTTTTATTCCCTTAGATTAATTGTATTAGGATTTGGCTTTTTCCCCTAGGTTAATAATTGTCTTCTAGTCGTTAGTTAGCGAGTAGTTGAGTTGTAGTAGGTTTTCCTTTCAATTTCAGATCTGAATTCCAATAAAAATCCCCTTTTTATCATCAAAACCCTAGCGAAACGCATCAATACATCATGTTATACTTATCTTAACTATGAAACAGCTACAGCCCATACTTAGTTCTGGACTTTGGAGATATTGTGGATACAATTCCTAAATGTTCTTCCACCTTAAGCTGCATCATGTTTTTAGTGCAGTGGAGGGATGGGTATTTAAAGACTGGGTAATAACTGTCTGCTAACCCTGATTTCTGAGCTGGGTAGGTGAGCTTTGTCACGGCAAACACAAAATTTAGATGTCTTATGCCAGCTGAAGCTGCTTTTAAATTGAATCTAACCCATAGGGAGGCAAGGTTATCCACTTATCATGATCATTAATTTCATAAAGTTTATTGTGGAGTATGCTTATTCCTGCTGAGGCAATACCACCTTTTATTATTATCTGAAAACTAATGATTCTCTCTCTTTTCCCCCAGAGAGCCTCCGGAGACCAACCAACAAAAAGCATCTGTTCCATCAGCTGAGCCATTGGCTACCATGCCAGAAGATCCCTTTGTAGTTTTAGAAACAACTTCAGCCCAGACATATCCTTCGTCAGGGGTGTTTAATGACCCTTTAGAACACCTTGGCAAACCTATGAACTCTGGAAGTGCAAATTTTGATACATCTCCTCCTGTTAGTGGAGGGATATTTGATGATTTTAATGCTTTTGATGGGCTTGCAAAATCTGTGCCTGTCTCGGAGAAAAATGGAACCAGGAAGGACAAAAGTCCCCTAAAATCTGTTTCAAACAGGTCCCAGGATAGATCATCAGTAGATTCATTTGATAATGTTGTACCGAATACAGGGTCCAACAAATCCTTTGAATATAGAAGGGCTGCCCAAAGTCCACTGCCAAATGATAATCCATTTGAAACAAAGGCCACAGTAGATCAGTCACCCAGGTCTTTTGAACATTTAGAAACAGCTGATGATGTTTGGCTTTCTGTTGCTGAAATTCCTCTATTCACACAACCTACAAGTGCTCCACCGCCTTCTAGGGCGCCCCCACCTCTTGTCATCAAATCAGCACAATATGGAAAGACAGACACCAGAAGAAAGGACAATGAGTCATATACATATCCTAAAGGTCCAGTGAGGAGACATGGTGTTCCCCCTCTTGATGAATTTGAGGATTTTGCCGCCAGCAAATCTCAGACTAATGAACGTTCAGAAGTTTTTTCCAGCGAAGATGATATTGAGACAAATTCAGCAGCTGCAGCTGCTATGAAGGAGGCTATGGATAGGGCCGAGGCAAAGTTTAAGCATGCTAAAGAGGTACGAGAGAGGGAACGAGATGCAAGATCTGCTAGAAGTAGAGAATATGCACAACAAGAAAGAGATGAAGATGCAACACCAGAATCCCAGGATTGGGAAGTTAAACAAGAAAAGTTGGATCATGAAAGGTTACAGAGGGAAAAAGAAGAGTGGGAAAAGGAACAAAGGAAACTTGAAAAGGAGAGAGAAGATAGAGAAAAGGCTAGACAAGCAGTCGAGAGGGCTACAAGGGAGGCACGTGAAAGAGCAGCTGCCGATGCTCGTGCAAAAGCACAGAGAGCAGCTGTTGAGAAGGCAAATGCGGAAGCACGTCAACGTGCAGAGAGAGCTGCAGTTCAGAGAGCTGCTGCAGAAGCACGCGAGAGAGCTTCTGCAGATGCAGTGCAAAGAGCTGCAGAAGCCAGAGAGAGGGCAGCTACGGAAGCAAAGGAAAAGGCTGCAAGGGATCGGGTTACCGAGGCACGTGATAGGGCTGCAGTTGAGAGAGCAGCCGCAGAAGCTCGTGCTAGAGCTGAAAGGGCTGCAGTTGAAAAGGTCAATGCTGAAGCACGAGAAAGAGCAGCAGCAGCAGCAAAAGAGAGACTGAACAAAACTGAAAATGATCTTGAGTCCTTCTTTGGCATGGGTGCCCGTGCGAACAGTGCACCAAAGCAAAGGGCCCCAACCTCGGTAATGGCCTATTCTTGAATCTGTCAGTAATTTCTCATGAATCTTGCTGGTTGTCGCTAATTGGTTGGATGCAATTAGGAAAATATATTTGACACCCAAGCTCAAAGAGGCAGTGTTGATGGGGCCCGGCGGACAGCTTCCACTTCTTCATCTACAGTGAGAAAAGCATCTTCTACAACAAGTCTTGTGGATGATCTGACCTCCGTTTTTGGAGGTATTATAGTAATTCACCTACAACTTAACTGTCTAATCAGCTGAGCCGATGTACTTTCTCCTCAGAATTGTATATGCATCTTGACTAATCAATTATTTTCTCAAAAGTTTCTCAATCATCTGGAGAATTTCAAGAAGTTGAGGGAGAGACTGAAGAAAGAAGAAGAGCCAGACTCGAAAGGCACCAAAGGACGCTTGAGCGTGCGGTATGCAAAATTTGCATTTTGGTTCTGTACGTAGCAGATTACTTAAACGGATATAGACATTCAGATGCATTCTCACTTGCAACAGAACTACTTTTATAAAACACTACTTGTTATACTTGTGCTTAGTCAGGTGTTCTGTTTGTCTTTGATATCTCAGGCAAAGGCTCTTGCAGAGAAAAACCAGCGAGATATCCAAACACAGATGGAGCAGGCTGAAAGACATGTAAGTTTTCTGATATTAGGATATAATATACCCACTCCCCACCCACCTCAAACCACCACCACCATCAAAAAAATAAAAAGGAGAAAAGAAGAAAAAGAAAAAGAAAAGGAAGGTAAATTCCGCTATCCCCTCTTGTATCATGGCCAATGTGTGTCCTAAAACATCATTGAACTATGATATTGGTAGAATCTATTGGAAGGGGGGTCTTAGTGCCCATATGCCAACCATATCCCAATAGAATAGGGGTAGTTTCTGCTACATTTTAGGGTTATTTTTTGTTAATTTCCATAGTTCAGAGGTGTTTAGTTTAACCATTGTTCAGAGGGTGTTAGTAAAATTTACCCAAAAATTTCTGGAATGCTTGTTCCTCTTCCCTCATCCTCTCTCAAACCTCTATAGCAAACATGTCATTCGTATTTTGTCATTTGTCTAATTTTTCCTTGCACTGCTGGCAGAAATATGCTGAGACACTGGATGCAGACATAAGGCGGTGGGCTTCTGGGAAGGAAGGCAACCTGCGAGCTTTGCTATCAACATTACAATATGTGAGTCAATATTCTTGTAATTGGTTGATTTTGTACCTTAAATTTTTAGTAAACGCATTAGGCACAAAACTTGGATTTTTTTTAATTTCTTGTTCTTTAACGTGTTCTTAACTCTTTTCTTCCCTAGTCTTTCATACTGCATATTATTTCTCAATTATATTTGATTGGGATCAATGGTCAAATAGAATCAGTAGATATTTTTAAAACCTTTTCTATAAGTCCGTGGTGATAACTTTTTTAAGTAAACACCTGACTGTTAGAAGAAGCCAATGCTTGTTAGAAGAAGCCAATGCTGTGATAGTTACGTCCAATTTTTTTTCTTTGGGTTCTGTATAGAACCAATCTAAAATTTTAAATACATTACATTTAGAGTTGCTTTCATTTAGTTGCCTGAAACATAGAATGACTTATTTAATGCTGTAATTTTTAGAGGACATTCCATTAAAATTTCATTTCTTATAGTATTCATAATTAAAAATTGGTTGATATACATAACATGTAAAATCTTATTTTAGGTTCCATTAAATACTAATGTGCCCATCTCTTTTATCTGAACAGAGTTCTTTGTTATATTTCACTGTTCAAGAAGACAATATCCTTTTTAGTATCTTCTTAACATTTTATCCTCTTCTGAGACCTTATTCTACCCTATTGTTTCTCTCCTAGGCCGATCTTGTTGCCTGTCCTTTCTTCTTCCCTTTATCACTCATCTTTTCGGTACCTCCACCTATTTCTCCCACTTCACCAATTCATCCTTCATTCTCTTTGCTTCCCTTTCATTTTGCTTAATTCATTTCCGTCTCTTTCTTATTTAATCTATTTATCTTATAGTCCATGGTGCAGACGCAATTTAATCTGACTAGGGCTTGTTTGGATGGTAGAGATGAAAATATTTTGGATATCATTTTGGATGAGAATCATTGGATGCACGTATATTCCAAAGCATAAGAATCGTTTTATTATAATTTACATGGTTTATTTAAATTCCATATTAACTTCCATTATAATCATTAATTTTTGGTCAAAAGTTGGGTTGTGACTACGGGAGATCTTTTATAGTAGAGGAAATAGGGTCACAAAAGCTCTTTTCTGTTCCAATGGATTGACCTGGATTATAAATCTTAGGATATGTTGTCAAAAAATGTAAGCCAAACAAGCCAGTCCTTTGATTGGCCATGATTTGAATCATTTGGATTTGGGCTATCCAAACATACCTTTAAACATAAAAACATCCGCAACAAGTTCTGAGTTTGTCACGCAGAACATAGTTTTGTGAAGTTGGGCTATATGAGAACAACTTTCAAAAGTGCAGTGAACAACACGGAATCTGTTTTTTCAGTTGAGCTGGCATTGACTAACATCGCGTAACGTATTTAGCTTTGATTAACAATGCGACATTTTAGAGGGCTTCATATGATGTTTGGGTTGCATTGATTACTGGAATTGGGCCTTTGCTTTCTTGCATGGTAAAAGATGTTCTTTGTTTTCTGCATTATTATTTCAATAAGCTGTTTCCACCTTTTGTTTTTTGCACACAGTCACCCTGGGATGTTATATTTTTCCATTAGCATGGTGTGGTTGTTGTGCTGAATGATGCACATCAATCTATACAGTGACCGCATACACTTGTGTGTGCGCATGCACACACTTGTACTTAAGTATGTTTATGCATGCATGGTCACGTGTGTGTGTGTGTGTGTGTGTGTGTGTGTGTGTGTGTGTGTGTGTGTTGCGGGGGGGGGGGGGGGGGGAGGGGGATTAAATTTTCATGTAATGATAGCACAAAATACCACATCTCCCGTATTAAATTTTTTCCCCAAGTTGTACACATTCCAAAACCCCAAAACCCCAAATATGGATGAACCCTAGGGGCGATTTAACACTCGATCCACTCGTTTCGAAAAATTATATTGTTATGAAATAGTTGATTTCGCAACAATCGAATCGAGGATCAAATTGTATTGGATTCGTTTGATTTTTGGTGTTTTGATCATCTATGATGTGTAGAACAAATTTGGAATTTTTAAAAATAATAATTATATATGGCGTACATGTGCATCGGCACGGAAAATTATATATATATATATTTACATAAAAGCATTGGGCACATACTTTCTGTTTACTATACTTGTACATTTATTTGCTTTCTATTGGTGGTGGGGGGACAGCCTTGGCTAGTGGTGGGTGATGACGCCTATGCCCTATCCACTCCCTAATCATTTGGTCTCTCCCTTTCCTCCCACCATTGTTACCTGTATAGCTATTGCTTTTGATCATCAATATAGACACACACTTACTTTTCTGTGTGTCTGTGTGAATAATGTGTTTTATATGACATGAGATGCATCTTCTCATATACCAAGACACAAAAAGTGGGGTGGTACAACAAGTACACGCTCTTGTGCCACCCACTTTTTGTGTCTTGTATATGAGGAGATGCCTCTCATGTCATATGATACTCATATATATATTTTACATTTGACAACTGTTATTGAATTCTAGGGCTGAATATGACAAAATAAAGAGTGGCTGGGATTTGATCTTGGGGACTGGAAAGTTGAAATGAGTTTTGAGGGGAAAAAACCGAAAACTCTCTCCCACTCTTCTCAAAAAATATGCATGGAATCAACACAATTTGCTGGTGAGTTGAAGAGGCTATGATCACAATTCACAGATTTAATGAGCAATTTGCTGTCAACTACTCACAATTTGCTTGCTCACAATTTGCTTGTTGTCACTGTGTATTGTGGGATCTGCTCACAAATTGTAAAGGCCCAAAGCCCGGGCCCACTTCTTTTTTTAATAAATCCCCCACCCACTCCCCTTTCTCTCTCCCTCTCTCTCATTTTCTCGCGTCCAGGCCCAGAGAGAAAAAAAAGCCCCCGATGCTTTCGTTCTCCCTCTCGCGTGCGGCGGACCCCAAAGCCCCCGATTTTCTCTCCCCTCTCTCTTCTCTCCTTCTCTCTTCGACCCGAGCCCAGGTGAGCTTTTTCGAACTGTTTTCCTCGCACAGGCGGCAACGGCAAAGGCGGAAAAGACGCGGCGACGGTTAGGGTTTCGAAAACCCGATACTATCTCCAACCGCGCAATCCTCCCATGAGGATATCCCGAAGATTCCGGCTCCGATCTTTGCGCGATAAGCCCTCTCTCTCCTCTATTTTATATGCGATGTTTTCTAGGGTTTTTGTGTGATGCGAAAATTGTATTTTCTCTTCGAAAATTTTCCGTTCTCTTTTCCGAGGGTTCGGATCTTGTTCTGTGGGATTTCGACTTGTTCTTTGGTGTCGGATCTGCTCCTAGGCTCCCGGTTTTTGTTCTGTTGTTTTCGGATCTGCTTCTAGGCTCTCGGTTTTGCATTGGTGGCTTCGGATCTTTATTATACTTTTGCAATCTTCGATTTCAGGTAGATTTCGAACCTATTAAGCTCCTAATTATTTATTTTCAGAATGAATATGATGATTCATGCAAAATTCTTAGAGAGGAAACTCCTCTGTGAATATATTTGGCACCTAGGTTGGATTTCACGGCATGATGGCCGATGCCCCTTACTCTCGATTAGACCCTTGCGTTGGTATGTGGTTGGGTCGGCCGCCGAGTGGAAGGCATGGCTAGGGTTGCTTACTACTTCAATCTTCTGTATGATTATCCTGTTCAAAACCCTGTCACTACAATTTTAGTGTTTGCCTGTCATTCTGAGTGTTAAAGTATGCTGCTCTTAGTGTTGCATACTGAAAATGAGTCTGTAGCATGGGGAAATTGGGTTTGGTGGCATGATGGATTCGGGACCGTGTGCTACCTGTTTTTGAAAATCAGATGCTTCATTATTTCGGTTCTTTTTACCATTGCTGTTTCGTTTTGCTGCAAGCATAATTATCCCTCTTGTTTGTTCGTTGGTGTTTTCCAGTTTAGTTAGGGCGTGCCTATTTGAGGGTTCCGTTTGGTTTTTCTTTTCTAATAAAAACCTGCATGCTGAAATCTGGATACTTTTTGTTACACTTTTCCGATCCTAACTTGGTATTTTCCCTCGGTATGCAATCACTAGGCCAAGCAACCCTCTAGGCAGGTAGACCACAACCCCTAAAGGTGCCAACATGAATCTGATTCGTTCATAGCTTCTACTTTATCTTTTCAATTACATTTTCATATACTCGCACTTTTATTCTGTTACTTCTGTCATCTACTTCTTCGTCATTTAACTATGTGCCTTAAAGTATTTCTGGTAAATATTGGGCATGCGTATCTAATTGCCTTTTTCGCTAAATTATATGTTTAGGAGTATGCAATAAGATTACACAAAAATATTGGTACGCCTGAATTCCCTGTACTAGACATGACAACTTAGTGTAGTTTTTGCATAACCCTCTAAATATATAATTTAAATAATAACTACATGAACAAGATAGTCTGACACACTAGTTTTAGAACAAACACACTTGACATCACGGGCATGGGGTAACTTATAAATTGAGAGGGTACGGGAGCGATTGAAGCCATGCTTATGGCCCCTATCTGGGAGGATTTCCTTTATGGATCCTGAGTTCTCGGTATAGTTTGTCCTTATACTCGGCCCGGGGTAGCACCCCGCGGTCCAAGGTGGACTTCACGTTGCACATCGTGCCCTCCTTATATAAGTCACAACACAACTACATTTCTTTTGGTTAATTGTTCACCTTCCTTAATGCTACCCAAATCAGGACAGGTCAGTAATTTCTCTTTTACAGCTTTCGGTGCCTTTCTAACTTCCTGCAAAATAATTAATTAAATGTTTAATACGGTTTGCAATCTACTTTATTAATGGTGGTTCAATTCCATCATGTAATACTCAGCTCGAAGAGGAGGCCCCACAGTACGAGGAGTCTGATTTTCTTGTTGAGAACGCAGATTTCTGAGCTTCTGTGTCATCAGGAGAGTTAGTTTTCTCTTAGTCGTTTTCTTTTCAGTATTGTTTTAGTTGAGCTGTAGTGTTTCTTTCTGCCTAGACATTGTAATTCCATTTGAAGGTTTAATAAAAGAGTATCTCATTTATCTTTGTCCTTATTATTTCCTGTTTAAACTATATTGACTTCACTGGTACATGCAAGACCTGTAAAACTATTAAGAGTGTAACGGCTCCCGCTTCTGGGGCGTTACACAAATTGCTTGAGAGGAAAATCATGGGGCCCACTTGCTCTCAACTTGCTCAGTAAATCGTGGTGCCCTTTGATTAAACATGTTCACAAATTTGATATGGAATCGTGGGTGCCCTTTAAACCGTGCCCGAATTTTTTAATAAACAAATTTGGGATGCCAAATGCATTATCTAAATATAATAAATTTTTAGTAAACAAATTTGATTTAGATAATAATTATAGATCGGTTAAATATATTGCTACAACGCCAAAGGCGCCAGCTAGACAAAATTTTTACGCTATTTTGTTGTTCCGTGCTGAATGCGTCAGCGTCGAAATTGTTGTTCTGCGCCGAAGTTGTTGTTCCGCGCCGAAGGCGCCCACACCGAATTTGTTGTTCTGTGTCGAAGGCGTCTACGTCGAATTTGTTGTTCAGCACTGAAGGCGCCCATGCCGCTAAATATTTTTACTTGTTATTTTTAATTTTGGCTGTGGAAATAATTTTTTGGGGAATAAAGATTTCACGAGGGAAAATTTTAAATGAACCGTGCCCGTGGGCACGGGCTATGACTTGTGTGTGTGTGTATATATATATATATAAGCATGTATATGCTACACTTGCATACATACATGTATAACCATAAAAATTTTCATGTCACATGACCTTACAAGCATTGGTTATATCTTTCATGTATACCTAACATTCAAGTTCATACGCCATGTTGTAGGATTCATAACCTTCAATATAACTATTATATCTACTCACCCTACTTCCCCTCCAATGCCCCCAAAAAGGTTGGTAAAGAGAAAACCCCGTTAAGAAACGAAAGAAAAAAGAGATGAGAAACAGAGACAACCCCACCAACCGTCCTTTGATGCCAAGTCACTCAGCACGTAGACACGAATCAGAGAGAAGGAAAATAAAAAGAGCCTCTTTATGATATCCTGAGCAAATATGTGTATATTACAATCAAAGGACACAAAACACTTATTAGTTGGTATATGCATATCCGTCACTAGGAAAAGGTTTATAGGCATGTAATCCTTTAGCTAATCTGACATGGTTCAAGAATAAATCATTTACTGATGGCTGCATGGGCATGCAGTGAAATTTGAGCCTAGTTTACAGGGAAGTCTTGTTATGTAAACCAATCTGAAGAACTGATTAATAATCCTTTTTATTGGCTTTCACTCAAATATTAATACATAAGTCAATATGGTGCCTGTTATTCGTCGTACCTCTGTTTGCCATGAAGAATTTATTCCGATTCCCATAATTGCTGAGATCTTGCCTATTTTGGGAACCGTGAGCAGGTACTTTGGCCTGAATGTGGGTGGCAACCTGTGTCCTTGACTGACTTGATTACTGGTGACAAGGTGAAAAGAGCTTATAGGAAAGCAACCTTGTGTATCCACCCTGATAAAGTGCAACAGAAAGGTGCAACTCTTCAACAGAAGTATATCGCAGAGAAGGTGTTTGATCTCCTCAAGGTAAGCATTCAGTTACAGTGTTGACATTACTTGAAGCTAGTTGTCGTTCTATTTCTCATTCCAGTTATGCATATTCTATATCTTTAAAACTTTAATGCCCTCATATATCTTTGCTATGAAAAAGCATGACAGTAATAAGGTGCAAGATTATTGGCATTGGACAGACTATATGAAATTATACCGTCCTTTACTCAGTTTTTAAACTCATGTTAAAATTTTAGTAACACTTACCTAAGCTTTTCGACAATTAATGTAAAGATTCCAATTTTCCATTCTTTCTTCTGTCACTTAGGAAACATGGCCTTTGTTCCATTATGACTAACTCAACCTTCAAGAAATTTCTGCATGTGCCCTGATGTTTTATGTTCACGTCACATCTGACTGATGTTGAATATATCTTTCTATGGGCTGTAATTCCTTCAGAATTCATATACACAGAGTGAGCACATGCACACACCCACCAGGGATGGATTTCTTAGTGAATTGTCTTTTCCGGTTTGCTGGCTGGAACATAGGGTCTTTAGAGTCTAGCGTGCAAAGAAATGTTCTTAAATATAAGAAAGCAAAATTATATAAAATGTCTTAATAGTAAAGTTAATAAGATGTTCCCCTCTTTTCTTTTTTCCATTGCATGCATGGGTCTTGGGGGAGGAGGCAGAGCCGGAGGGTAGGGTGTCATGGCTCTCGGAGATCAAGGAGGACGAGAGGGTTGCGGTAGTGGTGGGGTGGAGTAGATGGCGGGAATGAGAAGGAACGAACAAGTCTACAAGATGAGAATGTGATGGAGGAATTGGAGAGAAGAGGATGCAGATGGTGTGTTACTGTATTCCTTTTCCTTTTCCTTTTTAGTTTCTTTCTTTTTGAACCACATGTTAGTCTATATTTTAAGTATTTTTTATTTTTGATTTTTCATGCGGAGGAAGAGAGGAGGAAGAGATGGAGGAAATTGCAAAGGGGAGAAGAGGATGAAGAAGAATGGTTAGGTTTCTTTTATTATTTTTGTATTTTTTGTGTTTGAGTTTCTTATTTTTTGGACATACTAGTCTATATTTTTTTTTGGGTATTTTTAATTTTTTAAGGACCCACATGTTATGTTTCATCGTGCAATTTTGGAAATTTTGATTTTTTTTGAAATAATGAGTGTTTCTTTTTAAACTAGGACATACACATAAAGAAAGACACAGTTTAGAAGAAAGAATAAACCAAAAAAGAGAAAAATCTAAAGAGAAAAATAAAGAAATAGAGAGAGAAAAATAAGTGGAGGAAAACATTATAGCAACACGTTACGATGATGTAAATAAAAAGTCTAAAAGAAAGATAATATAAAAAGAAAAAGCCATAGATGAAACAGTGAGAAAAAATAGAAAAATAATCAGCGTAAAATTCTAAAGACTTAATTTAGAAAGTTTAATAGAATAAAGGGTAAATTAAATGAAAATGCCCTAACGTTTGGGCTACTTTAATGAATATACCCTGAGCTTTGTTTTGTTTAAAATTTATACCCAAACGTTATGTTAAAGTTTAATCGTTATACCTAAGTCAAGTAATCCGTCAAACTGGCAGCTCACGTGGCTGCACGTGATAATTTATGACGAAAATAACCCTCTACTAACATTTCCCACAAACTACCTACATCTCCTACCATAAAGCCCTAAAGTTCCCTCCATTTATGCAGACCTTCATTATTTTGGGAAGAAGAAAAAGCAAGGAGAAGAAAGAAAACGCAAGGAGAAAAGGAAGAAGAAACAGAAGAAGCCAAGGGTAACCAACACCACCGGAGAAGATGAAGTACATAGGGAGAGGAAGAAGAAAGGGGGACCAACAGTAGAAGAAGTCACGGTAAAGGTGAGAATGAATTTTCTTTGTAGAAGAAGTCCTGCTTTCTTCCTCCGATCTCTCCTTTTCCCCTTCAATTATTGCCCTATTTTTTTACCGCTCTTCGTTTTCTTTTCCCCTTCTTTTTTTACTGACGGGAACTTAACTTTCACCCCCACAGCCCACCAAACGTTATAAGTGCTCAGGGGCATAACGGTCCATTCGCTTCTTTTTTAACACCCATCAGCCTTTTTACCCTTGAGGGTATAAATTTTAAACAAAACAAAGCTCAGGGTATATTTATTAAAGTAGCCCAAACGTTAGGGTATTTTCATGTAATTTACCCTAGAATAAACAAAAAAGAAAAAGTTGGACTTGAAATAAGAAAATAGCGAGAGAAAAAGACTTATAATTTAAAAAGAAAAAAATTATGAAGACGTAAATATAAAAGTTTCAAGGAAAGATTAAAAGGGCATCTTTTCTTAAATTTAGCCTATAAAAAGAAAAGAATTGTGAAGTTTAAATAGAAATATTATAAAAGAATCATCATCATCTTAGCCTTCATTCTAAAAAAATCAAGGTTGGCTTTATGGACTCAATAGAAAGAATATCGGATCATGACCACGTCATATCGTGATGTCAGATACTCATTTTTCAAACATTACGATTTAAAGCATTTTATTCGGCCAAACCGAAATCTTTCATATTTCTTCTTATCATTTCTACCCATGTACTTTTTGGTCTACGTCTCTTTTTCTTATTCTTTTTGTCTTTCTAACGAACGCATCATAAGCGATGTTCCTCATCTTATCTTTTACAGTGACCATGTCAATATTTGCTTGGATATCATCGTTTCTTTTTTTTTCTTTTCTAGTGTTTTCATATATCCATCACATCATTTGCATCTTTGCCATACCCAAACTTTATACATGCTCATTGGTGATTGCCCAACACTGCACCATATTACAAAGCCGGTTTAAAAATTTATCTTTTAATCATGACAATACATTTTGATTGCATAACACTCCTGTTGTGGCTCTCCAGTTCAACCATCATGTTTAAATACTATAATCAACGTCTTCCTTAGTTTTTACATTCTCTTAGATAATCGACATGTGATACTTAAAGTACTTACCGATATGCATTCCTCATTTTGCTTCTCCACGTTAAGATCTTCATGTCTTACTCTACTAAACTTATATTTCATATACTCAGTCTTGTTCCTACTAAATCTAAAAACTTGAGTTTTCAATATCTGCCTCTACAAATCTAACTTTGCATTTACATCACTTCTATCTCATCTATCAAACCAATATCATCTGTAAATAGAATATATTAAAGCACATCGTCTTGAATATGCCTAGTGAGCTGATCCCTCACTATAGTAAAGAGAGGACTTAGAGCTGAGTCTTGATGTAACCTAATTTTTATATCCATAAGTTTTCATTGTAGTTGCTGTTACTTGATACATATCTCCATAATTTTTTCTCCAGAAGGGGTGCCAGCCCCTCTTGGGCACAACAGGAGGGCTGTCGCTCCTCCAGCAGGGCCGACGGCCCCTCTTAGGCACCGGACAACGAGGATTCGAATTTTTGGGGTCAAAACAGCAAGTGAAAGCCCTTCCAGCAGCGCGACGAAGACGACAACCCTCCAGAGTCCTTGTGGGAGCCCGACGACGCCCTTTGGGCCACACCTTGGGCCGACGATACTTTTCAGGACCCGTTTTGGCCAGTGGACACTCTTAAATCGCCCCAAGGTCATTGGTTTTCAATGGGACGTCTTTCCGAACATCATTATTTCAGTTTTGGTCATGGAGGGCCTTTCGAACTGATAGACGACTACCGTGGCTTCCTTCAGGATGTCGTTGAAGGCGGTGGAGATCAATATCATCCTTTTGATCCGGGAGAAGGCATGCAATTAACTTGGAACAAAAGCCTTACGCATTTCATGCACCACCGTGAGGACACGGTGGATTTTCGAGGACGGAATAATGTTAGGTGCGGCCCATTAGGGGCTGATTTTGGGGCGTTTTATGTTAGTTTATTAGCATAAGGGTATTTTGGTAATTAGACAATAAGTGGGATGATTATAAAAAGGGATGGAGCCGGTCGGCCCTAGGCACGTGGGATTTTGATTATTGTGAGATTTCCGAAGGAGAATTCCTCGTGCTACGGGAGGGTGCAGACGTCCCCTATCAATCGGCGTTTTGGGAGGGGCGATTATCCCTTTAAGTGTAATCCATTTATCTTTATTTTCAGTTTATTATTAATAAAAATCATATTTTTGCCTTGGTTCCTATCGTGATCCTGTCTGACAATTGTCTTTCTGTGATTATAAGTTGATAATCAAACACCATTGTGCTCCATGTACTGAGAAAGTTACATAAAATACTGTTTTTGTTCCCATTGTCTTCACCAATGGTGTTTGACAAGTTGTTATGTTTGCATGGGCACACATGCATATGCATATGTGCATAAATGTATAGTAGTCTTTATATTGTAGCAATATCCTAGATTTTTCGAAGATCTTTTTTCTTGTTTCTGTCATGTTGTGCCTGTGCTTGTATAGCGTCACTGCAGCATAGAGGGGTGGTAAAAATGTTAGGAAAAAAGTGGCCCAAAAGCATCATGCCATAGGCGTAATTGATATAATGACCTGGATCTAAGCCGTTTCACACCCCTACAGTTAATGTTTATATCATATGTGGAGTGTAATATGGGGGCCTATTTAACGAGGTTATTAGGAAGATAGTTGCACAAGGGCTAAGATCTTATTCACCAAGGGCGGAGCCAGGAATATTTCTCATCCTGGGCTACTGACCAAATGCTAAAAGAAAATTCTTATTAAGATCAATTAGCCAGTAATTTCTTCCTAGGAATTTCTTACCCAGAAATCTCAGCTCTATCTATCAAGAACTCAAACTCAAAACTCAATTCAATTCAAATTAATTAGATCTCATCGCTGACTTTCTTTTCTCTATCAATGGCTACACACACAAACACACACAACGAGATAGCACACAAATTAAAGCCACTGCGATATGACAAATTCAGAATGGACTACAATTATTACTCGTCATCAACGTCATGAAAGTCTGAGACCAAAAAGGATGAATAGAATGAGAGCTGCAGGTTGTACCGAGATCGTGGCAATTCCGGTAGACTGGTGGGATCATGGAAGTGTTGCCGCGTGAGGATGAAACTAGCGCAGTGGCAAGCGATGATTTTTTCCGTGGACTCTACAACGGTTTGTGTCGAGGGCACAATCGCAAAGCCATAGGTTAATTTGCTCTCAGTTTGGGGGTTTTATCATGCTACGCTTTGGGATTTTAACTTGTACTTAACACACATAAAACCCATTGGCCCAAAAACTTACCTGGTTGTAGCCCACTTTAGCACGAAAGTGGCTCTGCCTGTGATAATAGCTATTCTCGAATGGACCTATAAGTGCATTTAACAAACTGACTAACCCTTTACACCATTTACATGGAAGGTTAATGGTTAATATAAACCAGTGCATCAAACAAAAATAATAAAAACGACGGGCTTGAAGCCAAGGAAATGAGAGCTTACAAAGTGTAACAAACAATAATGAAAGTAACATGAACATTGCGTACTTTTTTCAGCAGGTTAAATAATGTTTGTTGCAGTTTTTATTCTGATTAATGTCAAAACAACAATTTTACTGAATGTCTTTTAAAAAATATGAAAACGGATAGGGATCGAACATACAACTTCCTACTTACAAAACAGAGCTCCAACATCTGAGCCACAAGGGTGACAAGTTTTTCTGTTCTCAGTTAGCATGTTATTACATTAGCCTTTGGGATTTTAACTTGAACTTAACACACATAAAAAAATTGTTCCCAATAACTTACCCGGGCTATAGCCCACCTTAGCCCAAGACTCACCTCTGCCCTTGTTATTCACCAGCGGCAATGTTACTAATCATAAGTCGGAACAAATTTTTAAATGTTTCTGGATTATGATGATGCTATATCTACTGGATGTCATTCTATACAAGTATATGCCTTCTCTTCTACTATTTGGTCCTTGATGTGAGCTTCCTACAAACATTTTAAGGTCATTATACAAAAGCTTCTGTTTGTCCGGAGGAAAAAGGTCTGTCTCATGTGTGTTTGAGTGATTTGTTGGTCGCATACGAATTTATACGGTACAATATAGCTGCATTTGATGGCTCACTTTGAAGTTTGAACAATTGGCCTGATGGATGCCTTGGGCGAGCAGTACACAATGAAATATTTTTAGGTACCTGCCTGAAAGCTTGGCTATATTTAGGCTGCTGCTTTAGGGCCTGTTCTTTTGCGTTGAAATGAGGTGTTTGTTGAAGTTGTAAATAGTGTTGGTGAAAGTGAGTATTGTGTTTTTTTGGGTGAAAGTGGGGTGTGAATGTTGTTGTTGGAATTTTTTGTGGGTCCCACACAACTTTATTGTGTTTTTTTGGTTGTGAATGTTGTGAAAGTTGGATGTGGGGTCCGTTCGGAATTAATTAATTATTAAATTAATCAATTAATTATTAAAAAATAAAGAGAACGGAGAGAGAAAGAGAGAGGTGGGCCCCTGTTTGGTTTCAACTCGCGTAATCCCCGCGTTTTGGGGGGATTACGCGTTGATGCCGTTGTTGCTCCACGTCGGCCTGATTCACAAAACGCAAACGAACACACTTTTATTTTGGAAGGTTGAAGTGGATGAATAGTGAGAAAACAGTGTTAATTTCTCATATTTCCGTCCGCTTCAACGCAAACAAACAGGCCCTTAGTTGCATCTGAACTTTACCTGATAGATGTGATCCCGTTTGGCTTCTTGGCTTGTCTTTTGCTGCAGGGGTGTTGTTGGCTATGGTAGTATTGTTAGCTTGCCTGTTTCTCTAGCCATTTCTTACTCTAGTTGGTTTGGGAGCCTTTTTTTTTTCCATAAGCTTAAAAGAGCATCTCCGTGTACAGGCCAGTTCGGTGAAGGTCTTCTCTTACACTTGTTTTTTGACTGGGGAGTTGGCTTTACCTAGAAGGTTGATGTAGGATTGACTAGTAGTATCTCATTGGATATCTTATTCAACTTTCCTGTGAGAGTCATGACCTAAGTCTCATACTCTTTAGCTGACTTGATTTTGATAATAGGGAAAGGCTTGAATGATGAACGATGAGGGACGCAAACTATTCCTTGTTGGGTTTTGTGGAATAAGGTTTTATGAAGAAGGCTTGGGGGTTTTATTGCACTGGGGTTCTGTTGAAGTATCAAATTGTGGTGTAAAATAAGTCCTTTAAGGGCCTGTTTTGAAAAATTCCCATGTATTATGGTCAATGTTGGTGTATGGTACATTGTGTTTTGCCATACACAGTTTATTGAACCTTAGTATGCTGAATTAGAGGGCAAATGTTTTATCTTTTGGGATTCTTTGTAGGCGTGTATTAAGACGGGGAACAATAGGTGCTGTTGAAACCTCATGTGGAACCTCCTGGTTGATATGAAAGGGCTATGGATGTTTCTACCTGATGGATAAGGATGTATTCCCACTCATAATTTCGTGTTGCCTTCTTAATTAATTACTGTCAGGAGAGGAGACTTAGACCCAAACACGGAAAGATACATTGCATTCGATGTTGATTGTCATCATCAGCAGGCAAGTCAAGATTATTTCAGACTGCTGTCTGCTTGGGGGCTGCTGCTCAAGTTACTACACAAGCAGCCACCATTTCTCAAATAGCTGAGAGAGTGACTAACTTTGGAACTGGGACCATTTCAAATTGGAATGGATGATCAATTGTTGATGACCTTGGCACTCAAGTTACATAAGCTATATGAGTTGCACCATTTTCAGTGGGTCAAACCCGTGCTCTTTAGCTGCGGGTTACTCCTTTTGCAACCATATCATGTAACATGGTTGCGGTTACCCGAAGCAGAAACATTTGAGCCCAGCCCACCACAGGTAGATGGATATGCCCTGCTTCACTGGTTTTAGGCGTTAACATAGCGTCTCAAGTGAAACTCGCATAACATGGTAGGGTTTAACGACATGGATTGCAGTTGGGAACATGCGATTTTTTACTGATTGGCGCTAAACTGCCATTCCCGTCATTTTTTCCCCAGGTCATCTCTCGGTATACGGGGACACCTTGTGATTGGGCAAAACGGAATTTAGTTAGATTAGGTTCAGTGAAGTTACCGGGGATCCTTCAGTGAGGATTGGAGGCCATTTGACCATTCGAGCTGCCATGGCTACTTTTACGCTTGGGGTTAATTGTTTCCGCACTGCTGTTTTAATCGTGATTGTGTATTCTTTCAATATAATCATGATCAATATTTAATAGCTCGATCATAGAATCTGCCCAAATACGACTGATATCAAGTATTTCTTATCTGTATCCTCTTCTCTCCATGAAACAGGAAGCCTGGAACAAGTTGAATTCTGAAGAGCTATTTTAAAGAAGTGTTGAGATACATCAGATTCTTTGATTTGCACGAGCTATCGGGGATGCAAAGTTTGTAGTCAGTAGCAGCAAAGCCGTCGTTATTATAGTTATTGCTGTTATAATTTTTTCTTTCTTTTTGATTTTTGTGTTTCTCACTGTCAATGTCCATGGTGCTTCTTTTTAACCAACATTTCTGCTCTTGAAAATAGACTTTTTTTTTGTACAACTGCTGTAAATTTGCTTCGTCTCCACTTGCTGTTTTTGGTAAAATTTATGTTGTTGTAAAATGCTTAGAGCCTTTTGCAAGCTTAGATACAATTGCAATCCCAATTGTATGCTACCAAATATGCCATATTAGATGTACTAAAATGAAACTAAGGCTGTATTCATTCAACCGTAGTTTTTCATAGTTTATGAAAATCTAATCTGAGTGGATTTTGTAAGCTTTAGGTCTTATAAGTTTTGCATGCCTTTGTGTTATAAGCACTAATTTTTTTGGATCTCACCGAGTTTTTGTTTAAGAAATCAAGTTTTAATTTCAGAAATCCTTGTTTGGATCTCAAATTGAAACTAGACCAATCGAAAGGCCTGCATGAAATTTGATACTCACGTCTTCTTCTTCTTCTTGGTTGGGTTGTATTAGAAATTAAGATGGAAATATGACAGTCACAAAAAATACATGATACCGACACCCCTCGCAAAAGATAACATCATAATGAAAAATGAAGAACTCGATTGTAATAAGAAAACTAACGAGAACAGGAATGGATAGAAGATGAGTAGGGAGAATATTATTGATGTGGAGAACAATATTGAGATGTACACACGTGAGTTAGATCACCTCTATTTACAATACAACCACATATCAATCTTTTCATCTTCTTGTAACAATTCCATTAAACAATGGTTTAATGGCTATAAGTATGAATGTCAATATTAATTTTTCTTCGTATCATCAACTGCTTAAATGTATACATGATGTGCAAGTCTATCCATAGAAATAGGAATGTCTGTACACATTCCTATTCACATGGCCAAAAGAAAATCGTTTGTACACCCATAATTGGTATCCGATTGAAACATAGAAAGCTATACAGCGGCAGAATAGGGACCAGATGAGGCAGGTGCTTATTTCGAAGCTAATGAGTCAAGCAACCACGCTTATGCTATGCATCGAAATTCCTTGAGTCAGTTGATGATGATTGGATGAACACATAGGCTGAAAGTCACAAACCCAGTGTTAATGTTCATTATTTCATAACAACCCCTCAGACGATAAACCACGCAGATGGTCAAATTTTGGACATTCTAGCACTAACTCGTTAAAAGCATTCTAGCACTGGGAGCGCCTCCTTTGATCTGTATACAATAAATACAAACTTATCAAGGGAAGATCGAGAATGTCACCCAATTTAAAAGAGGAGGACTATCTGCACCTAAAAAATGTGAGGTGCACGTAATGATTGGATTTTATTTATGGTTAAAAATATCAACTCATTCGGTCTTTTCAAATCTTCTACCTTGTTTTTTTTTTCAAAAAAAGAAGTTAATCACCTCATTTTTGGGGTGCATATACTTCTCGTTTAAAAACATACGACCCTCAAGTTAATCTCATCCTTTTCAACTGTTAAATCTCTGAAGCAATTAGAAGGAGATATGCAATTATGACCCTGAATTTTGAGCTAGTTTCGATCAGAGATGGCAAACAAACCATAGGGCAAACTGCAAAGTAGAAAATCCCAAAATCATGCAATTACTACTCTGCATTCTTTATGCAAGAATGTAAATAAGAAATGTCAAGGGGCAAATGTGTTAAGATCACAAACAGCAAATTGCACTAAGACAAATTTGCAAGAGGACAATTCTATAGGTACCAAGATGCAAAATCCACCCGATGGAAAATCCTTAGACCAGGTACATACAACCCAATGGACTCAAGTCAAAAACCGGCAGCTCTTGTTCGGTCGCCGACCGCTGCGAATTTCTCAACGCCTCAGATGCAACATATCTAAAATCCAACGGTTGACGTTACTCACGCATAGAAATGTCTATGCGAGAATTTCACACGATATAAATGACCATCCACATCTCACGCCCCCACAATCCCCCATCTGCCCATCCCCCCCATCCACGCAATAAAAAGGCGACCCTTTGACGAAACAGCCGGAAAAACTAAATAAATTTTTCTTCTTCGAAAGGACAGAGATTTTTCATCTAGGGTTTGAGACAAAATCGACGAGATTTGGGGATTTTTGTCCTCTGTCGCATGAATCGATGAGTTTGGGGGAATCGGAAGCTTCGATCGACAAGGGATCGGCGATCGCCTGCTCGATCTGCCTCG
This sequence comes from Scilla litardierei, assembly GCA_030789695.1. Classification (NCBI taxonomy): domain Eukaryota; kingdom Viridiplantae; phylum Streptophyta; class Magnoliopsida; order Asparagales; family Asparagaceae; genus Scilla; species Scilla litardierei. Next base: position 5,096,371 of record CM061137.1, on the reverse strand, counting down.
AGATCGTGACCGGCGGTGGCGATCGGTCGACGGCGAGGCTTCAATGCGGTCACGAGTTCCATCTAGGTTAGTTTTTATGGATTGACCGGATCTTTTTTTTGAGTTGATTATGATTTGGATTTGGTGATGATTGTGGAGGAGTTAGCTTGTTATTTTTGAATGATTTTGAAAATAATTCGGTGATTTTAATTTATCGGAGCTGGAATTTTGTAGATGGGATTAGAATAATATTGAAGATTTTGCTTTATATTATAGACTTGCGTAATCGAAGAATTGTTTATTGTTAATGAGAGCATTTGCGTTGGGGCTGGGGGTATGGGAAGTGTAAATTCTTAGCTGGATTTCTTAATTACAGGCTAATCTTTTTAAGTTTTGATATCATTTATATTTTGCTTTTTATTTCTAGATTTTGTTTTTCCCTGGATGTTATAATACGATATGTGACCTTCTTTTGTTTTGCTAATCTGTGTTCGTTCTCTTAGACTTAAGCTTACTTATGTTTTATTTTTCTTCGAGAGCCATATATTGTTATGAGTAGAAGTTGAAATAATTTTTTGGGGAAATTATTTTCTGAAACTTAGTATGGTTTGAATGCAAGGGTTTCATTGCTGTTTTAATTGTTTGCTTTTCTCTAGTTGGCCTGGAATTCTGTAAATTTGGCAATAACTGCGATCAGAACGTCTTTACTTACAAATTTCAATGTTAAGACTTAAAATTGTTCTCCTTGGATGTTAATAATGGCGAAAAGAATGTTGTTACCGCCATTTGTTGACATTGGTTAAATCACTGAGACGGTTTTACTAGGCAGCTGTGTTCATAAACGCTCATTAGTATAATGAGTTTTTCTTATTGTTTTTTAATTTTTTATACTTGAAATTTGTATGGTGATTTTTTCTTATAGTCATTGCTTTGGATGTAACATGTTGAAAATTTACTGTCATCAGGCATAGACATTTCATTATGGCTGTTCATCTAAGATGCATTTGAACTGTTTGGTAACTTCTTAAGTATACCTTTAGTAATATAACTGTTACCGAAATTTGTAATTGCAATAAGCATTGGAGCTCTCTAACAGTTTGAGGGTGTGCATTGTTTTCAGCAAGAAGTTCTTATCACTTGTTTATTACCAAAAAATGCTGACATGTGTCATATTGTTAGCTTCAGCAAATGTTAAATCATGAATTACATGTAGAAATATGAAATTTTGACATGTAGAAAATTTTAAAATAATATGTTTAATATTTAAATTCTTAATATAATCATCCTATTTTTTTATTTAAACTGGCCTTCCTCCCTCTTCACTTCTATGAGAAATTTTAAGAGCCATATGTAGTACATCTATGGGCCTAACCATCTCAGCGGGGTTCCCCAATCCTTGTATTATTCATTATTTTATAGCCATTTTGGTTCTCACCATTCTTATCTCATGAAGGAGATTTGCATCTACGAGACTGCAACACTTTTACTGGGCGAGAATGGGAAGAATGACATGTTTTCTGTGAACCATCAGTGTTGTTTGTGAAGATGGTATGTAGATATTTAATCTCAAAATCTGTATGAAGAAGATGAAAAGTAATTGGATAAAACAAAGGTAATTGATTAGCAGCTTGAAATAAGTTGGGCATTGTGGAAACTGTTTACGGGTGTTTTTAACCATGTATTTTATTATAAGATAGTGCGGTTGCAGTAAATGTCGTTGGACGACGTCGGCAGTTGATTGAATCTCGGACGAGCTAGCATCGGGCTGAGTAGACTTCAATCCGAGCTATTGGCGGCTGAATGGGCCTTGGGCTGAGTTGACCCCGGGCTGAGCTGGTCTCGATCCGTCAATGGATGGTGGTTGCCCCGGCAGGGCTGATGTTACAGTGGCTTGGCTGGAGACGATGTAGACTTTAGATTGAGTGCTGGATAAGTTGGTCTTGAGTTGACTGGGCCATGGTCCTGGTTGATGGAGCCACGTCTAAGCTATGTTCGTCAGATCTGAGCTATTCCAGACCACCTTCAACATCCTGGGTACTGGGATAGTCGATCTCTTGCTGAGTAGTCCTCGGTCCAAGCCGTCGGAGCCAAGCTTGAGCTATCTCTGTCACGTCTATCACGTTTGTCACGTTCGAACTGTTGGTGCTCTGCTCCGAGCTCGGGTCGCCGACTTCGAGTTGCTTATGCTTTAGTCTGAGATATCTACTGAGCTTTCTTTTGTTTTCTGTACCACAGAGCTCGATAAGGAGGGTCGGTTCTGGGCCTGACTTAAGCCCATCTGCTGCTTAGTCAGTCAGTGATTTGAGAAGGCTCGGGGTAACAATGACCGATCTATTGGGAGATTGATCAATAGTAAACGCGTCGCGCTATGGAGGTAATGTAGAACGTTACGTCGGAGCAGATCTTGAGTTTAGGGATGCCTGATCGGAGATTATATAAAGGAGTGATTGTGTCTGTAAGAAGTTGTCTTAAGACCTTCATTCCAGTGCACCCTCCTCTCATTGTCTGATAGGCTTCTTGTAGGCGGGACATTAGAGGGTAATGTATTAGAGGGTAATGTCCGAGCCTTTAATTCGCTAAGCTGTCGCCATTGATGATGGGCGTGACGGTCGGTATTGATGAGGGAGCCCAATGGTCAGCTCGACTGTTGCCTGATGAGGGTGCTTCCGGGTGGTTGGACCGGAGTTGTGGGCTTTACTGGGCTTGTCCGCTCAAATAATCAGTTGCTGATTTTTGAAGGTCGGCCTAATGCTGTGACCTAATGCTATATCAATGGCCATCGTCTTCTGAGCTTAATTGCATCCAAGGTTGAGGTCGGTGATGTGACATGCATTAACCGAGCACAATAGTCTGGTATGTGCATTTAATTATAGCGATTAGAGTGCATGAAACACTAGACATCTTTCGTCAAGAGAACACGAAACTCAGAGCGTCAGTGCCCCGAGATGTCGACATGCATCCGAGATCAAACGGTTGCGCTCGGCTCAAGGAGAGCTATGCTATCAAGGCGCTGACTAGTCGTCGACTAGTCGAGAGTTGGTGGAGGACCGACTTGAAATTTTTCAAAAGTCGGAAGGGGAGTCGGACACTGACTAGGCTTCGATTTGGTCCGACTTTTTGACCGATTTATGGTTTGGCTTGGTCCGACTTTGTTTGCTTGTGAGACTTTTATTTTGTTTGTTATGTCGTTCATGACTTTTGGATGTTTTACCATGTAATGCTTTTTCGAAAATAGGTGTAGCAAGTAGCGTGCTGCTTTCAGTTGATAGCATTGATACCGGAAATTCATAACTAATCAACGAGTAATTTGTATGGAAGTTACCTTTCCGTTGGCTCTTCATGTGATCCACAACATGAGCCATACAATTTGCATTGTGCAAGTCAAATAACAGATAATGTACCAAGCTGTATCAATATCATATCAATATTTACAACTGATTGATCTTATAACAGAACTATGACGTGATATGTGCTGGTATTTCCTGTTGCACAAAATTTTTTCAGCATACTTATACAATCAAAATACAAGAGGTAAAATTGTTTGTCTTCCGTTCTAACTTCGTGGTAATTAAAACATTCACAGTGGATCGAGTTGAATTCCAAGAGAAAGCCAAGAAGGCCTTGAAACTCTCCCCACCAAGAGTATTTCACCAGATGACCATCAGTAATGAACTCTAGAAAATGTTCACCCTAAAACTGCGACTAGCCACATTCGTTTCCATGTAGAGATCTCATCCTTGGTGTATAGTTTCCTGATACCGCCATAAAATCCAACTCTCATTGCCTGCTTCCCTATGATCCTTCGACTGATAGTTGTTTGTCTCCGTCGCGAACCAAGTGTATACTGATTGAACTCTAACATGACAGTATATGCAATAATATGCAGGCAAAAGATTAAAAATAGTGAATTTTCAAAGAATTTATCTGAGCTAGAAAATTATGTGCCCAGTACAAACCTAAAATAAGAAGCAATATTTGATACAAGAAATAAAATATGTTAACATATGGGTGCGTCTAGTCGTCGACTAGTCGCTGACTCGTTTGACTAGTCATGAGTCGGTACTTGGCCGACTCGCTGTCGACTCACAATCACCTTCGTCATCAACATCTTCTTCCCCAAATCCGTCTTCGTCTGTTACCAGCACACACTTCCTTTTTGTCATCGACATCATCAACATAACCTCTTTCACTCGGTAACAGTTTTTGTTGTTGCAATCTCCTCACCGACTTTGATGCCGCACCCCGCCCCCGTCGTCATCAAGGGTCCTTTGATAGTTGCTACTGCCTATTACAATTTTGCCTTCGTTCTATTAGATCGTCTTTGTCATTGCTGATTGTTTTTGCTGCCCATTGAATAAAAAAACCAAGTGGAAGTTGAATTGATCAGATCTGAGCTGTAGTTATTTAACTAGATCCAAACCTGATTAAAGTAGAAGGCTACCAACCTGGCCCAACAACTCAATGGACCCGTTTGACTCAGTCCCGGTTCAATAAATTGGACCTTAGCCCATTCAAGACTTAATTAAAAACTGCAGACCCGGATTTGAGTCCAACTATAACAGACCCGATCCGCATGCTAAATATCATCATCTGCTAAGTTTTTGAAGATTTTGTTCGGATTTTAAGCTATTTTTGCTTAAGGTTTGTATTTTAGTGATTCTAAAGCTGGTGTAATCTCGATTTTTTATCCATTCGAGTCAGTTGCAAGCAAGTTCGGCCAACTATTTGATGTTTTTTGAGTCATATTTATGGTGATGATTTTTTGTGGTAATTTTAATTTTATCCAACTATAATTTTATCCATTCGAGTCATATTTTATGGTGATGATTTTTTGTACAGTCATGATTATTCGGAAAGTATATTTGAAAGTAATGCATTCAGAAGAATCACATCTTTCCATGGACATGTTGATCGGTAGTACAAGAGTCAGTATATCATTAGAATGTTTATTTTCCCAATCATAACTTGTCAGATGAATATAAATATTTATATGTTTAGCATAAGTTAGATATAGAGGCTCAAGAATGGTGGTTTGAAAATTACCAGGCTTGTCAAAGTTGGTGAAAGATGAAGATCATGCTACGATATTGGTACATCCTTGGATCTTTAAAGTACTAATAGTTCTTGTATAGAAATAAAAAAACAGCTCCAAGACACTCAGATTAAAATTGAGTTATGCATGAGATAGCTAACGGAGCAACAAAGATGCCAAAGCTTTACTAGAGTTGGGTAGAAAAGAGCTAGAGACGGTGTGAACTGAAGCCTACGGATGTATTTGTAGTTGAAATTGAACTTGAGTCCGAATTAGAGTCCCCAATCGAGCATGAGCAATGAACATATGATTAAATTTGAGCCCAAATTTGAGTTTGCGATTGATCTTAAATTACATCTTGGATCTTGCTCCTGAAGTTGAGATGAATATATGGTTAGAGGTAAAGTTTGAGCCATATGTTAATCATATACCAACACTTAGCTTGAGCATATCGATTTCATCGTTATTGATCCTTCATAACTTACTAATAAACAGTTTTGGATGTCTTCTTATTATTTGCAACTTCAGTACATTCTAGTTTTTATTGTGTGTGTATATATATGATTTTGCATTTCAACGTTTAATTATGGAGGAGTTATTGAAAAAAATTAGTTGCGTAAACTTTTGTTGGTTGTTTGGACGTGAGTTCGAAAGATGCTCCGTGTGCAAGGTGTTGCAATCAGTAATCGTCAGATTCCTATAGTGAGATAGATGACCAAACCTCTATCAAATTTCTAGTTTTTTCTTTCCCAATTCCCCACAACTTTACCCCTTCCGTTTCCACTTCATGGACACTACTTTTTGTGGTGATTGTGGATCTTCATTTTTTGCTCCCCTGTTTTTGGTAGTTGTCGTGGGATTAACCAGTATGCATGAATCTGTGTCATCTAATTTATGCTTTATGTTTATATATCCTGCTAATTATAAATTTTTAAATTTTTTGTGACACCATCTCTATCTGGTCTACCCTCTCATTCTTCTTGTGGGGGTGTGTCCGCGCGCGCGCTTGCATAACAAGTGAAACTCCATTTAACAGCTACAGTATTTTCAATGCTAATATTCTGATGTAAAATCAGGCAGTTTGGTAAATGAAATTTAAAGTTAATAAATTGCTACTTCGGATTTTGTTAGTATGCCTGTTTTAGTTTTTGGTGGCAAAATCTTTCTGCGACGTGTGTGGGAATATATAACTCATCTCTGCAAGCAGTTGTTCTCAATTCTCAGTTTATTATCATGTTCCTTGAGATCATATCCTGGTCTAAACATCTTACTTTTCTGATTTATCTGACCAGTCATGTTTTAGGTTAACCAGCTATTGTGCATTTTGTAGGCTCCATCAGGGGTTTCTTTTGTCCAACATTCTATTTAATGTCTTATGTTTGGTTCATGTTTAGTCTAGTCTTGCAGTATAAAGTGTTCAGTGTCTTACCTCTGGATACTCATATTTATAGCATACTCCTTTCAATTCAACAGCCCACCAAATTTCATTTCACTCTTGTAACTTTCTTTTACAAACTCTTTAGATTGCATTGGATCAGCTTTTAATGCTAAAGGAGTTATGCAATGCCCAAATTGTCGGAAAGTTGAGAAAGGGAATTGGCTTTATGCTAATGGTTCTCGCACACTGCCAGAGCTTAGTTTTGATGAATGGACCCATGATGAAGATCTATATGATATCAGTTACACAGAAATGGTATGATTACTAAGTTAGCTTTTATTCTTTTCACTTGTATCTTTGATTTATTTGTATAACAGACTGTACTAGATACACGCTATTTATGGTCAATTTCTGCTTCTTTGTGTAGCAATATGAACTTTTAGCACTTCATATGTTTACATTAACTGTTTACTTGGTGTATTTAATGTTACCATGATAATGAAATTCTTAACTTTTTGAAGTGTATGAATGCTTATCATAACGTTGTTAGCAAGTCATTGGACTTTTCTTTTTTGTATGTTGGAGGAGGAGGAATATGTTGCGGCCGGTAATTGGAACATGGGCATTTGGGTAAAATGACATTTAAGGGGTGTTTTGCTATTTAAGGGGGTTGAGCCGGCCCTAATTCTTATGCGAAAATTGAGAGAGTTATTTTATCTATCCCCTTAGATTAATTGTATTAGGATTTGGCTTTTTCCCCTAGGTGAAGAATTATTTCCTAGTCTTAGTTAGCGAGTAGATTTACTGTATTAGTGTGTCTTTTTAGTACTAGATCTGAAATTCCAATAAAAATCCCCTTTTTATCATCAAATCCCTAGCGAAACGCATCAATTGGTATCAGAGTCATCGATCCATGGCGAGCACACGATCCAAGGAGCGGGTCGAAATTTTGGAAGAGAAGGTTGAACGGATAGAAGCCCAAATCAGCAAGGGTTTCATCGATCTGAGGAAAGAAGATGCCGAGATGGCCGTGGAGCTCCGGAAAGAGATGAAAGAGAACCAAGAGAAAACGGAGGCAAAATTGTCGGAATTAGCGGAGGCTATAGCGGCGTTGACCGCTCATCTTGTACCAAAGGCGGATCCAAGCAAAAAGGAGCCACCTTTGGCAACGGACAAGGGCAAAAAGACGATTTTTTTGAAGATGATCCGGATCTAGAAGAAGACGGAGGCTTCGAGCAAGAGGACAAGGCGTGGGGGACTCGCAAGGACCAAGCGCCGCCGCGCTACAGCGAATCAGGCACCGGAGGGGGATTTTCGCCCCTCCGGCAGCCCGCCGGATGGCCGCCGGGCCCCCAGGAAGCTTTGGGGGGCCCGGCGAACCCGCACAGAGGCGGGGCGGGGCCGCCAGGCCCCCAGGAGGGGCGGTCGGGCCTTCCGCCCCTCCCTGCGCCTGCGGCAGACCCCGGCGGCACCGCCTGGGGGCCGGCGGCCCATTTTCAGGGCCGGCGGTGCCTTGGGGGGCCCCGGTCGACCCTAGGGGAGTGCCCCGATGCCCCGTCGACCCTTGGGGGGCCCCCGACTTTCTAGGATGTCCGACGGACTTTTTCGAGGGTTTTCAGGCCCCCCGGGGCCCCGCCCGAGGTCCGAGGAGCACAATTTGGGGGTTTTCAGCCTTTTGGAGGACCCGGTGGAGGATTTCAGCAGGGTGGAGGGCACCACCAGATCACAGGAGGCCCGTCGACTCAGCCCCCACCCTTTGGGGGAGTGACGGGAGACGGGAGACTGGAGAGCGTACCAGGACCCCCCCAGGAGGCCACCAGGCGGAGTTTGGACACCCTCAGGGAGACTGGCTGGGGCATGGAGCAGAGGGAGGCTACCGTGATCGAGCTGTGGCTTATGTTCCAGACAGGCGACAGAGATACCGGCACAAGGGTGGATTCCAGCAGCAGGAGAGAGGTGGTTACGGTGGCGAGAGGCGACTGCGGAAGCTGGAGGTGCCCATTTTTGAGGGAGATCCGGATGACTGGTTGTACCGGGTGGAGAGGTACTTGGAGGTGTCCACGGTCCCAAGAGAGGAGTGGCTTCGGGCGATATGGGTTTGCTTGGAGGGAGAGGCTTTAGGTTGGTTTCGTTGGACAGATCAGCAGCATCCTTTTCAGACCTGGGCGGAGTTTACGACGCTCTTGACGGAGCGATTTGGAGGAGGACATGCTGGGGGCGTGTTTGAGAGACTGTACTCACTGAAGCAGGAGGGGAGCGTGGGGGATTATATCAAGAAATTTGAGTCGCTCTGCCACCGAGTTCGGGGAGTATCTGAGGAGTCTTTGGAGGGCTGTTTCATGAAGGGGCTGAAGCCCACGGTGAGGTCGGGGCTGAGGCAGTTCAAGCCCGTTGGGTTGCACGGGATGATGACGCTGGCCAGGAAGGTGGAGGATCATCAGGAGACAGAGAGAAGAGCCCGGGGGACGTGGGGAGGCTCTACCTTTCGAGGTCCGGATCCTGGAGGGGGACAAAAGGGGGCCGCAGGAGGGGCAACATCCACTGACGGCACAGTGGTTACCAAGGAGAAGGGAATGGAACTACGACCTGGGGGACGTACACGAAGAATGACCGAGGCAGAGATTCGTGACAAACGGACCAAGGGCCTGTGTTTCAAATGCGACGAGAAGTTTACTCCTGGACACCGGTGCGGGAATCGTACTCTTCAGATCCTGATAGTGAATGACGAAGAAGAGGGAGAAGAGAGTGTGATAATGCTGAAAGCCGGCGTGGACGATGATTAGGAGCACCTGCACGTGGAGTAGCTGATCATACCCTTCACGCACCACCTTGAGGACAATGTGGGTTTTCCGGGGCGGAGTAGTGTTGCGGCCGGTAATTGGAACATGGGCATTTGGGTAAAATGACATTTAAGGGGTGTTTTGCTATTTAAGGGGGTTGAGCCGGCCCTAATTCTTATGCGAAAATTGAGAGAGTTATTTTTTTATCCCCTTAGATTAATTGTATTAGGATTTGGCTTTTCCCCCCTAGGTGAAGAATTATTTCCTAGTTAGTTAGCGAGTAGATTTACTGTATTAGGGTGTCTTTTTAGTACTAGATCTGAAATTCCAATAAAAATCCCCTTTTTATCATCAAATCCCTAGCGAAACGCATCAGAATAATAGAAAGCAACAAATAAAGATTATAAAGTATAAACGCAAGATCGTTATGCCCTCCATACTGAATGTCATCAAGAATGCTCAGTATTTTCACAGTACCAGAGAGATGGGTGGTCGGAGCTCTTAACTTTTGTGTGTCATGCAATTGAGGGGAGTGAGCAACCATATGTAGCCTGGAATAGGACAGACTTAGATGAGGTTGGTAATGTAGCAAGGTGGATGTTATTCATCTTTGAGGTACATCAAGAGGTAGATATCCAAATTAGGGCATATAATTCACTTGCTAGGAAAAAAATTTGGTTGAGTCACATGCTTTGTTAATGCAGTGCTAACAGAATCTGTGGGATAATCATGCAAGGTAGTTACATCACGGTTGTTTTATTGGATATGATAACAGCCTGCATTAAGGGAAAAAGAGATTGTTGTGTGAGAGGCGTAACTGCTTAGGGTAACAATATGCTCTCAGAACTATTTTCAACCGTCTGTGTGCAGAATGTGCGGATATTTTTACCGGATAAATGTATACCTAAATTTAAAGATAAGGAATCTACACTTAACAGTAAGCATCCTGACGGGCACATCACGTATCAGCGGCGGCACAAGGAAGGGCCGACGGCAAGCCTAGGGAGGCCGGATTCATCCACATGACCCATGGGCGTATTCGTAGACTTTATGGGCCTTTTTGTGAATTTTATTACTTTCGGGGGTTATGTGTAAATATGTTAAAATCTGAACTCTATATATAGGCCATAGGTGGGAAGGATTTTATTATGCTTATTTTGAGAGTATTCATAAAGAAGTGAGATTTTCCCTCGTTCTTTGGTAGAGTGCGGACGTCCTTTAAAATTGGCGTCTTGGGAGAGCGATCACCTCTTTGATTGTGATCAATTTATCATTGTTATTTTCGGTTTTATATTAATATATTTTAGATCTTTATAGTTTCTATCAATTTGGTATCAGAGCATCGACTATTCATGGTGGCGGTGACGAGATCTAATGATCGAATCGACACGTTGGAGGAGAAATTTTGTGGTGAAATTGAGGGCATGAAACAAAGCCTAACGAAGCACAGCAAAGCCCTAGCGAAGATGGCGGATTCTCAAGAGAAATATAGCGAAACCCTAGCGTCGTACAACTACTCGAGCTCGCGGCGAAAGGGGGAGATGGCGGTGCAAACCCTAATCCAGCGAAAAAGACGATAACTTTGGACATGGACAAGGGCGTGGCAATGGAATATGAAGACAGGTGACTCACGGATGTTGTCGATTCATCATCAGAGGCGGTGGAAGGCCCCCAAGGGGCCGGCAACCCCAGCCACCCCCAGGAAGACACATTAGGGCCGCGCGACCCCTGAGAGACTAGACGGGGTCGGCTAGCCCCTACGGATCCTCTGCAGGGATGTTTGACCCTTGTCGACTACAACAGGGGTTTGTCGGCCCCTTCCAACCACCGGAGGGGCCGCGCGGGCCCAGAAGAGGGCCGACAGGGCCCGTCGGCCCTTCCCCAGGGCCGCCCTTGCCCTGCCTGACCATGCAGTGCACGAGTGAAGCCGCAGAGAGGGTTGGCTGGCAGCGGGAGACTTTCCAGAGCAGCGGCGAGGGTTCCACGACTATACAAGGACAGCCCATGAGGACGACTATCCACCAGGAGACTTTCAGGAGGCCGACGACGACAGATGATTTTTGAGGGCCCAGGGCCCCTTGATATGCTACAGAGGCGACGACGCCCACCCCTGACATATGATGGATACCCTGGAGATGACAACAGAGACATGGACAGGGAGGAGGATGATAGGGATTCCTTTGCTGGCGGTGATGATTGGGGAGACTACAGAGATCAAGATGGAGGCCCACTATGGGGATTGAAGCGGCACAGGAAGAGGTGGCATCACTGCTACATGTCCCACCAGCCTAGGCACGCAGGCGGACGAGCAGATCAGGGAAATTTTGGGGGTGGATATTAGTATTCAGAAGCTGAAGATGCCTATATTTGGGGGCCATATTTGAGGGGAGTCTCTGATGAGACACTATAGAGCAGCTTCATAAAGGGGCTGAAGGCTACTATTCGTACATAGCTACGCCTGCAGAGATCCCAGTGCTTGATGGATGCCATGGAGTTAACCCAGATGGTGCATGATCGTCTTATGGATGAGAGGAAGTCTAGGAGCAGTTGAAGTGGACATGTTTCTTGCAGCCAGACAGCGACATGGGGGCAGAAGACAGCCACATTAGCAGACCAGGCTAGCATGGGAGAAGAGTGGGTCACCACAGGCAGGATGGCAGTTCAGGAGTATACTGATGCAAAGATGACGGAGAAGAGGGAGAAGGGGCTTTGCTTTAGGTGCGATTAGAGGTTCACCCCAGGGCACAGGTGCGCAGTGCGCAAGCTCCAGGTGCTGATACTAGAGGATGAGGATGATGTCGTGGAGGGATGAGACCATAGAGGCTGATGAGGTGGAGCATCACCATATAGATGTGACAGATGTTTCCTTAAACTCCGTGGTAGGGTTCACCCCGAACCATACCATGAAGTTTATAGGACATATCTATGACCATGTGATGACCGTATTGATCGACAATGGGGCCACCCATAATTTTATCTTCAGGAGAGTAATAGAGCAGCATGGCCTCCAGTTGGTAGACACGAGCAGTTTTGGCGTCATGATTGGGACATGCCAGATGGAGCGCAGTCGAGGAGTGTGTCGCGTGTTTATTCTGACGCTGGAGGGCATTCATGTGGTGCTGGACTTCCTGTCCTTGGACCTGGGGAGTACCGACGTAATTTTGGGAATCAGGTGGTTGCTGACATTGGGAGACATAAAGGTGAATTGGAAGATGTTCAAGATGGAGTTCCAGGAGGGAGAGGATGGTGATACTACAGGGGGATCCCAGCTTATGCATGACCATGGTCTTTCTGAAGACCATAACCAGGACCATTTAGTCAGGGGGTGGTTTCTTGGTGGAGATGCGTGGGCTAGTGCGGGAGGACGGAGGGGTGGCTGAGAGTGGGCAGTCCATTCCCCAGGAGGTACAACAGCTGATGGACCAGTTTGAGGAGGGTTTTCAGGAGCCCTAGGGTCTTCCATCCTTTAGGGACCATAAGCACGTGATAGTGTTGCGAGAGGGCGTCTCTTATTAGCGTGAGGCCTTATCGTTACCCTCAGGCCCAAAACGATGAGATCGAGAGGATGGTGGCAGAGATGGTGCGAGCATGTGTCATTCAGTTAAGCGTGAGCCCCCTTCTAGTCTTGTGCTGCTGGTGAAGAAGGACAAGAGTTGGCCTTTCTGTGTGGACTACATGGTGCTGAATAAGGAGACGGTCCCCAACATGTTCCTCGTATCTGTTATTGACGAGCTCCTTGATGAGTTGCATGGGTCGTGTATTTTTGCAAAGATTGATCTTAAGTCAGACTATCATCAGATCAGGATGCAGGCAGAGGATGTGTCTAAGACAGCTTTCAGGACTCATCAGGGCCACTACAAGTTCCTGGTCATGCCTTTTGGCTTGACGAATACCCCTGCTACGTTTTAGGCCTTAATGAATAAGGTATTCGGTCATACCTCAGACAATTTGTACTAGTCTTTTTAGATGGTATCTTGGTTTACAGGCGATCATTGGAGGAGCACCTGGACCACTTGCAAATAATTTTTTATGAGCTCCGGCACCATCAGATATATGCCAACAGAAAGACGTGTTTATTTGCCTGGTCACAGGTGGAGTACTTGGGACATGTATCTTCTGAGGGAGTGGCATAGACAGATCGAAGATATCAGCTATGTTGGACTGGCCTCTACGGGGATTAAGGGGGTTCCTTGACTTGACGGGATATTACAAGAAGTTTGTGCAAGGGTATGGTATTATCGCATGGCCACTCACAGAGCTACTGAAGAAGAACAAATTTCATTGGAGTGACGAGGCGACGCATGCATTTGATGCCTTAAAGAAGGCCATGACTACATTACCAGTGCTAGCTCTATCAGACTTTACTAGACTTTCATTGTGGATCCAGATGCTTCAGGGCACGGGCTGGGACAGTATTGATGCAGGACCAGAGGCCTATTGCATATTTCAGCTAGGTTCTGACGACAGAGGCTAGGTTGAAGTCCGTTTGTGAGAGGGAGCTGATGTCTATTGTTCTGGCGGTTCAGAGAGGCCTTACCTGTTGGGACGGAGTTTCTTGGTGCGCACAAATCAGATGAGCCTAAAGTAATTGCTGCAGCAGCGCATGGTGGTGGAGGAGCACCAAAAATGACTGAGGAAGCTGATCGGATACAAGTTTGAGATACAGTACTGCCCATGGTAGAGAACAAGGCTGTAGATGCATTATCGAGGCTCGATGAGGACATACGCTTGACAGCCTTATCTGTCTCTGTGCTGCAGGATTGAGAGCCACTGCTATGGAAAGTTGAGGAGTACCAGGAGTTAGCGGAGATTCAGGCAGCACTCTTACAGAGGTCAGCGGATCACCCAGGCTATTCGTTGCTGGATGAGATGCTTATATATCAGGGGCGTATGGTGATACCGCAAACCTATACCCACATCCCCGTTATTTTACAGGAGTTCCATAGTAGTACGGTGGGGGCCATTCTGGGGTCCTTAAGACCTATAGGCGGCTGGCGAGGGAGGTTTTCTGGAAGGGGATGAAGAAGGTCGTTGCGACGATGGTGGCAGAGTGTGACATTTGTCAACGTCACAAGTACATGGCGTGGCCCAGGGGGGTTGCTGCAGTCGTTCTCTTTGCCAGAGTGGGTCTGAGAGGAGTTATCCATGGATTTCATCGAGGGATTGTCTGAGTCTGGAGGATTCAGTCATACTTGTAGTAGACCGCCTCAGTAAGTACGTACACTTTATACCACTTCAGCATCCTTACATTGCAGTATTTGTGGCTGTGGCTGATTTTTTTGAGGGGATCATTCGTTTGCATGAGCCGTCGAAGTCTATTCTCTCTGATAGAGACAAATGTCTCTTCTTAAGCAGGTTCTGGTAGGAGCTCTTTCGGGTGCAGAGGACAGTTTTGAAGCGGAGTATGACACATCATTCACAGACCGATGGCCAGATTGACATTGTCAATAGGAGTATTGAGACCTACCTACGTTGTTTTATTTCAAAGACTCCAAAGCTGTGGGCACGATGGCTAGCTTGGACAGAGTACTAGTATAATACTTTCTTTCATACAGCTGCACAGACTACGTCCTTTAAGATCTTGTATGGACGTGACCTTCCTCACTTGTTGCATTATGGGCATGACTTGACGTCTGTTTCAGAGGCAGAGCCAGTACTTAGTTGAGAGAGACATGGTTTTAGAGGAGTTGAAGCACCATTTGGCCAGGGCCCATCAAATCATGAAGGCTCGCTCAGATGCACGTCGCAGGGACGTATAGTTTGACGTAGACGACATGGTATATCTGAAGTTGTGTCGCTACTGGCAGAAGTCATTGGCTTATAGAAGAAATGAGAAGCTGTCTCCTCGATACTTTGGGCTCTATAAAGTAGAGGTCATGGTTGGGCCGGTTGCTTATAGGCTGAGACTATCCCCAGGATCGGTCATCCACCCTGTTTTTCATGTGACCCAGTCCCGTTAGGCGATTGACGATCATACACATTTACCATCACTACCAGAGATAATGACAGAGGACATGGAGGGACATGGAGGTGGTCTTGGAGTATGAGGAGTTGAAGGGGTCTGCAAAGGAAGCGCGTGAGAGTGAGGTGTTGGTGCGATGGAAGGGCTTACCGGATCATGAGAGCACTTGGGAGTTGGTGGGCATCATTGCGCAGCAATTTTCTGACGTCCACCTTGGGGACAAGGTGTCTCTTTTGGGGGTGGTCTTGGAGTCTGAGGAGTTGAAGGGGTCTCGCGTGAGAGTGAGGTGTTGGTGCGAGTTGGTGGGCATCATTGCGCAGCAATTTTCTGACGTCCACCTTGGGGACCTTTTGGGGGTGAGTAGTGATGAGCTCATCACGTATCAGCGGCGGCGCAAGGGAGGGCCGGCGGGCCGGATTCATCCACATGACCCAGGGGCGTATTCGTAAACTTTTTGGGTCTTTTTGTGAGTTTTATTACTTTAGGGGTTATATATAAATATGTTAAAATCTGAACTATATATATAGGCCATAGGTGGGAGGGATTTTATTATGCTTATTTTGAGAGTTTATTCATAAAGAGGTGAGATTTTCCCTTGTTTTTTTGGAAGAGTGCGGACTTCTTCTAAAATTGGCGTCTTGGGAGAGCGGTCACCTCTTTAATTGTGATCAATTGATTATTGTTATTTTCAGTTTTATATTAATAAATTTCGGATCTTTCTAGTTCCTACACATCCATGGAACGTTACTTGCTGTATGAAGCTAGTTAGGAACATTTTGCAGAAGCTGGTTGACAAAGTGTCTCTACCAACCTCATGAGAAGATGCTTGCATATTAAGGTTAACATGGTAATAGAGTGATGGAGTTTGAATACACAGTCTTCACAGCATTCCTGTAGTTGATGTGGCCATGATCAAGTGGCCCAGATTCTTAGAAAATCTGTTAACTGTTCAATCAGTCATTGCTTAGTAGTTGGTTCTACTCCTATATACAATTTTATGTACATGCTGTCTTATTATAATCTTTAACCTTGATGTTCAAATTATTGTTAAGATTAACTCTTTCTGTTGTCTGTGTGGTAATATAACACATTGCCTTTTATCGTGTTTCATCATAAACATGGTATTCATTTTGTTATGCATATTGATTTGTTTTGCTACTGTATTATACATTCCCTGGTAAATCTTTTGTTTTCTCCATCACTTGGGGAGCAAAGTGAAATCTGCGGTGACAATTGTCTTGCAAAATTTTTTGGATTTAGCTTTGTTACTGTTGTTTATTTTTCATGCTAACAGGTATATGCATTTTTGTTCCATTATATTCCTCTGCTATATGAGCCTTGTCATGTTTCATGTGGGAATGCCCTTTTCAGCTGTCAATTTGGTTATACCAGACAATCATAGTGTCCAAACGCTTAACCTGGTGGGTTGTTGGTTGCCAATATATGACAAGCAATTTTTATATTTCCCTACTCATTGGCGTTTAGCCTGTTGAAAGACCTCCAGTCAGAAAATGGCTTGCTTGGAAAGGGACAAGCATGTGGGTAGATTAACATATTTTAAATTGCTAATGGCAAGGTTTTGATCCACGAACTCTTTAAGATTTGTGGCTTTATTACCATACCTGAAATATAATAAAACATGTTGATGCCGTAAAATCACGACTAATAATCACCTTTGACATTTTCCTCCTCTTGCAGACATTTGGAATTCATTGGTGTCCATTCAGTAGATTAGCCCGGCTGCCTTCATCATTTGAGTAAGTTCAGTGTTCTTTTCTTATCTTTTCCTAGCCGGATGTGTGTTGATAAATATCAAATATTTGTATTACCATATTAAAATGTGTGAAATTAAGTAGCACAGCAAATTTGTCTGGCTCCTGTTTCATTTTTTGTTGTGCATGTATGGTTATTAGTTAGCTTTTACTTATTGAACTCCGCAGAAACTTAGATGTCAACTGTCATATGCATAGTTGACGCATCTCTGTAGTTAGGGTTTGGTTAGAGCATTAAATCATGGGTTTGTTACTGTTGACCGAGCGAGCTTTCTCGCGTGTGAGATTTTCATTGTCATTATTTTAGTAACCATTCCTTTATTTTTAATGTGGATATCATCTACACGTTCTTTGTTTCTTTAATGGTACTGCTTTGCCATGCTAAAATGTAATTGAAGTGATTATCTTCCTAATTATATTATTACACTACTCGGTAAATTCTGTGTAGAAAAGATTCTTATCAAAACTTGGAAGTTGCAGCCTTCCTTTCTTCCTTGAAGATTCTAGTCAAAAGCTTAAAGCCATTCATTATTCATTGTTCAGTTGTTGTAGCTTTATTGCTTTGTCAACATTGTTTATTATAATGCTCTCTGTTTAAACCAATACTGTGCTTTAATTAAGAAATCATGTTATCTGGATATTCTTAGAGTCGACTAAATTTACATAAACTACCAATTTCCTTCACCTTTTCTTTTTAAACATCGTAAATTATGCAAATTAAAGTTGACTTCAGAAATTTTTTCGGTTTCATAAAACTACCACAATAGTATTAATTGAAAATGTAAAATGACTGAAGTATCTTTTTATCTCTTTTAGTTTCAAAAAAATACCATACGCTTTCAATTTGTTTCACAATTATTTTTCTCTCACAATTTATTTGTTTTCTTTCCATTTATTTTATTTTTTAGTTTGTTATGTCTTTAAAGTCTTTCAGTTTATATCTTTCTCAATTTTGTGTTGTGATATTTTTTGCTTTTATTTTAAGGCATTTTTTGCTTTAATTTTTTTATACTAGATTGCTCTTTATATTAATTTTTTTATTTGACTATCAACAATTTTTTTAAATTTTTTTATTTTACATCATTTTTTCTGTTGTTTGTTTTTTGTGACTAGCATAATTAAATTAAAAAATTCTTATTATTTGAAAAAAATCTAAAATAAAGAATGCCACATGGGTCCTACAAAAAATCAAACGAAATGAAATTATGCCAAAAATTACAAAGTCAAAATTACACAAAAAATACTATATTAATCTCATCAACAACGTTATCATCTTCATCCTCAGCAACATCTTCCAAAAATTAAAATCTATCTACCATCTCTCCTCTTCCCCATCTCCTCCACTACTGCGCGGCCAGCGCCGTCAGGATCCTAATCATCATCTTCTTCTTACTCCTTGTTAGGACCTAGCGGGGCTACACAATACACTAGAGGGGTGTGAATAGTGTAAAGGCAAGTAAAGTGCTTAATTAGAAGTTACTGAAATTAAGACACAGTAAGCAGCGGATATTAAAGAGTATGCTCAACAAAAACAATCACAAACACATAGGATTTTATCCTGGTTTCCTAAAGTTGGGCACATTTAGCCACATCAATATCCACTATTAATCCTACACAAGGTAGTGAATACCTACACAAGCAGAGGGGCCGAAAGTTGGTTGAGCAGGGGTATAGTCAGGGTCGGCGGAATGTGGTTCTTCGATGGGGTCCTCTTCGGGGGTCCTCTTCGGGATCTTCTTCTTCGTCATCATCATCACTATTTGCAGCATCGGATTCCTCAGGGTCCGGAATATCGAGATGCATATTATGGAGAGTGATGATGTTGGACATAGAACAAGATGTAGCAAGGTGATATTGTAAGGGTTAGAGACGGCAAGTTCTCCGTCAAGAGGAACACAGAACATTTTCAGAACCAAGGTGATGAAAGAAGGATGATAGATATGGGTCTGAATAGGTCGAAGAAGAGACTGTAAAATCACAAAATCCCAATTTATAGGCAACCCACCCATTACTGCATAAAGACAACGTTCCAATTCATTGGATAGATAGTTAAAAGAGCCACCTTTTGGCATGAGATTGGAAACAATGACCTTGAGGATGATGCGAGCAGACGGGTGAAAATGAACGGCTGAGAGTTTGTGAACCCAGGGAGTTGCGATTTTAGCAAGGATTCGAGGATCGGTCATGGTGAAGTTGAGGGAACCTGAAAAATGAGAAGGAAGATCAAGGAGTTCACAGATCTTACGAAGGGTAAGACGCGGGTGAGGATATGGGTATCACGTCCGACAACGCAAGGTTCTAGGTTGGCATAGAACTCTCAAACAAGGAGTGGGTAGTGTTGGGATTTCATAATCCCATGTTCACTTTCCTATTCTATTCCAAAATGATGTTGAAAAAGACAAAATTGCTTTAAGGAAGAAAACTTCAATTTCCAAAAGATCTATGATTAAGAATCTTGAAGTTCTTCCGTTCTCATAAGAAGAGAGAAATCTATGGATATCTTCTTGCAAATGAGAAAAGAGCAACTAAGGCAAGATTGCTTAGAATCAACAATTCTAGGAAGAAAGAGAGAAGAAAGTTGTGTGGAAAGAATGATGGGTATGCCCACTTATTTATAGTATTTTTGGGCCATTATTCTGAAGGAAAATGGGGGGAAAAGAAGTTTCCTACCGTTCAGAAACGGTTTGGAAAGTTTCAGGTAAAACGGTCATAAAAACTTCATTAGTCGACTAAAGAAGTGTTAGTCGACTAAAAGTCAAACTTTGGAATTTTTGACTGAAATTTTAACGGTAAGTTTCTGAAGTTGACTGAAGACTACTCAGAAATTTTCAGGTCAAAATTCGAACAAAAATTTTTTAGTCGACTAATGGTTGACTTAGTCGACCAGGACAGAAAAACGTGAATTTTGACTTTTCTGAAAAAAGGAACGGTTGGACGACACTACAGTGACGGTGCTTATAGACAGTGGGGACATCCACAACTTCATTTCTAGACAGTTGGTAGATCGTCATGGGTTGCGGCTGAGCACTTTGGAGAAGTTTACGGTCCTGGTAGGTACAGAGAGGACGGAAGAGAGTAGTGGGATGTGCAAGGGACTGTACTTGACCTTGCAGGGGGTGCAGATCATGGAGGACTTCTTGTCCCTAGAGTTGGGCAATGTTGATGTGATTTTAGGGGTGTAGTGGCTGAAGGGGTTGGGCCAAGGTAAATTGGAAACAGCTCGGGATGGAGTTTCAGGAGGGGGACCGCACAGTGGTTTTGACCGGAGACCCTAGCCTCTGTTTTTCCTTAGTGGCTTTCAAAGCCATATCACGCGTCTTGCAGAGATCAGGAGAGGGGTTTCTGGTGGAGTGTCGAGGTATGGTGACGGAGGGTGAGGCACTGCAGGAGGAGACCCCAGCCGAGGTGGAGCAGCTGATGGAGCGGTATCATAAGGTCTTTCAGGAGCCGCATGGATTACCACCTGTTCGGGGGCACGAGCACGTGATAGTGTTGCGTGAGGGGGCAACACCAGTGAGTGTACGACCATATATGTATCCGCTATGCAGAAGGACGAGATAGAGCGGATGGTGCGGGAGATGATGCAGGCGGGGGTAATCCAGTCCAGTGTTAGCCCTTTCTCTAGCCCGGTGTTACTAGTGGACGGAAGCTGGCGTTTCTGCGTTGACTACCGAGCACTGAATAAGGGAACTATTCCCAACAAGTTTCCTATTCCAGTGATCGATGAGCTGTTGGACGAGCTTCACGGGACATCGGTCTTCTCGAAGATCGATCTGAGGTCGGGATAACCCCAGATACTGATGAGGCCAGAGGATGTGTCGAAGACGGCGTTTTGCACACACGAGGGGCATTACGAGTTCTTGGTCATGCCTTTCGGCTTGACCAATGCTCCCTCTACTTTCAGGCCTTAATGAACAAGGTGTTCCAGCCATTCATGCGAAGGGTTATATTGGTGTTCTTTGACGACATATTCATCTACAGCAGGACTATGACAGAGCACCTTGGGCACCTGGAGTTGGCTTTTCAGGAGTTGTTGGCACATCGGCTGTATGCGAACCAGAAGAAGTGCAAGTTCGGGCAGAGACAGACCGAGTATATGGGGCATGTAGTTTCTGAGGTAGGAGTGGCAGCAGACCGATCGAAGATAGAGTCCATGTTAGACTGGCCACTGCCTACGCGTTGAGGGCGCTACGAGGCTTTCTGGGGCTGATCGGATATTACAGGAAGTTCGTGAAGGGGTATAGCACACTGCAGAAGTGACGGTCGTATTTGTTGGGGAGGGACTTCGTGGTCAGGACGGACCAGAGGACGCTACGAGGCTTTCTGGGGCTGACCGAATATTACAGGAAGTTCGTGAAGGGGTATAGCACTATAGCTTGGCCCCTTACCGAACAGTTGAAGAAGGATGGATTCAGTTGGAGGGAGGTAGCAACCAAGGCGTTTGAGGCCTTAAAGGTAGCGATGACCACCGCACCGGTTCTAGCTCTATCGGATTTCAGTGTATCATTTGTGGTGGAGACAGATGCGTCGGGATATGGCTTGGGGGCGGTGTTAATGCAGGGGGACGGCCGATGGCTTATTTCAGTCAGGTGCTATTAGCCAGATCACAACTGAAGTCCGTGTATGAGCCGGAACTTACGGCGATTGTCTTGGCAGTGCAGAAGTGACGGTCGTATCTGTTGGGGAGGGACTTCGTGGTCAGGACGGACCAGAGGGCGCTACGAGGCTTTCTGGGGTTGACCGGTTATTATATGAAGTTTGTGAAGGGGTATAGCACTATAGCTTGGCCCCTTACCGAACAATTGAAGAAGGATTGATTCAGTTGGGGGGAGGAAGCAATCAAGGCGTTTGAGGCCTTGAAGGTAGCGATGACCATCGCACCGGTTCTGGCCCTATCGGATTTCAATGTATCATTTGTGGTGGAGACAGATGCGTCGGGATATGACTTGGGGGCGGTGTTAATGCAGGGGGGACGGCCGGTGGCTTATTTCAGTCAGGTGCTATCAGCCAGAGCACGACTGAAGTCTGTGTATGAGCCGAAACTTATGGCGATTGTCTTGGTAGTGCAGAAGTGACGGCCGTACTGTTGGGGAGGGACTTCGTGGTCAGGACGGACCAGTGTAGTCTCAAGTATTTATTGAAGCAGCGGTTAGTCACAGAGGAGCACCAGAGGTGGTTGTCCAAGCTAATGGGGTACCGGTTTACTATTGAGTACATGCCAGGGTTGGAGAATAAGGCTACTGATGCCTTGTCACGCAGAGGGGAGGACATCAGTGTGAGTGCACTGTCTTTACTTATATGGTTAGGGTGGGAGCCGATGATACAGGAGGCAGAGGGAGAACCCGAGCTAAGGAAGATCTGTGAGTCAGTACAGAGCGGAGCAGGAGGACCAGAGGGGTACTTAATGGAGGGATGGAGGCTACTGTACCATGGCAGCTTGGTGTTGTTACCGCAGACGTCCACATTCATACCGGTCTTGTTTTAGGAGTTTCATAGTTCAGGGGTGGGTGGCCACTCAGGGGTGCAGCAGACTTATATGAGGATGGCTCGGAAGGTGTATTGGCCAGGGATGAGGAAGATGATAGCTCGTTTGGTGGCTACTTGTGACGTCTGTCAGCGTCATAAGTACATGGCCATGGCACCAGCGGGGTTGTTGCAGCCGCTGGCCTTGTCGGAGCAGGTGTGGGAGGAGGTTACTATGGATTTCATTGATGGACTGTCAATGTCAAATGGGTTTACGGTAATATTCGTGGTGGTGGATCGGTTGAGTAAGTATGATTATTTCATACCGTTGAAGCACCCTTACACAGCAGTATCAGTGGCGAGCGCTTTCACTCGGGAGGTGATACGACTGCATGGAGTGCCCAAGTCTATATTTTCTGACAGGGATAAGGTCTTCTTGAGTGGGTTCTGGAAGGAACTGTTCAGGGTTTAGAGAACAGTGTTGAAGAAGAGTACATCCTATCACCCTCAGACGGACGGCCAAACCGAGGTGGTGAACCGCAATATAACAGTGTTGAAGAAGGGTACAGCCTACCACCCTCTGACGGACGGCCAAACCGAGGTGGTGAACCGCAGCATAGAGACTTATCTGCGGTGTTTTGCTTCAGAGACGCACCAACAGTGGCACAGGTGGTTAGCATGGACCGAGTATTGGTACAACACCGCGTACCATTTGGCAGCAGGTACGACACCGTTTTGGGTCCTATGTGGGCGCGACCCTCCCTCTCTGCTTCGTTTGCGGACATACAGAACCCGGTGTCATAGGTAGAAGAGTATATGGAGGAGAGTGATAGCTTGTTGGAGCTGAAGAAACATCCACTGAGGGTGCAGCAGGTGATGAAGAATAGGGCCGATGGACATCGTCGGGACGTACACTTCCAGGAGGGGGATATGGTATATCTGAAGCTGAGGCCCTATCGGCAGAAGTCTTTAGTCAGGAGGAGGAATGAGAAGTTAGCGGCCTGGTACTACAGACCCTTTGAGATAGAAGCCAAGATTGGTCTGGTCGTCTATAGGTTGAGACTGCCATCTACGGCGACGATCCATCTGGTGTTTTATGTGACGCAGCTACGGAGAGCCATTGGGGAGCAGCGCCCACGCTACCATCCACGTTGACCGAGGACATAGATGTGATGCTGGAGACGCCACCATCCACGTTGACCGAGGACATGTATGTGATGCTGGAGCCGTTGGAGATTCGTGCAGTTCGACAGGCCCCTGACTGGTGCAAGGAGGTGCTGATACATTGCGCGGGGTTGCCGGACTGCGATGCCACATGGGAGGCGTACGACGTGATCCGGGACCAATTTCCAGACTTCCACCTTGAGGACAAGGTGGTATTTTTAGGGGGTATTGATGCGGACGCACCCCCTCGAGCCGCCGCCCGCCTTTGCCGCCTTTGATGACTTACGTGCGGCGCATGAGACGTGGGGACTCCGCGTAATGGGATTCAGGGGTATTCTAGTCTTTTCAGACTAGATTAGTAAATTCCCTTTTTCTAGTTATTTAGGGCTAGCCGCCTTTCGTATTGGGTTATGCTTATTTGTAAAGAACAACTAGGTATCTTGTGAAGGAGATTTAGGCTTTTATTCCGTGCAATTAAAAGCTAGGAGAGAGGGTCTCCTCTTCAAAGAGATCCAAATTATCTATCATTGTTGAATGCCCTAATGATCATTGGAATCATGTCTCTGGACCTCCAGAGGCTCAGTCTCATGTCTGGGACCACCATCATTCACCTTACTCCCGACCTAGCAGTCACACCAATGGCTCCCATCAAGGTGCTTTTTCTTCAACGAATTTCCCAGCCATGATGGCTGATTCCGATGGTCTTTCTAGAGCTGGGCTCCACCCCTTTATTCTTGGGCATGTGTAAGAGATGATATATATAATTTAATTTAAACAAATTGTTGTATATTTGGCCTCTGCTGCCCTTCTAATCCTCATGCTGCATATCTCCGAGCGGTATCACGTGCACTGTCGATTCTTGTATTGTAACCTAACTGAAAAATGGTTTTGGATGTTATCCACGCCTGCAGCCTCTTGTGCCTTTCGATCGTATGCTGCTTCCTTTTAGGCCATTTTCCCCCTGTCCTGACATCTACCCTTTTTAGACTGATAGGATGCATATCTGAAGGCAGGGTATGCAAACATAATTAAGGATAGTGTCGCAGTATTGCGTTATGTTTATTGAATTAGAGCTGTAGAAGTCTAGTGAAAACGTCTAATGTGGTGGTTGCTATATGCTTGATGTTGTCCTAGAGGTTTTCAATATCATGCAAATGAGAGTGGATTTTAGTTGGCTCCATTTACCAGCTGGGAAATGTCCTTGGCGTCATAACGTTGCTCTGAATTTGAAGTGTTTTTGGCTGATAATCATTATTTATTATATCTACAATGAGTGCTCGGTTAGGTCGTTTATCTGAAACACAGCAGTGCACACACCGTTATGTTCACCTATTTGGGTTTGCAGGGCTCGCAGAGCAGCAGATACACTGATAATTTCTGATCTGTTTCGTCTTTTCAACCGATGACTAACATCTCGGTCACACCTTGTGGTCTGTTTTCCTCTCAGATCCAGTTCTAGACTTGCGGGCTCCTTTGCTTCTCCGCTGGTTCCGCCATACCTCGCCAATTCTCGACCTCATGGGCATGTTCGCGTACACCACTATCCCCCGGGGCCCCATGGCACAATGTACCCGGATTCACATCGACAAGGACCTACGAATGGCTTGCCCCCAGTAGGGCCGACTCCCCCCACACTACCGGATCAGGCAACCTATTACCTATTCCCACCCACGGCGTCATCCAGCCGAGGTCCTCAGGATGTCGAGATCGCGGGTGATCACTTCTACTCGTGGGAACGGGATCGGTTCACTCCGTTCCCGCTACTGCCGGTGCCCGTCGATAGGGAGTCCGGCTGGTGGAGGCCGTTTCCGCATTCGAGCAGCTCGTCGGATTCCGGCGGCCGGGCAGGGTTCTGGCACCGGAACAGCTCGGAGAGGCCTTCATCTCAAGCAAGGACAGAGGCCTCGTCCTATCGGCCGCCACATTCTACCAGAATGAGGCCTTATATTTGAAAGCTATGAACTGAAGTGAATTGCTTGGGAGATTTGGGATTGAAGTGAGACGGGATTTGTATAAATGCTGGGTTGCCTGATTGATCAACTTAAACTGGGAATAATCATTTGATGGTGATCTTGGCTGGAAACGGTTTTGGCTTTCGTATTATTTTGTGCCTCCTAAGCTCCAAAATAAAATCCATGGTTGGTGTTTGACAA
Source organism: Scilla litardierei (assembly GCA_030789695.1). NCBI lineage: Eukaryota > Viridiplantae > Streptophyta > Magnoliopsida > Asparagales > Asparagaceae > Scilla > Scilla litardierei. The sequence goes on along the minus strand of CM061137.1, from coordinate 5,070,688 downwards.
AAAATGAGTCGATGTCGGATGTTTTTGTTTTATTATTATTATTTTTTATCCTTTTCCTGATTATTTTCTGATATTTGTTTTTAAAATTCTCTAATTTATGGTTGATGGATCCTAGCACTCCAACTTTTCTTGTCTTTAGGATGGGAGTTCATCTTGAAATTTTCAGCTAATGATAATGTGTATGATATCTCATACGAGTCAAGGTGGCCATCCGGCCGGGCCGGGCCTGCCTCGGACCAGCCCGGGTCTGGCCGGCCTGGCATAGTTATTAATTTTTTTTTTTTTTTCAGGTTTTGGTTTTTTTTCTGATGGTATTGAGCATTGTCGCATAGATGGTATTTAGCATTGTGTCATGTATTTATATAGCTATAAAAACGGCATAAAAGGAATGTTAATTGTTAATTTGAATTGATTAAAATATGAGAATGATCGTAAACAATCAAAATATAATATCGGAAGACAAAATCGAAAGACGGTTTCAAATATTTATTGCAAATATATTTATGGGATCATATTGAAGTCTCTTCTTTATGGAGACATTATCTCATGTCTAATATGTCACTGTTATTCTTAATTTCATATTCAAATTTCTTTCTTATTCAATACCTTAAAATTTCAAAATATCTCGTCTAATATGTGACTGTTATTCCTTATATCGCTAATTTCATATTCAAATCTCTTTCTTATTCATTACCTTGAAATTTCAAAATTTCCTTGGTAAAATTTCTTTCGTTTTTTCTCTTTTATAATATTCTTTCCTTTTATTAATTTGTTAATTATGGTTCTTACGATTTTAAAATGATAATGGCAAAAAATACATGATTTAAAATTAAATCGCATTAGAGTAACGTTGGGCGGGCCAGGCCATGGGCCGGCCCAGGCCCGCCGGACCGAAAACCCGGACCTGGGCTCGGGCCGTGCCCGGTCAACTCGCCTGGGGCCAGGCTGGAACGGGCGTTGATCGGACAGGGCCAGGGTCCACGGGCCAAATGGCCCGTTGACATAGGAGAGATGTATATGAGAGATCTGTTTTATGCATGATGCAGCAAAAGGAACATGTGAGCATGTGGATGAGAACATCACGCCACTGTATTGTCACCATATATGACGGTCTTGCATGTGTCGGATGCTGACCGTAACTTTCTTCCTGTTTAATGGGAAGGACATCATTGACAAACTCTACGGATCACAGGAAATCAAGTAAATGACTTGGACAATATGCAAGCCATACGTTTCAATGCGAGGGAAATGTGAGGCGTGGTCCGTGTGGATGGGGAATGACCACCCCGAGGTGTCCACTTCGAAGTAGACCAAAAGAGATTCTACAAGATAACAGAAGGAACAGGCATCAACAACTCTAAGCTTTATAAAGCATATAGAGCTTAGAGGGGGGCACATGGATATGTACTAGAACTGGGGGAAATCTCAATGCATGTCCAGGGTTTTGCATTAGCGACAGTAGTTAACAAGCTCCAGTGCATAAAGCATGAAGAATGACTAGTTCGAATCCAACTTCCGACATAGTTCCTTAATAACCCAGAGGCAATCAAAAGGAACCCAACAAATTATCCATGGCATGCTTCCACACTGCAAGTTGCCGACTTCCTTCTTCCGGGTTTGCTGGAACCAAAATGATGGGAATCTACTGGATTCTCACCTGCAGCAAGAGGGGTCAAATTAGGTTGTTAAATGTTATGGGAAAACCTTAAAATGGATCACCTTAGTCATATAGCCAAGATATAGGAAGGAACTTGGACCGTGATCCTGTTATAGGGCCCGGCTTCTATGGGCTCTGGCTCACTCTTTTGTTCTTCGGCTGCATGAACGGAGTAGCAGAAAGAAAACATGATGAATGTTTGTGCAATCATACATTGCATTTGAACTTACAGAACAGAGAGGTGCAGATGTATTATCATTCATTCAACCAAATCCGTCAATGTAAATAGGAATTAGGAATAACCATGTCTCAAATCAATTAACAGGTAGAATTTTTTTTACAAAATAAGACTCGTCTGTTAAAGCTAAATTAAATCAAACAATCATGAAGAACTGTAGTAACTTATTAATCACCGGTGCAACTTACAGAGGTTACTGGAGATCTGGACCTTGATCGTGATCTGCAAAAAGTACCAGAAACAACTGAATTCAATTTTCCACTATGTTGCTTTAATAGACCTTGATCCAAACGCCTCGACCCCTCTTCCAACCAGAGATGCCAGAGTTGAACCAAAAGAAGAAAAAACTTAAAAAAAAACTTTTATCAGCATCCAGATATAAAGCAAACAAATAAATCGATATAAAGCAATTCATCTGGAGGATGCGAGGTTGTGACCCAATGCCATGGGAAGCTGGAAATTATAATGAAGTGAAAGTGTAAGGCAATGATTCCTAGAAAATAAATACTAGCTTTAAATTTCAATTTTGCAGAAGATCGAGAGCTGAATTGGTTTGTCTTAGTTGTACCACACAAAAATTCCCATCCAGACTCCAGAGCGCAACTCCCAATGGAGCAGTGACGCTTGAGAAGAGATACCAAAAACACTCCTCTATCGCTGGTTGATGAATCCATTACTTAAATTCATGGTAATCCAGCTCTAAATTGTGACCCATCCTTTCCGTCCAACCCCGCTCCAATGGCTATCAGACATATTAGACCAAAAATGCTTTGTGGGTTTCCATTGCTGCCCATTTATGACAGTATCCAATGAACTTCCTAATATGCAATCCCCTGATCGCCGCAAAAGCCCGTATCTAGCAAACAAAGAAAGTAACTTTCAAAAAGACTTGATAATCACATAGGTTCTAGTGTTTTACTCAGGCCCAGTCACTTTGTATGGAAAATACGAAAATGGGAACTAGAAGAATGATAATATCAAGAGTTGCAAATGAAATTACTCATGAACAGCCATATATAAGATTTCATCCATGAGTCCGTGCCTCTACTGGTATAATACTCTTTTTTTTTTTAATTTTTTTGTCAAAGTAGGCCTCGACACAAGATATGGGCATAAATCATAAAATGTCAAAAACTATCTTTATGACGTATGATCTAGATAAAAACATGCCTACATATTTAAAACACATGAATGGACCAATTATTACAATTAATGTGGCTCCACAGTAATGCAAGCTGCTCCACTGATGTTCCAAGGGCAAAGAATATCAAAATACAGACAAGAAAATTAAAAGATTAGCAAAACACTAAAGACTCAATGAAATGAAGATGCCCATTGAGAGGTGACTGCAGTAAACTTATGGTTGAAGACCAAACTGAGCATCATTCTCATGGCCACTTCGTTGGCATTGGATCACTCAGTTATTCCAAACTGAGTATTAGTCCAAACTTCAGACACCAAACGAGATCTCTTGTGTGCACTTACACATTTCATAGAAGGCACAATAACTATCAAAAAATAATCCCTACCACAAAATTCTTCATGTAACAACTGGGTGGTGAACTGTAGTGCACTTGAGGAATTCTAGGCATAAATGCCTCAATAACTGAAGAACAGAAGAGGTAGCATGGCATTTAGAAGAAAGTTCACTTGCAGACATCGGCAGTGGGTTAGATCCAATGGTTTAAAAACAGGACCAGACTGGATAGTTCGACACAGTCCAATAGGAACCGACCATCTGGGTCGCTAAAGAAGCAGAAAAAAAAACCATAAAATAAACTGTCGGTTCAATCGAACAACAAGCTAACCGATCGGTTTAACCAAACCAAACCAAATTCTTCAGGAAAACTTTCAGTAAGTATTTAAAAATAAAAATTGCTGAAAGTGTGATCACGACCTATACCAATAAGAAATGTTAATATCATTTAGTCATAATAACCATCAATTCGTATCTCTAACTTTGACGAAACATATATATCATTTTATATGTAATTCATATATTGCTAAAGATTATCTCCTCATATTTCAACCATGCTCAAGCCATAAGAAACATATATACATTGTTGGACAAAGCCATGCAATGCCTACACAAGTTTAATGGCTTTTCAGAATAAAGTAGCTGCAAGAAACTTGCATGGTAATTGATGTATCATCCATATGTAAGGTTTAACTTCATTGCTTTTAGCAAAATTTACTTCTAGATCTAAACATCACAGCTCTTACTGGAAATTATCTTGAAAATTTTCAGATTTATTGGCAGATGGAACCCTATAATTGGCTAATAAACAGACTGAAAAAAACAAGAAGTCTGTGCCAACAATATACCTCAAATGGGGACATGAAACACCTAGAGCAAACAAACATGAGCTCTATAATATACCTACAGTACATAAAATCAGAGGTCCTCTATATTACTATAATTTGGTAAATAATCACACAAATCTACAACATATCAGCATACAATGTTCCTACATATCAGCATAAAACCACAATGTTCCTACAATAAGATATTAGAATATAACCATAATAAAGTGTGGGAGAAAGAAAGGATGATCATATGTTTACAATCAATTATCAATCTAGTGCCAACTTTTACCGGACCAACCGTAACCAATAGACAACTTTGCAATATTTGGGGGGCAGTTCCCATGTGGCATAACCAAACTTGTTTATTCATGTAGATTATGCTCAATTGCTCATACAATTAAGAAACATTTCTCTAAACCTCCCCCGACTATGAAAGAGTATGAATAGGTAACGAGGTATGATGCCAAAATGTGCTATTGGGGCTCCTGGTTAGGCAGATATAAGCCGCAAGTCTAGATAGAATTACGCTCCTAATTGTTATTAAAATAATAAAAATTTCTATATAACACCAGCACCTACCTAGAACTTAATGACATCATTAGAAGTTTAGGATTATTTTAGCTCAATCTATAGAAACGGTATAACCTGTACTGCTACATGAATTCTTTCTGCAATTAGCTCCATTAGGGCAATCTCCAATGTTTACTTTAGCAACTATCTACCTTTATTACAGTCATAATTCAGGTCTGTTTTTGTCTAGCTCTACCCTAGCAGCTTCCTCAACTGTGCACCTCGATCCATGTGTCCAGACCATTTTAAAAAATAAGGGCTCCTCGTATTATCGTTCATGCAAAATTCAACAAGTTCTTGCATATCTTTAGAACATTAACCAACAATCCATCGTTAACGTTCTCTTCTCAGCTACATATGGTTTGGGGAAATTTTGCAACAGAGATCCACTGGAACCAGTAAATCAAGTCCAGTACATTGTTTTATTGTCAGCACCTTCATGAGCATGCTAAATAAACACTGCCACTATCAACCATGCCCGATAAGCTCAATCATTATGATATATCCTACAACAAGATATGCACAATTCCAATAGGAACCCACATAAATCAACAACTAATTTAAAAATTTATGGAGTTCTCAAACAAATTAATAAGGTCATATTCCTGAATATAATTTCAAGGAATCGACCTTATACAATAGAAAATATTGTCGGGATAACATTGGCAGAAGTAACCTACAGCATAAAGAAAAGGGTACACCATCACATAGCAAAAGTGTAAATATCATTCCCCTCGCAAAAGAAATCAACGACAAACATTTCACACCTTCCTCAGAGTTGACACCTAGACCTTCAAACAAAATTATACTACATTCTTGTTATTATGAAGAACTGCTGTTGATAATTCAAGGAAGATCTATAGCTCTTGCACTTGAAAAGTGAGAAAAAATGACTTCAAGCTTACTCTTTTCCACCAGTAAAGTCAAGATAAAGAAATCATGCATGTCACACATAAAGTATAGATATTGTCCCACTAAATCATAAGCTGGCATGCCTGAAAAGCAGGAAATTAAACTATGATATGACTGGTCAAAAAAGGCATACCCTGACAAAGACCGTCCCTTAGAACCAGAACGAGAGCGAGAACCAGACCTGGACCGAGATCTTGACAAAGCTCGACGTGCAACCTTGGGTTTGGGAGATTTGCTGCATGAAAACCTTAGGGTTAATTTAAATGAAAGTTCAGTTCAAATTAAGATCATGATGGCTAAAGCTGATATAGACCTTCGGCTTGAACTACGACCACGACTGCCACTTCGGCTCCTTGAGTAGGAACGACTACGACTCCTAGATAAGCTTCTCTTGGCATCACACTCCTTAACCTACAGCATGCAAGAAACACCTTCAAATATGTGTAGATCAACACTCAACAAAATTTTGAAAAAAATCAGAGAAAATTCTACACACACATATATATGCATGCGTGCGTACAGATTGTCCTGTGGTCTGGCCACACCAAAGCCATGGAGCGGCCTGGAAAAAAAATTAGATGCGTTGAACACATTCTAAAACCCCAAAATAGAAATTTTGAAATCAATCTGAGACTTTGCCCCTCGACCAGGACTAAAAATATATAGACATTTTACTATTGTAGTTTCAGATCACTGTTAATTTTGTAATTGTTTGATCCATGCTCTAAACTCCTAGTGTTCACCTAAAATTCTGTATTTTGAGTTTTAGAATGTGTGCAACCTCAACAATTTTTTTTAACAACTTGGTTTTTTGGCCTAGCTTCGCCATGGCCTTGGTGCGGCCCGTCCTCACAAGAAAATAAATAAATAAATGCATGCATGCATATAATGGGAAACATATGACATGTGGCTATGCCAGATATGAAACTCGGAAAGTCCACCCACACTTATTTTTTCAAACTATCGAAACTGATCACTTTGACATTCATATTCTAAAATTTCAAAATATCAAATATTTGGTGAGCACAAGAGATTTTGCTCAACGATCCACTAGTCACAAATTTAAAGGTTTCGTAGGAATGAAACTTTTTACAATTAGTTGATGGGCAAGCAAAATCACTTGGCTTCATCCAATTATGATTTTTTAGAATATGAGGAGCAAAATGAACTATCCCGATCAAAATATGGGATGAATTTTTCAAGGTTGATATGTGGATTAGTCACATGTCATATGTTTCATATTATTCTCATATATAATATTATATTATTCTCATATATGATATATAATAGTGAAGAAAAGATGGTATCTGATCAAAAATGATCAAATGAGCTGACATGACGGTCCATGAGTGGCCGTCAAAAGCAACAATATGTGTTGCTTTTTTGGCAAATGCTCAAGGACCAACAGTCAGCGCATCAGATCATTTTTTATCAGATGGCATCTGAACTCTATTATTCCCGTATATATGAGAATAATGTATATGTGCTCTCAAAGATTGAAATTTTCATATGCTGACACATATACATTGGTTTTTATTTTTAAAGAAATTAGATTAATTCACATCATGGATAATCATCATACCAAAATAAAGTGAATCCAACAATATTTGACCATCGATCTAATCGTTGCAAATTCAATGGTTTCAATATAACAGAACTTTATAAAACAGATGGATCAAGGGTCACAAATACCCCTAGTGTTCACCCATATTTAGGATTTTAAGATTTTAGAATACGTACAACTTAGGAAAAAAATTGATTTTTTTTTTTTGGATTTTCGGTGCCAACAGACAGGAAATTTTCTGCACTACAAACACGCACATTATCCTCTATATACATATATAGTGGAAAATGAGTATTAGTGACCCAATAAGGAAAGTTTTCCTCCTTGGTAGCATGCTACCCACATCCCTCTTCTTGTAAATTTTTTAAGGATTTGTATATAATGAATAATGATTGATCACCATACAAAAAAAAACAAGTGAGTCCAATGCTATTTGACCCTCAATCCATTTGTTGCAAATTCGACGGTTTCAAAACAACATAACTTTTTGCAATTGATTGATTGATGGTCGAATACCCCTAAGGTTCATCCATATTTGGGGTTTTGGGATTTTAGAACGTGTACAATAACTTTTTTAAAAATTCAAAAAAGGAGGGAGGGTAGGGCGTGAGCTAGCCAAGGAGGAAATTCCTCCTTGGCTGGCTGACATCCATATTCCTACATATTCCTCGTGTGTGTGTGTGTGTGTGTGTGTGTGTGTGTGTGTGTGTGTGTGTGTGTGATGAGGTTTTGTATCAAATATCCAAATAAAAGATTTATGAGAGGTTTGTATCAAATATCCAAATATAAGATGTATGCACATTAAATATCAAGAGGAAGGCATTCAGAAATTGTGCAAAATGAGGCATACCCTAATATATGCTCGTGAAAATGCATTCCGAAACTCAGAGTCATCAAGTTTTCTGACCTACAGTAGTAACCAAAAAAGTAAACTCGTTATGGAAGGGGCAAGGGAGAAACTCTTAAGACACAATGTCAAAGTTCTTTAAGTTGCAGTTAGTCAACGAAGAGCAAAAACTTGAACATACCGCATATTTCATGTCATCATAGTTCGAATAATCTACTATTCCGATAGTGCCTGCAAGCATAAAAACATCATTTTACCAAGAATGAACAGACCGTAGCAATATAAGAACAGTAAGAAGAGCAATGGGTGTGTGGAGACAAAAAAGCAAAAAAATACACGAGCATACAAGAAGCCACACATGCGCCTGCACACATGACAGCTAGAAGCAGACATGGATAGAAAAACTACAAAGCAAACATGTTTGAAGCCGTTACTTGGAGAAAACATCTTCAGATGCACTTGTTACATATCACAGAAATTGATTTAAATCGAATGAAACTACGAGCTATCAAATAGGAGCGGATACTCTTATTTCTTGACCTCAGTATTATTTGATTAAGACACAAGATGAAACATGGTGTTCCAAAATTACTATTAGATATTGAATAATGTTTCATTTTTATAAATAAATTGGAACAGTTATTGATACTAATGATTTATAAAAATGGCATTTCATAGTATATAAGCTGCGTGTGCTTTTTTAACTCTTCTCATGATTTGGAAAGAAAAATAATTGTATATGAAGCCAAGTTGTGTGTGCTTTAACGCACTAAAATATATTTTAAACAATTTTTAATGTTTAAAATTAAAAAACCAAGGCATGCTTATGATGTGGAGTGGGTTCCCACGGAAGGTGCGACACAGGTTCACAAGGGGGAGATGGTGCAGGTATACCAAAGGAGAAGGCGGCTCGGGTCCACCACGGGCCCGGAGGCAAACTTGTAGTTTCGTGACTACGGAGGGGGGTTGTTTCGTAAATCAACAATTCACTAATTTCCCCCTAAAGCAAAGGGCCGGCCGGCCCTAGATGATTATCGAAGAACTGCGTTTGAGTTTATTTTCCTTAACCCTAAATTATTTTGCGAGTTGATTATCTTTCGTCCTTAGATTAATTTAGCCCTAAATCTATTTTTGTAGCTAGTGTAGATTGCTTTCAAATTTGCGTTTCATTATAAAAATCCCTTTTTTATCCTTCCTAGTCATAAAATCCTCCTTTTTAATCTCCACAAAAAGCCCTAGATGTATCAATTTGGAATCAGAGCACAGATCCATGGCGACGACGCGAACCAAGGAAAGGATTGAACTGTTGGAAGAGAAATTGGAGAAGTTTGAGAACAAAATCAGCGAAGAGATCCACGATGTGAGAAAGGAAGCGGCGGAGCAACTCACGCAGATGAGGGAGACACCCCAACAAGATGTCGCGGCCAACAAGACTCAGATGATGCAAGAACTATCGGTGATGATAGCAAAGCTAGATCCTAGCAAAAAAGAGCCGCCTTTGTCGACGAGGAAGGGGGAAAATGTGTTTTTTAACGAAAGGGTCCCAGAAGATGTCGAAGACGAAAGCATCTATCCAAGCAAACAATGCAACACGGCGGATCGAGAAGACTAGGATGCTTTCCCTGCCACCTCCCCACCACGAGGTGCGCCGGCCACCGGGGGCCGCCTGCCCCTCCGGCAGGCTCTGGGGGTTCCGTCGAACCCCCAGGAGGGGCGACTAGTGCCACATGCCCCTCCTGTGCCTTCGATGCCCCCTAGGGCAGCGGCGGAGACCTGCCCGCCCAAAACTGGGGCCTCGTCGGGCTTCTGAGGGGGGAACCGAGCCCCGTCCGAGCCACCTAGGGGCCCGGCAGCCCCTGCCACCTACTCCAGTGCCACAGTGGCCCGACCAATGTAGACGCCATACTTTCAGCCATAAATGGGGCCCTGGAAAGGATTTCAGTAGCAAACCGGGCGACAACAGCACCTTAGAGGCCCGTCGACTTAGCCCTCACCTTTCAGGGGTCACATGAGATTGGAAAGAATTTCAGCGCACCCAGAGAGCACATCAGGGGGACTATGGAAATCCACAGGGAGATGAGCGGAGAGATTAGCAGTGGGATGGTACAGACAGATGTGCACGGGATCCAGCCGCAGGGTACATTTCTGATAGATAACATATGTTGCAGCCGAAACGCTAGGAGCAGCAGCAGGAGAGAGGAGAATTTGCTGGGAGAGTCGGTTGAGGAAGCTGAAGATGCCTATTTTTGATGGAGGAGACCTGGATGACTGGTTGTACCGAGTGGAGAGATACATTGAGGTGTCAGTAGTTCCGGGGGAGGACTGCCTACGGGCTGTAGGAGTCTGCTTGGATGGAGAGGCATTGGGATGGTTTAGATGGACACAGCAGCAGCAATCTTTTCGTACGTGGGAGGAGTTCACCACACTCTTGTTGGAGCGCTTTGGCGAGGTACATGCTGGGGGAGCTTACGAGCGACTGTATGCATCGAAGCAGGAGAGGAGCGTCAAGGAGTATATTAAGAAGTTCGAGTCGCTTTGTAGCCGAGTTTGAGGAGTGTCAGGAGAGTCTGGAGGGATGTTTTGTGAAGGGGTTGAAGCACACGATTAGATCGGGATTGAGACAGCTGAGACCTGCAAATCTACGAGAGATGATGACCTCAGTGAGGATGGTGGAGGACCATCAGAAGACTGAGAGGAGAGCCCGTGGGTCATAGGGAGACACTGCTTTTCGAGGGCAAGCTCCATCAGGAGGACAGAGAGCAGCCACTAGTCAGGGAGCTATGGCAGTTGCATCAGGCAATAGGGACAGGAGGCCAGAGCCACGGCCAGGGGACAGGTACGGAGGATGAGTGAGGTGAAGATTCAGGACAAGCGGGCTAAGCGACTGTGCTTTAAATGTGATGAGAGATTTACTCCAGGGCATCGCTGTGGGGATTGGACCCTCCAGATATTAATAGTGAAAGATGAGGATGAGGAGAACGATGCGGTCATACTGGAGGCTGGAGAGAACGAAGAGCAGGAGCACCAACACTTGGACCTGGCAGAGATATCCCTCAATTCTGTAGTGGGGTTCACACCGAACCACACCATAAAATTGGGGGGACAGGTGGACGGACAGGATGTGTTTGTATTGGTCGATAGTGGAACCACCCACATTTTATCTCCACCAGATTGGTGGGAGAGCAGAGTCTGCAGGTGAGCGACACTGGGAGATATGGAGTAGTACTCGGCACATAACAGGTGACACAACAGTAGTGTTTGTCGCGACGTGATCGTGACAGTACATGGGGTGCAGATTGTGACTGATTTTCTTCCTCTGGAGCTAGGGAGCACAGACGTCATCCTGGAGATGAAATGGCTGCAGACATTGGGAAAAACCAAAACTAACTGGAAGCTGCTCAGTTTGGAGTAACAGGACGGAGGAAGGACAATGGTATTACAGGGGGACCCCAGCTTATGTCGTTCTTTAGTGTCCTACAAGGTCATGACACGAGCTATACACACAGCAGTAGGGGTGGGCATTCCGATCCGATTGAATCGGATGATGAAAAATCTAATCCGCATCCACTAATAAAAAAAGTTAATCTAAAAATTCGGATGATTAGAATTTCGGATCGGATATGATTCGGATCGGATTAATATTAGCTTTATTGAAATTTTAAAATTATTGATACCACAATTTGTAACTCGTTTCATTAGATTCTGAAAGTTTAACTTTTAAACACGACAACACAATTTCTAATCCCCTCAATAATTTCAAACATACTTGCAGTAATTTGTTGATGCTTTAGAAAGTGTTTCTTTGATGTGTAAAGATTATTTACTTGAGACCTCTTGTGCTTGTCTATTTGTCAGTCTTCTTAACTAATAGCCATGATGCATTGATTCAGGGGCTTTTAGGTAGTAGTGAAAAACAATCGGATCAGATTGAGAATCGGATATTCGGATGAACTTAGACAATAACACAATCCGCTCAAAACCTAATCGGATCGGATCACATTCTGTCGGATGAAAACTAAAATCCGAATCCGAATCAGTTTCAAACGGATCGGTCGGATCTGCTTATTAATAACAAGTCACTTTCATCGGATCGGATATCCGATCTATTTTTTCGGATCGGATCGGGTGGATTCAATCGTTTAATCGGATCTTTGTCCACCCCTACACAGCAGGAGGGAGTTATCTGGTAGAGCTGCATGCAGTGACAATAAGGGAGCAGGAGTGAATCAGGCACAGTTGGTGGCACCAAAGATGGAGCAACTTTTGAGACAGTACGAGGATGTCTTTCAGACGTTGCATGAATTGCCACCGCCTAGAGAGATCATGAGCACGCCCTTGTGTTGCGGGAGGGCGTATCTCCCATCAGTGTGCGGCCTTGTAGATACCCCCAGGTGCAAAAGGATGAGATCGAGAGGTTGGTGGGGGACATGTTACAGGCAGGGGTGGTCCAGCCAAGTGTAAGTCCGTTTCGAGCCCGGTCCTGCTGGTAAAGAAGAAAGATGGCAGTTAGAGATTCTGTGTGGACACCAAGTCTTGAACAAGGAAACAGTGCCTGACAAGTTTCCCATTCTGGTGATTGATGAGCTCCTTGACGAGCTCCATGAAGCAACAGTATTCTCTACAATTGACCTTAAGTCAGGATATCACCAGATTCAGGTGAGGACGGCCGACGTGCCCAAGACTGTCTTCAGAACTCACGAGGGGCACTATGAGTTCCTCATCATGTCGTTTGATTTGACGAATGCACCAGCGACATTCCAGGCCTTGGTGAACAAGGTGTTTCGACCTTACTTACGGAGATTTGTCCTGGTATTTTTCAACGACATACTCATATACAGTCCCAATGTGGAGGAGCACGTGGGGCATTTACAGGCAGTTCTGCACGAGCTACACGAGCATCAGCTTTGTGCCAATAGAAAGATATGCTTTTTTGGAAAGCCATAGGTAGAGTATTTTGGGGCACATTGTCTCTGCAGAGGGGGGTGGCGACGGATCGGGAAAAAATTGCAGCGATGTTAGACTGGCCGCCACCTACCACACTAGGGACCTGCGGGGCTTCTTGGGCCATACTGGATATACCAGAAAATTCATGCAGGGATACAGCTCAATAGAATGGCCACTGACAGAGCAGTTAAAGGACCATTTTCAGTTGGGCGAGGAGGACACCTAGGCATTTGAGGCCCTGAAGCAGGTGATGACGATCTTGCCAGTGTTAAAGCTACCAGATTTCAACAGGCCCTTTGTGATAGACACAGACGCTTCAGGACATGGGTTGGGGGCAGTGCTGATCCGGGACGGGAGGTCAGTAGCGTATTTCAGTCAGACTCTGTCAGCACAAGCCAAACTGAAATCAGTATATGAGCGGGAATTGATGCTGATCGTGCTCTCCATTCAAAAGTGGCGGCCTTATTTACTTGGGAGGAGATTTATTGTGAGCACCGACCAGAAGAGTTTGAAATATTTATTGGAGCAGCGCATGATCACCGAAGAGCATCAAAATGGCTCTCCAAGTTGATCCATTACACCTTTAAGATACAATACATGCCAGAGTTGGAGAATAAGGCAGTGTATGCTTTGTCCCGTAGAGAGGAGTCAGCAGAGGTGGCAGCCATCTCCGTGCCAGTCCTACTAGACTGGGAGCCTTTGGACAGAGAGATTGAGGCCAACGTGAGGTTGGCACAAATCCGGGAGGCACTGCGACATGGTTCAGCAGAATTTCCAGGTTACACCATGAGCAGACATCGACTACTTTACCAGGGGAGACGGGTGATACCCCGAGAGTCCACGCATATCCCGAAGATATTTCAGGAGTTCCACATAGCTCCATAGGAGGGCATTCGGGGATACAGCAAACATATAGGAGGATGCTAAGGAGCTGTACTGGCCGGGCATGAAACGAGACATCGCCAAGATGGTAGCAGAGTGCGACGTCTGTCAGCGTCACAAGTATCTGGCGGTGGCTCCAGCAGGAGTTCTACAGCCACTGGCCCTTTCGGAGAGGGTGTGGGAGGACATCGGCATGGATTTCAACGGGGGGCTACCAAGATTGGAGGGCTATAATTCTATACTAGTAGTGGTAGACCGCCTCAGCAAATATGCACACTTCGTGCCGTTGAGACATCTCAATACATCGGTGACTGTAGCTACAGCTTTCATTAGGGAGTTGGTCCATTTGCATGGTTTCCTTGCTTCCATAGTTTCAGACCGAGATAAAGTATTCATGAGCAATTTTTGGTAGGAATTGTTCAATGTTCAAAGGACTACGTTGATGAGGAGCACAGTCTATCACCCACAGACCGAGGTGGTGAATAGGAGTGTGGAGACTTACTTGAGTTGTTTTGCTTCAGATTCACCGAAACAGTGGGCCAAGTGGTTAGCATAGGCTGAATATTGGTACAACACGTCATACTACTCGGCGGCACAAAGCACCATGTTTCGTATTTTGTATGAGCAAGACCCACCCCAATTAGTCCATTACAGTAAGGGTACCACTCTAGTTTCACAGGTTGAGGAGTATCTAGAGGAGCGGGACAGACATTTGGAGGAGCTGAAAAGACACTTACTATGGGCCTAGCAGATTATGAAAACTAAAGCAGATGGACATAGGAGAGATGTATAGTTTGTCGTAGGAGATCGAATTTACATCAAGCTACGACCCTACAGACAGAAGACACTGGCCCATAGGAGCAATGAGAAGCTGTCGGCCCGCTACAATAGGCCATTTGAGATTACTGCTCGGATCGGAAAGGTGGCGTATAGTCTGAAGTTACATGTTACATCCACCATCCACCCAGTTTTCCATGTATCGCAGTTACGACGAGCAGTTGGGGACCACTCTCTCACACCACAGTCCCTCCCACTCTGACGGATGACATGGATCTGTTGCTTGAGCCACAGGAGCTGATCGGTGTTCGACAGAACGCAGAAGGGAGACAAGAAGTGCTAATCAAATGGCGAGGATTGCCGGACTATGATGCTATATGGGAGTCCCGTGAGGTGATACGAGACCAGTTTCCAGACTTCCACCTTGAGGACAAGGTGGTACTTTGGGGGGAGTAATGATGCGGGCGGGTTCCCACAGAAGGCACGACGCGGGTTCACTAGGGGGGAGATGGTGCGAGTCTACCAAAGAAGAAGGCGGCTCGGGTCCACCACGGGCCCGGGACAAACTTGCAGTTTCGTGACTACGGAGGGGGGTTGTTTCGTAAACCAACAATTCACTAATTCCCCCCTAATGCAAGGGGCCGGCCGGCCCTAGAGGATTATCGAAGAATTGCGTGAGTTTATTTTCCTAAACCCTAGATTATTTTGCGAGTTGATTATCTTTCATCCTTAGATTAATTTCACCCTAGATCTATTTTTGTAGCTAGCGTAGATTGCTTTCAGATCTGTGTTTCATTATAAAAATCCCTTGTTTATCTTTCCTATTCATAAAAATCCCTTTTTTATCTTTCCTATTCATAAAAATCCTTTTTTTATCTCCACAAAAAGCCCTAGACATATCAGCTGTAAGCATGCTTAAAAAGTGTGCTCAATGTATCCTTAGCAATGTCGGTAAAATGGATAAAACTAAAATAAAATCAACATGTATAACCTACCATTTGCTTTTGTTTATAAATTCCTTCCCCTAAATCTTGGGGTGCACATAGTAAAAATACATTGTTAAATGTGCAAAGGAAGGAAGCCTGCCAAAGAATAAAGTAATAGAGCACTGGAAAATACAAATTTATAATAACTATACACATTTACACAAAAAATAATATAAAGAAAACTGCTTAATGCTCCACCTACAAGTGACAAATTGTAATAGGTATTCTTGGATTAAAACTTAAATCTTTTAAGCACACAAACAAATGGTTTTAGCAAGGCACAAAGATTCCTTAGAATGTATGAACTTTCATCCAAAAAATTTTTATAACATGCAGTTCATAATTAATTATGGGAACTATGTGAAATATGTGGACTTTCTATCAGAATAGTCCACCGTGTTTATGGTCCACTGTGTGTATATAAGCAATCCGAGCCTCGTTAACTACATCAACTAATATACATATAGATCTCCATGTGAATGGGAAAGGTTATATAATACAGATTGATGTAATATAAGAGATTATGCATTACAACAGAACAATAAAGCATGTCAACAGCGGCTATCTAATGTTTGTAATCTAACCAATTTAAAACCCATGTGATGAAAAGCCAAGTGTTTTAGGAATTTCTATCAAATAAACCATGCTGTCTAAGTATGCTTCAAAGGTCAATTGCTTTTGGTTTGCTTGATCTGTAAGCTAAAAGTTACTTGTTCTGCGGTGCCATTGGATATAAGACTGTATGCAATCAACTATTCAGATCATCAATTTGGATAACCTATGTTGCCCACCGTGCCATACCTTACACTGAGTTGTGCTTTACATAGTTATTCTTATACATAAATGCACACTTTACATAGGCAAGAACAGCGTCCAAGTGCACACAAAATCACCCATACACAGCCAAATTTATATAGCCAGATTACTAACTATTTTCCTTAAAATTTAAACAATCAAGTATTCACACTCGCATAAAAGATGAGAGCTAAATACCACTATCAAGCAAGTTGTCACCTGACAATAACAATAAAAGCATAAGAGGGAATTTTTTTAATACAAATATGCATATAAAAGGCAGCTCACCTCCACCATCACGAAATACTTCAGAGAAACAGACATCACCAGCTCGGCGCATGTGGTCCTAATCACAAAATATTCTTATGAATGTGAACACAATTTGAATAAAAATATTAAGTAAAAGCCATGGTAACAATGTTGAAATATTACCTTCAGGTCTTGCCATGACGCAGAAGAAGGCAAACCAGTCACCCTCACTGCATTACATGAAGTTTGAAAGCGTAAGGTAAAGACACGTAATAGGGATGAACATGTAGAATCACATCAAGAAAATTCAAAAGTGTACCTCGATATTTTGAACGCCTAGAGACACCACCGCCCCGGCCACCTCCCCCATTGTAACTGCGATGACGATCAGAAGATGATGACTGACCTCTTCCACCATGAGCAAGTTCCACCTGTGAATGCATATGAAATAGGAATCATAAGGTAAATGGAGTCACTACATGACAACAAAATCTATCTCCCTAACCCGCAACAGAGAGGGAACAAAAGGGTGGGAAAAGAAAAAAAGGAAGAGAGGAAGAAAGGAAACATACACGTAGCCTGTTACCACCAAAATCATAGCCATCACGACCACGAATAGCATCCTCGGCATCACGGGCCTCTTCAAACTGCAAAGGGGAAAAAACCATTAGCACCTCATAAGAGGAACCATGTGAGGGCAAACCCCCCTCAAGCACCAACTATATAGTTTTACTTTCACAGATGTTCTGCGTTGAACATACAACCTTTATGACAAATTAACATAGTTCAATTTTGTTGATTATTAAGGAATGATTCACTTCATCGTATTGTCTCATTACAACAAATATAACTATGATATGAACTACCTCAACAAATGCATAGCCTGGTGGCCTTGGCGGAATCTTCAGATCAATATCACGAATAGGTCCATACTACACGAACAGAACACAAGAGATTAGCAATGTATACAACAGTAAATCACAACCAAGTGACTAGAGAAGTAATAAACGTTTGTAATTTGAAATCACAAGCATGCACATGCACATGCACATGAACGGATGGATGTATATATTGCATATAAAGTCTGTCATATAATCTCTTAACCACTTTCATCAACACAAATTAGCAATGTATACAACAGTAAATCACAACCAAGTAACTAGAGAAGCAATAAACGTTTGCAATTTGAAATCACAAGCATGCACATGCACATGCACATGCACATGCACATGAACGGATGGATGTATATATTGCATATAAAGTCTGTCATATAATCTCTTAACCACTTTCATCTGTAAATCAGAGCAAATAAGTACGGCATATAGACTTTTGATGTTTAAAACACACAATGCATATGTGTTTAGGTCTCTATGTAATCCACGTAACACACCATCCAATACCAACACAAACAGCTGATGCAATTCAAATATGCAAGCATATATTGGAAATTTTAAGACTAAGCCTAATCATAATTGAAACAATGACCAGGTTGAAACGTGCACATGTATATAGAAGTAAACTACACATACATGGCGCAATACAGTAACACATTAGTCAGTTAACTGGCTACATGCATAAGTATACCGTGTTGATGGACATGAACAACATTGTAGCTTATTTAAATTTCAGATTTTGAAAGTTCTTCGTGTCATGTCAACATGTAAAAATGAACACATCGCATGGGACCAAGAATGCCACATGAAACACGAAACATGAAACGGGAACATTACCATCCAATTGTCAACTAATTAAATAAATATTTCAAGTAACAGTAACATTACCGAATGGAAAGAAAAATGCCACATAAAACAGTAACATTACTGTCTAATTGTCAACTAATTAAATAAATATTTCATTACAAATTGCAAACCTCAATTTATTACATAGAAAGTAGAAACTACACAGATAATCACATATCCATTGTTCTCATAGCTACTGTTTTAGTAATCATACTGCTTTTTTCATAGCTACTATTAAACAAGACACAAGTCCCACAATCATTGGTTTTTTCCCAAGATAAAAGATGAGACTATTGTGTTCTGGAGACAACACAACCTTGATATTGATTAATAATCAAATCATCAATCACTTTAAAACATGGTTGCAAGGCCACTGCAAATCATGACACGGGCATAGGAGATGGACATGACACGGTCAAATGGACATGCCACATCCTTATAAGTAGAACATGAGGAAACGTTGATACAACCATGTATGTTCATGTATGTCTAGCTATATATGATATACATCAGAATCGATGGTGATTAGGATGTATTCGAATAAATATAAAAAGAAAACAACCTAAATTCTCCATGATGAATATCCATAACGTCTAATCAAGTAATAAAATCACACAAAAAATTAAAAAAACTAATTAATACTTAATCTATTCGATTGCATGTTTAGGCTTTGCTGACATTGCACTCACTTAGGTAAGAAGATCGTGCGTGTGTGTGATTTAAGAGATGTGTGGCTCTAAAATTCCCGACATGCACCTTTAGGTTTTATTTAAAGCTACGCATGGCCTCAACATGCAATTTTTAGGCTTCTAAGATCAAATGCGGCTTTAGATTGTCTGATACGTATCGGGTAAGTTTCATGCAACTACAACACCCGTCCGACAAGAACATGGAACTCATGTAAAAGTGTATGTGCTTCAAAAGCAATAATAAACTTCATTGTACAATACTATGCATGTTCAATCCTTAGTTTAACTTATTCATTATTAATTCTCATATTATATGCTTAACACGTCCAGTATAGATATCGTGCTAGGTTCATTGTTAGAAAAGATCGATTCCTTAAGGAATAACAAATATATGCATTGGAGCATATTTTTAAAAAATGCAACCATAAAAAGCTTGATATAAGCCAAATATATTTTCTCAACATCATGTCATATGAGAGAGAAGGGATCAATCATACCAATTCATTCCTTGGAATGAAGACCAGTGGATTCATTTAAAGAAATAAAGCAGGGAAGGGATGGACTCTAGGAGTATTTGAATGGATTCCTTGCAAGGACAAGATCCTAGAGTCAAATAAGTTAGCCTAGAAGTGGGTGAGCAATTCTCTCAACTATCAGGTATGAATACATGAATCAAATAAAAATGCAACACACAATCCACACAAGAAGTCATTGCAAGCATTAGAAATTAAAATGATATTAATTGAAATAAATGAAGATAATTGGATACAAGAAAGGTGTATCCTCCTTCCAAGACGCCGATAAGAGGACGTCCGCACTCTTTAATCTAGATCTACCTAAGGATGCTCAAGAGAATTATCAATCATCAAGCATGAATACAAATGACGGCTAGTCCTAAATTAAATAAGAAAACTCTCTCCTAACCCTCAAAATAAGAAAAGGAACAAAAGGCCCTTAAGTCGGCCTCCTCCTCTTACGCGTGAGGCTTGGGTGCCGGCTCGGGACCCCCCTCAGGCCGTGGGTCTAACACTACTCCGCTCATGAAAATCCACCTTGTCCTCAAGGTGGTGCTTGACATCACTGGCGGTGCTACTCCGAGGGGGTCGTCATCACCTCCGATCCCTTCGTCCTCCACATCATCATCATCGTCTGTCTCTGCGATCAACACTTGCAGCTTGCGACTTGCACAGTGATGTCCGGGAGTGAAGCGCTCGTCGCATCTGAAACAGGGCCCTTTTACCTTTTCTCCCTCATTTGCGCATCGGACATCCTTTGGAATTGGCCCCCAGCCGGTGGTAGGTTGTTCTGCTCCCCCGTCTTCTCGAACCCCATCTGATCTGCCTCATTAGTGACCCCCACTCCGCCTGCTCCAGACGAGGTGTCCCGCTATATCTGCCCACTGTAGCTGCTCCCGCCTCTCCTATCCTCGGTCCGGAAGACCTCTACCATCTGCGCCATCTCGATGACCTCTGAAAGCCCCCGAGGCTTGTAGGGTCGCAAGGCGGCTCGAAGACTGGGCATTAGCCCCATCAGGAAGGTGCCCTCCAGTGACTTGTCGGAGATGCCATGTACTCTCCCCGCCAAGGTCTCGAACCTCTCAATGTACTCCCGCACAGACCCCTCCTGTCTGAGAGCATACAGCTGCTCGTGAAGGTTTCCCAAACGGGGATCTCTGAACTTCTCCAACACGAGGTCCTTCAACTCCTCCCAGCATCGAATCTGTTACCGCCTCTCCTTCCGCTGGTACCACCCCAAGGCACTCCCCTCCATGCAAATAGCTGCTACCTCCAACTTCTAAGCATCCGGCATGCGATGTGCCGCAAAGTACCTCTCCGCAGTGAACAGCCAGGCATGTGGATCCTCTCTCCTGAACAGAGGCATCTCCAACTTTCTCACCGTGTAATCTCCCCCAAAGTGCCCCTGATCAGGCCTCCCCCAGTACGGTGCTGCAGGCGATAGTGCTGCCACCTCTCATTCTGGGTCTCGTAATGTCTAGGTGGCACTCCTCCGCAGTCTCCATAGTCCCCTCGGTGACCTCCACGCCTACCCTCATAGTCGTCACATCCCGCGTCATCTCCAAATTCAGCCCCATAACCTCCACCGCCATCGTAGTACCCATGTCCCTCTCCGGGGTCAAATCCACCATCGAAATCACGCTCTAGGTCCTCCAAATAGGGCTGAAAACCCCTCTCAAACGGCTGATGTCGCCAACGCTGCTCGTCGGACGCGTCGGGGGCCCGCCAAGGCTCGGAAAAAGGGCCTCGAAAGGCCTGATGGGCCGCGGGACCTGGGCGTTGCTGCCCAGGGCCCCTGCGGGCCTGGTACAGGGCCCCCGCGGCCTTGTACGGGGCCTGGCGGGGGCCGCCCAGGCCCGTGGGGGCCTGGCGATGCTCTCCCAGGCCCGCGCGGGCCTGGCGATGCTCCTCCAGCCCCCTACGGCTGAGGGGGGCCCGTCGAAGGCTGTCGGGGACCGGCGTGGGTTCGCCGGCCCCTGACGATACTGAGGGGGGCCGCCGCCTCCTTGCCGATGTCGAGGGGCTCCGCGGGGAGCCCCTCTGCCTTGCGCCAATCTGGGAGGCGACGGCTAGGTTGGCCGGCCCCTTTTCTTGCCTCTTCCGCCCTTTGCCGCACCTCCTCGCGATAATCCTCCCTTTCTGGCTCCTCGTCTTAATCTTCATCAATTTCCTCCATCTCAAAGGGACGATCCGGGTCAAAAATCTATTCTTTCTTCTTCCCCTTCTCCAAAGGTGTCGCCTTTGACGTCGATTTAGGGTTTCCTTTGCCGTGGTTGATCACCGACACTTGGGAGAGAAGCTTCGTCAATTGTTCCCCTTGCTTGGATTGATTAGCCGCCAATAGGTTGATGGAATCCGCCAACGCCTTCATCGCCTTCATCATCTCTTCATGTGATTTTTTTACCCCATCAATTTCTCACATGAGTTTTTCCTCCAAGGTGTCAAATTTATCCTTCGATCTCGTTGTCAGCGCCACCATGGATCGTCACGCTCTGATACCAAATTAATAGGATCCTCGCAAATCTGAAATTAAAATGATATTAATTGGAATAAATGAAGATAATTGGATAAGAAAGGTATATCCTTCTTCCAAGACGCCGATAAGAGGACGTCCGCACTCTTTAATCTAGATCTACCTAAGGATGCTCAAGAGAATTATCAATCATCAAGCATGAATACAAATGATGGCTAGCCCTAGCCGGCTATTGCATAAAGCATCAACTGACGAATATTAAACAAGTGCCATCCAATTCACCCAGAACCCTAATTCACTCAAGCCACGAATAAAACAGATGATGGCTAAATGGTTCCTTTATTTCAAGGTATTTTGCACCAGCACTCAGTTTTTTCCTAGAAATTATTTTGTGAATTTCAAACTCACTGTTTTAAAGCTATTATTTTGAACTTTGATTGATCAATTTAAATTAAATATCTGGTGTGGTCTTTTAGAATACTAAAGTTGCTATGTTTGTAGCATGTGTAAGTGTCTGGATTAGGGGTTTACATATGTTAAAAGATACATGCTGCTATGATCACAACCTACATGTCTTCAGATGTACATTAATGCATGTTTGTACACAAACATGATAAATGATGATCTCAAATGTACACATGAATCAAAAGCCAATACATTTAGCCTCTACACTCCTTCGGCCTTTCATGCTGTGTATCACTCAATGTCAAGTACCATGTACCCGTCCCCATACCACAAACAAAAACATTATGCATTTAACACTAGGGGAAACAATGCATAGACCATATTGCACCATTACCACAGCATGCTATAAATTTGGGAGTAGCCTTGAAAATCAGTTGAAAAATGACTAACATGCAAGGCAGTTAACGTAAGCAAAAAGACATGTTCCCTGACATTGGCTATATGCATAACATAAATCCTCCAACAACTGATAAACAAATGCTTGAATCTTGCTCGAACTTTCAATAGTTCACGTTCAAGTGACAATTTCTCTTCGACTTTCTCTTCCCCTATAGTAAATGGGTAAAATTTTGGGGGGGCAAAGCCAACTTACCTTTTTCTTTCACTACCATTTTATCAATTTCACAGCCCATTTACACTTAAATAAAGAACTAAAGGACCTCAAAGAGACATTACGAGCATCAGATTGATAATACGAAATGCAATCCAAGCAAACCTTATAAAATAAATCTTCGACTTCTTTCTCCCGAACATCGCCAGGGAGATTGCCGACGTAGAGAGTTCTGCTCGATCGGCTGCTCATACTTCATAAATTCATCAAAATAAAAAGATGCAAATCTTAGAAGCACATCTAGGGTTTCTTTCCAGCTCAATTGGAATCAACATAGAGAATAAGTTAGGGTTAAGCTTCAAATTTCGTTACGGATCGAAGGATTTTACATATTGGGAGGGGGAAAAAAAATTACCTTTTGTGCTAATAGACGAATGGGATAGAACGTGCTTCTAGGGTTCGGATTGGCGGATGTAATTGGAGGTGTTTGTATTATTATGTAGGGGACTTGAAATCAAATGGCAAGAATGTAAATAGGGGAATTGCTATGCGAACATACTGCTCAGTTCACAACCCACTTAATTTTTTTAGAAATACCAATTATACCCTTTTCTAAAATCAAGACCTCATCCCTAATGTTTTTCATTAAAAAAATTAACCAAAATATGAGTACAGATTGAAAGAATTAACCAAAATCTAAGTACAGAGAGATTGCCTCTTCTCCGCCTTCTACCATCCCCTGCTCCCTCGCCGCCCCACCTCCTCCCCTGCCCCTCCCCCCTACTCCACAGCCCCATCCCTCGATCACATCCCCCGGTCGCCCACTTATGAAGTGTCTCCGAGCCCTCTAGAAGAACGAGCTCAAAGAGACACTCGTAGCACCCAAGCCAATGGCTTAGTGGTATTCACCGTCAATTTCTTGTGAGAGGTCGAGGGTTTGATTCATACTTCTCAATGTCAGCTACAGAAGGATCTCATCTACAACCCGAAGAAGTACGAGAATGCCAAGGCCTAGTCTACAGTAGATGAGGCTTTCGCCTCGGCCCAGAGATCTGCTGCCGCTACTGCCAGCGGATTCCGGTCACATATTGCAGCGGCCACTGGCATTTACACTAGAGCATTGAAGAAGTTGGGGAATGGCTAGGTCAGTGCTGAAGGGTGTTTGAACCGGGATGCAGCTGCAACGCCAGGTGGCTGGGTCCATGAATGTACCCCAGCTGAAGCCAGCGGTGGTTGCTGCCTGGGCCGCGGCCGGTGAGCGGCCGGCTGGGGTATTGGAATCGTTGAGGCAGCGGCAGTCTTTGAGTCGGATGATGAGCATTGATAACGAATGCACGTACAGTTCACTATACATATATTGCCAGAACTTTCATCTTCAAATTTTTTCCCGCACCATGGAAAGCTCCAGTTGATGTGGCTGTAAGCACAGCGCTGATAGAAAAACTCGTATTTTGGTGCTTAGGGATCTCATAACACTAGTTGAATGCTATACTAATACAGTATAATCATCGTTATTAACTTAATTATGCTTCCAACAGAGGAACAACGTGCACACCAGATTCCAAATCTCCCAGATGCAGACTCTGCCTGCATCGATCACGACCACCTGTTGAATATTTCCTCGTACCAGCAATCATCATCACCGCTGATTTTGTGCAGGGCATCTCCAACCGATAAGCAAACAAGCATGATACCAATCGCTAGATCTGTGCAAACAAAACATACCTCCTAGTCTCCTAGAGCTACAAATTAGCCTATAAATCACTAGATAGAAAGATAACAACCCATGATCCACGAGGTCTAAGTCTTGAAGAGATGATAATGTGGAAATGGTAATGGTAAAGACGTCAACAGCAAGGCAATTCTTTGATCCACACTGAATTCAGATACGCAAATTTATTACCTCTGCCTCGCAATCAGCAAATAGAACACGCATCTAAAATCTAATACCACGGAGAATACATTAGTGTTGTGATCGCAAACATGGCATCTGACACCGTGGGGTTTTCTTTGCAGTCCTCGAAAAGGGGGAGAGGATGATTGTAGTACTGCACTAGTGACGGGCGCTCACTGCACCTCCTTCAGCCTCCTCTTTGGCCTTGCGTGCGGCCGCTCTTATCTGACGCTGCTCTTCTTTATAGATTCTGTTTCTCCGTTGGAACTGCAATACCATTAAAATTCAACAAATCAATGTAGGGACTAAAACTACAACTCCTTTTATCATGTGGACAGTGTGCCCATTGCACAAACTCAGAAGATTGTCAGCAGTTGCGAGTAATGAGATAAAAGATCATAGGTTACGATAAACTCATAATCACAGTATGGTTGATAGGTTGACGGCCTGCTGCAATACTAATCAAAGTTCCATGCAAAATCATCAAACTTGAGCAAGCACACCAAGCACGAGCATGACAAATCGCGTCATACATAAGAGAGTAATATTTACATCAGAATTAAATTATTCTTTGTCTAAGACTTAGTTATCATACTTATTTTTGTAAACAAAAGATGCATGGAGCTTGTTTTCTCTAAAGCCTACGTACTGTATTTATTTTATAGAGACTCGAGAAAGAAAAGAACAAGCAAAAAAAGCTACATATTTGGGTACTTAATATTTATTAGGGTTTTTCACACATCCGTCCCTTAAATCTTTCATATTTTGATACTAGTCCCTTAAATATGAGTACTTACTTGTAAGTCCCTTAAATACATATATCAAAACCTCCATATGTCTCTATTCTGTCAAAAACTTAAAACCAGCTCTAGTTAAATTTGGGTTGAACTAACCTACTTGGTTGGGATTAACAGCACGTGAGCCTCAGACCGTCACCTCTCTCTCTCTCTCTCTCTCTCTCTCTCTCTCTCTCTCTCTCTCTCTCTCTCTCTAACCTACTTGGTTGGGATTAACAGCACGTGAGCCTCAGACCGTCTCTCTCTCTCTCTCTCTGCTCTCTCATTATCCACCCACCTTGCCGAAATCATTGATGAAAAGCTAGCGAATAAAGTTTGAAAATTGAAGATTTGAGTTCCTGGTAGATTGGATCAGTGTAAAAATTATAACTTTCACCGTCATGGTTCTTGCCAGTTGATTTAAATGGCAATTTATGGTATTTTTTTTTTGGAAAAGTTTCAATTTTTATGGGGTTTTCTACACGATTGTCGGTTTTCTGACTTGATTTAAAGTGTGAGAATAGAAAATCTTTTAAGAACAAATTTGAGCTAGATCATCTTCTTGCTACTTCTATTTTGGTTAATTGTTCTCAAAACACGACAGGTCATAACTTCCTGCAAAATGTCGTTTTCTTATCAGTCTATTGAGAGTGTAACGGAAGAATGTTTTTAGTATGAGAAGACATCAATGTGTTTTGATTTAACTAGAGAATTACATTTGTACAGCATGTTTTTCTGGCTGTAATGCTTGTTGCATTAGTATTTTTATTTCATATATATGCACTGCATGTATATGTATATGGCCTATATGTTTTTGATTTCATATATATATATATATATATATATTGCATATATATGTCCTGTGTTTTGATTTCACTAAAGAATTGCACTTGTACAGTAAATTTTTCATTTCGTATATAGTGTCATGTGTTTCATAACTATCTTGATTTCATATATATGTCCTATATGTCTTGTATGTTTTCATATATGCATGGTATATGTAGTCAAACACTGACTGGTTTACTTACTGCTTGTAGTTAATATTTCATGTATGTATGTATGCATGGTATATGTAGTCAAACACTGACTAGTATGTAGTCAAACGCTGACTGGTTTACTTACTGCTTGTGGTTAATATTTCATGTATGTATGTATGTATGTCCTATATGTTTTGATTACATCAAGTTTGACATTATATTACAAGACGGAGGCATGTGTTATTGAGATAGTGTTAAGATATAATGTGCACAGGAGACACATTCCAATGACTGGTACTCTGGTAGAAAGAAGTATGAGTGTGGTAATCAGAAGACTTTGAGAGTAGAATCGAGTAAGATAAGTTTGAAAACTTTTGAAAAACAAATTGGTGAGTTTTTGTCTCCGGTTAAGGATCGTATGCTAAAGTCGTCTTATTCATTTCCAAGATCAAATTCTAGGAAGTTCAAGAATATTAAAGCATCAAAGCATGTGATAGTTTCATGAAAGCGTTGAGAACAAATGAATTGAGCAAAAGGGTGAAGATATTTTTAGTTCTGGATCAGAAACCTTGTGATAGAAGCATGACTAGTACCGATTATAGAAGGAGAAATCCTCCAAGAGAAGGTAGTAGTGTATCCTGGTCAACATGCCACATGAACTTGAAGAAAGCTCGAGGATGATAATGACTTTCCTGAAGATGAGGAAAATAGATATGCAAACAATAAAGATGATAATGATGCAGATGACAGGGAGGGTGAAGAAGATCCAATACAGGTTGAAAATGAAGAAATAGTTATCGATGATATAGATGACTGCTACTCTGAAGATGGATATTATTCTTTTGAACAGCTCTGGAGATGATTACATGTCTGATGAGGTTGATGAAGTAGTTAAGTGTCTGAAGAGGTGGTTTTTATTAACAATTGGGATAATTCGGTACTGAAATTGGGGAAGAAGTTTAAAGATGTGAAGGAATTGGGATTATACTTGCAATAATTTAGCATAAAGCATAATTTCAATTACAAATTAGAGAAGAATGATACAGTACGAGTGGTTGCAAGATGTGCTATTGATGGATGCAAATGGTATCTAAGAACTGAGATGTTGGTTGATGGAAAGACTATGTAGGTAAGTAAATGTGTTGGTGAGCATTCTTGCATGGGAGTGAACACATGCAAGAACTATCAAGCTACTTCATTCTGGATTGCAAGAAACATTACAACAGAGGTGAAACAAAATCCTAATATCACTCAAAATGAGATTGCTTGGATGATACAAAACAAGTTTGGAGAGACAATTAACCATAAGATGGCATGGAGGGGGCATTGAGCGAGCTAGGGAAAACTTAGATGGTAATGTAGACGCGAGTTCTGATTTAGTGAAAACTCTAAAGCATGAGCTATTGAGAGAAAACCTTGGAGGCCATATAGAAAAATGTTAGAAGAAGACAATACTTTTCAAATAATGTTAGTATCTTTTAAAGCATCTGTTGTAGAATTTAAAGAGGGTTGCAGACCATTTCTTAGACTTAAGGGCTATCATCTTAGATCAAAGTATTTTAGGACCTTGTTATCTGCAACAACACTTAATGGAAACAATGACTTGTTTCATGTGGCCTTTGCAATGGTGGACAGAGATAGCATTGACACATGGTTTTGGTTCTTACAACATTTATTGCATGCTTTTGATGGAGAATTGGGTAACTTGACAATCATTTCAGATTAACAGAAAGGACTATTGGATGCTGCACGTCGTCTACTGTCTAATGCTGAACATAGAGCTTGTATAAGGTATTTTTGGAAATCCTTGAAGAAAGATTACGCCGGTGATTTTTTTGAGCGAACAAAATGGGATGTATCAAACCCTTTTCTGTAGCAGCTTTTAAGTTTCATATGGATCTTTTAAGGGCTGTTTTTGAGACTACATACCATGATTTGCTAAGTAAAGACACGTATGTTTAGGATATGAGTTAGTTTTCTGTAGTATCAAAGAATCACTATATTACAAATAACTTGTCAGAGTCTTTCAATGCATTGATCCTAGATGCAAGGTATCATCCAGTAGTTGATCTTGTTGACAAGATTAGAATTAAGATTCAAGAAAAGTTTTATCAAAGAAGAAGACTAGTTGCAAGGTGACAGGAAAAATTGGTGTCTTATGCAGACAGGTATTGTCAGGACATCGGTAAGAAGATATGCGGTTATTTGGTGAGGCGTGTTAATGATTACATGGTGGAAGTTGGGAATGAAATGGGCAGAATGATCCTCAATTTTAATGATAAAACATGCTCTTGTAAAAGGTGGCAAATGACTGGCTTGCCATGTATACATGCAGCAAGTTACATTGGCTCAATAAGGAATGCATATTGGTCTATGTATTGCGATGAATACTTCAATGTGGAAAGGTAATTTATGTTAGAAGAATACACTTATAATTTATATTTACAATAGCAGAATATTGGCCTCTGATTCTGATTCTATGTAATTTATGTTTATACTTATAATTTATGTTTACACTTTCAATATGAAGTTAGAAGAAGACACATGATATGTCCATTGGGCCTCTTACGTCTAAGGACCAATGTGAAGAATTTGTGAAGGACTACAGTATTGGACCACCTCATGCAAAAAGGCCTAGAGGAAGACCAAAGAAGAAAAGAATCAAATGCAATAATGAGATTGATGGACAGAAGTGTTAGTGGTTGTGCCCTAGGCCAAATAATTGGACCTTTATGTTATGTCATTTTCATTTATAAAATGTTTCTTTTATTATTGTTATTATTATATTGCTTGCATGTTTCTTTATAATAATGGTTGAATAGTTGTTTTATGCTATTCCAATAATCCCTAGTCATTCATCATTAAAGGTTTAATGAAGAATTAAGATTAGTATGAGTTTGGTAGATAATTATGAGATAATTATATGTATGGTGATACAAATCAAACTTATAGGTACTTGTTGGAGAACATGTACTGGATAGACTCGCTATGAGATCATTACATGAATTAGTGTCATAAATGATCTCATAATAGTTATGTCATTGAATCCTTAGACCTGAGCTCATCACAGTTTCCTACATAAGGAACATCATATTTTGACATAATCAAACGTTATCTTTAATCAGATAATCGTAAAGGTTATAATCGAATATGATGTGAATTATGCAGAGGAAAGTGAATGAACAAGATGGAATTTGTCCCTCTTCTATGAGAGATATCTAATGGGCCCCTCGATAAGTAGGACTGAGAAATGCATGGCCGTGCTCAAATGAATGTCATTTGATTTTATCAGTCTACTTAGAAAGCGAGAAATTAAATGTTTGAACAATATAAGTATGACACTACCCATGACTTATGTTCAAATAAGATATCGTGTGACAAAAGGATTATGACATGTCTTATTGGTTAGGTTAATATCGGACTAACGATATTCATATTAATTGGGTAGTCAAAATGTCTTGCTAGAGACCAATTATGACTTGTAGGCTTCTAATGAGATTATGCCCACTGCCAATTTAATATGAGCCTATTGGGTCGCACACAAAGAACGAATTGGATAGGATAGGGTTTAAACATGATTTCGAATATGATTTGAAATTCGTGATAAGGTGAAATATCTTAACCGTCAGATATCGTATCTCGTTAAGATATCATCCCTAAGATATCGTCGCTTAACTGAAATACGTTAATGTGTTAACGTGAGATTCTTATCCCTAAGATAGCGTCGCGTAACTGAATGTTGTTAAGGGGTTAACGTAGGATTCTATATAAGATATAGAATCACGATTTTCAGTTTTACGTTTTTCAATCTATCTCCTCCGTTTTTGAGAAAAACAAAGAGCGAGAGAAACCCTAGTTGCGGCAAAGGAGCTAGCACCCTCGCAAGTCCTGTTCGTGACGTTCGCGTGTGGATACCGATTGAGGGTGGTCGTTCGTAGAACAGCACCTATAGTCTGACAGATTCAGATCGTCGCAGCACCTACAGTCCGACAGATTCAGATTGTCAGAAAGGTTAGTAATCTATTCGAATTAATTAGAATCGCATGGATCTTGGTAGGTTTCTATTTTCCGCTGCGTATAAATTAGTTGTACTATGATAGAAACCCTAACAAGAAGGTGTCAAAAGGGTACACAAATGTATTAGATGCCAAGGAATTGGCCATCACAAGAATTCATGTATGATGCCCATCAATCCCACAACAGTTCCATCTGCGACTGACATGGGTGCTACTCATCCACAAGCAGAAAGTAGTAATGTTATGTCCCAACCAGCATCCGAATTAACTTCAATGCTTTCGACTGATATGAGTGCTTTTGATGTGTAACCTTACTTTATTTTATACAACTTTTAAGAACTAGTTTTATTTTGTGGTTCTGATTCTAATACTCCACATACTCAGAGTGATATGTCTTGGTACTCATTGGAAGATTTTGGTGCACCACTCCAACCACAACAACCAAGTCTCATTCTATTTCCACTTTTAATCTCTTTTCTGTACAAGTGCTTTGGCTATTACTGTCTCATTTCTTTACAATTGCATATACTATTACTTTATCATTTTTACCTATCGGTCTAATTCCTCGACTGGAAATACAAAACTGGCAACATCCAGAGGTAGAAAATGGACCAATATACCAAATGGGCTACTGAGGAGAGGTGTAATTGAACCTCTATCCTCTGGAGGTGCTGGAAGAGGAAATATAAAGCGAAGACATAGGGCATGGAAGAGGAAGGGAACATTCAACAACAACAAACATAGGGAATGCAACAACTCAAGGCAACCAACCAGTGGGGGTGACGTCATCTCAAGATACAGCACAATCTTCATCTGGATTTCCTAAAGGAAAAGTGATCTAGAGGCATTAAGATATAAGTCATGGTACCTTCTTGGATGTAGCTCAAGTGTGTACTTAAACAACTCTTTTTTGGCTTTTGGACCGTTCAAAGCAATGCTTAACTGATGTAGTCAGTTTTTTTATATATAGGGTGATGTAGTCAGGTTTTTTGTACTCAGTCATCACCAAGTCAATTTTTTTGTCTTGCAAAAGACAAATATGCTAATGAAAAATCTGCTAATGCAAATGACAAATATGATGTTGAGTTCCACTCTTTTTTCTATATAGTGCAGCAATGTTTACTTGTCCAATATGCTATGAAGTTGTTAATACTAATGCAGCTATGGAGTTAGGGAGTTGCTTGCATTCATCTTTGTGTTTGATATTATTGTGTTTGCAAGGTGATAAATACTAATGTCTTTCATGACCTTCATTCTGTCTTCGATATTTCAATGTGATGTATATTCTAATGTGCACTTCCAATTGAAATGTGTTTGCTATTGAAATGTCATCACCTAAGAATTTGAAGTACACAATTCAACAAGCAAATGAAACCAAAAATGTAAACTTCCTTAAGTGTGGCATTTTAACAAACACATGCAGTGCATATCACATTAATAGAGAATTCAAGCATTACAACCAAACAATGAAAATTACAGTGAAGATATTACATTTCCAAGCTACAACACATTACATTGACTTTCCAATCAAGAATAGAAAAACTACAACTCCAAATATCAATGCACATTTCAAATAGAACAAAGTTCTATCAATCCTATTAGCTACTACGCCTACCTCTTTCCTTATCATCAGTCTTGCATTATTCCTAAGATCATCAACCAACTCCAAATAATTACAGTCTTTGCAGTGAACCCTTGTATTTGAGGCAACCATAAAAATCAAAACCTTCATTCTCTCGATACTAGCATTTCCATACCTTGCCGAATATGCCACTATAACACTTTCTTGAGCGTGTAGATGGAGCTAGACACCTCTCCATCATCAATGGAGTAGCCCAATGCCAATGGAGTAATCTGACACTTCTCCAAGCTGATATATGCCACTGGTTCAAGGTTTATTTGAGAATGGGCCTAGGTTTATTTGGAAAGAACAAAGAAAGAAGATCAGAAATAGAGGATGAGAAGAGAGAAAGAACATAAAGAATGAAGGAGACGAGCCATGGAGAAGGAGACATCGCTGCTTGGGTTTTTTAAGGAGCTACTGCGTGGGTTATTTGAGGAGGGGCCTTGGTTTATTTGAGAAGATGACTGTTGGTTTTTGGCCGATGCAATGGGGAGTAAAACTGTAAAACCAAGTTTAATTTTAACAGATTTAGAACATTTAGAATATACCGTTAGACTTTATAATGAAACGAACTCAATGGACTATTAAGTTTTAAAACATGTATTTGAGAGACTTCAAAAGTAAATACTCATATTTAAGAGACTAATATCAAAATATGGAAGATTTAAGGAATGAATATCGAAAAAAACACTATTCTAAATTGTTACTTTTTATAGTATAGATTTGTGTATATTATGCATGTCTACATATGTACACATATTCTCTCTCCTTATATGTATACATATTCTCCCTCTTTATATGTAATCCTTCACAGCTTTCTACTTGTGCATGTTATGCCCCCTACAATATACATGACCATTCAAATTGCATAGAATCACAACTATAATTTAGTAACATTTGGAAATCCAATACCAAATGGCATGTGGCTCTGTTTCATTTGCTTGTCGGAGAAACAATATAAAAGTTGGGATTTGAATTACCCACATAATGCAACCCTGAATACTATCTCAATTAATGGTGGTATGATGAGTGTTAGAGCAAACTTTTATAGATGCATTGCTTATTAAAAGGAAGCAACAAAACTATTTATTATCTCAACTTTTGTCACGCCCCACAACCCGCAGATATTTTTTTACAAGAAGTGGCAGGTCATGCAGTTAACCAGTGAAAACAATTGAGGACAAGAGCAGAGATGCATCAAAATGCTTAATGAGATTTTCATTGATACGTGCGAATTTACAAAGTCATTTACATCCTACTATCAACATACTATCAAAAAACATTCAAAAAGTATGTCAGGAAAACGTGCATCACCTCACAATCAGACATCAGTGGTCTCCACGACACAGCCTGAGTCGTCAAACACTGGGGCCTCCTCTGTCTCTCTCTCAACACTTAACGATGCAATAAAAACAAAGAGCCGCCAGTGGTCGGTGTAAATCACAGTAATTCTAAAGCTTGGAATGTAAGCATTGATGCGAGCATAATGAAAACTAACTAGCAACATGGAAACACGTAAGCAAATACAAGCAGGCAACACAGTTAACAATTTAGGGTTTTATTATCATGGTTCTAACAGTTATGTCAATTCTAAGCTGTGAATCATATTGGAGAATGCAGTAAGCAACCAGACATCCATTTTGTACCACTGGGGAGCTCATCCAGGCAAAGCCCAACATTAATAACGGGAGGGGCTGACTCATTGACTCAGTTACCCAACAATAACAAGGGGCATTGGAACATGAGCATGTCTACAGTCGCTCCCGCACTCTCACTAATATGATTTA
The DNA here is from genome assembly GCA_030789695.1 of Scilla litardierei. Classification (NCBI taxonomy): domain Eukaryota; kingdom Viridiplantae; phylum Streptophyta; class Magnoliopsida; order Asparagales; family Asparagaceae; genus Scilla; species Scilla litardierei. The sequence continues at coordinate 5,036,455 of CM061137.1, read as the reverse complement.
CCCCAAAACACAGTGCGTCTGAAAGTGCCAAGTGTATGTCAAGTGTACATCTTTCAATTTCTCAGTGATGTGGTACATGTGTTGTTTTATATTGGCAATATTTATGTTGTTTACACAGAAAACAAGAAATAAGTTTACTACGCATATTAGAGTCACATCGAAACTAGACGACATGCTGGTGTGCTGTGTGATTCAATCCAATCAGGTTTCCATGATTTTAACAAGATGTTCCATCAAGATATTCCAACAAAATATTCCAATCAAGATATTCCAAACAGGACGTTCCAACAAGACATTTCTAAATGATGTTCCAATAACAGGATATTCCAGTATTCATTGTTTATCATAGCACACCCCACATATCGCTATTTTCAATGTCATGGACTAAGATGCATCATGTGATATAACTACTGAAGCATGTAACATGTAACATGTATTTGAAACATGAACCATTTAGCAAGCAACAGGGGACATAACAATTATAGCATATCATAATTTAAACATGCATCATATGGATCGCAGGTAGCAAGTGTGATATAATTAAGGATGTAACAAATACTATGACATGCAAAAAGTAATAAAATACTCTGACTTGAATAGCCTGCAGCAAACAATGTGAAACTTTGAAAAAAGAGGATTAACAAAGGGGGTGGTGATATCAGAGAGTTCTTATCGTTGATCATTTTACATGACTTAACCATATGTTCAAAAATTTTGTATGATCCATCAAGCACTAATATATGATCCAACAGGTAGTAAACTAAAAGCCAACAGCAATATGCACATAGTCCAACGGCCTAAAATGGCCAAACCCTCGTGTACAATCATCGTGTAACTCAATTTCGACATCGCGGGATGACACCCAGGTTCTACATCATAAAAAATCAACACTACATCCACGATCAGTTTAAAGCCTAAACTAACCAACCAATCCAATGCATCACCCAACACCAAAGAGATCCCAAATCAAATTACCAACATTCAAAGTCACGGCAAAGGGCAAACCATTGTGCAGTCACAGCCAAGGGCTTAGTGCCCAAAGTCAGTCACGACCAGGGTAAGTGGGAGTCATGGTAAGGGCTAAGAGGCCCATAGGGTAACGACAAATAAGCAAGGGAGCCCAAAAGTCACGGCTAAGGGGTGATACCCTAAAACAGATCACGACGAGGGCACGTTTCCCACGGGATGTTCACTACAAACGAGGGGTGACAGCAGGGGTCGTCGCCAAGCCGTGGGTATAACTGAGTCTCGCTCAGAATCATCATTGCGAGCAAATTAAAAACATTAAAAAACAAAATTCAAGAATTAAAATGATTTACTGAAATTTGAAGACCAACATGAGAAATTGACCTTCGACGCTTCGCTTGGGGACAACTGCAACTACTTGGTAGTGAAGGAGATGAAAATCAAACACCAAAATCCTTGTAACTCAAACTGGAATTTCTTGAAAAATAAACCCTAGCCTTACATAGGCTTTTATAGAAGAAGAGGGTGACCATTGGAGCTCGAAAAAGGGGTAGGAAGACCGTGGTTTTGCCACGAAGGAGATCAGCATCGGTGACGTGGAGGTTTGGTGTCGTAACCGTAGGATTTTAGGCATGTGGTTCATGAGGCCAAGACACATGTTTTGCGAGGTGGAGAGAGGGAGAGAGGGCTCGGTTTTGCTGCTACGAAGCTTCCTTCTTGCCGAAGAAACGAGGAGAGAGAAGAGAAAGAGCTTTCGTCACCACCACAGATAGATCGGGCAAGAGAGAGATCGGGAGGGAGAGGCACGTGAGGGAGTGGGTGGGGATAGGTGAGAGATAATTCTTTTAGTTTAGAGGGTGGGTTGGGTGAATTGGACCGGCGGTCGTTCTGGGAAAAAGAAAAGAAAAAAGCAGGAGAAAAGAGAGAAAAGAGACGATGGGGGAGAGATTTTGGGCCGGATTTTTATAAAATAAAATGGGCTTTTACAACTTTTGATAACCAAAATGATGATATGGTCTGATAGATTGTGTTTCAACACATTCCATTAAATGGGTGCAAACATCCCATGTAGATTCTTTCATGTCTATGGGCAAAAAGATGAAGCCTCCAGATCAATATTCAATTCTTTTTGGTATGCCGGTAGTATGAAATCAAGATGCATGATTCAATGCCTGAGAGACCATGTTTTCTTGGGAAATGCAACCAATAAGTGCTTGCTTGGATCATTGTGACGAAAACTTATTAGAATTCATTTGGGATAAAATCCCTTAGATTGCACATGCTTTCCGGTGTGTGGAAATTTTTGGACTATAATCCTAATGGTGTGTTTGGATGTCACATGACTCGCATCAATTCCATCATAAACAATTAAGTTTAAGTCAAAAAAAAGTAGCTTTGCAACTAAGAGAAAACATTTCGATTAGAAAAGAAAGGTCTTGACCACCTTTTTAATCAAAAAATGGGGCAACTTTTTAGATTAAAATTGTTAAGATTTTAGTTTTAAAAAGACATCCAAACCGGCCAGACTTTTGTATTGCCCTAATCCACAAGAAAAATGGAGTCAATGATTAGAACACTGTGATTGGTTTTATCCAAACAAGCCCTACATATGAGAAGTTTGGATAGTGAAGAGAATTATGCATGATGGCAAAGATATCATGCACCATGTATGTAGAATCTATCAACACCATACTAGGATTGTTGATTTACTGGCAAAGATATCATGCACATGTATGCATAGTTGTTTAGCCCTTTTTAGATTTCTACCTGAAGTTATGTCACCATTGACAACTATCCCGTTCAAAGTAACAAGCTTGAATGATATACATAGTGAAAACAAGAAAATATCTGCAGGAAAGTATATAATTAAACCCTAAATAAGTTTTATCCGCGAAAAAAGAGTTCAACTACCTTCTAAATCCTAATAAGAACGACCAGTTAAAACAGACATAAATTTGAGCCACAGTAATGATACAATTGACATTTGAACAGTGCCCATAATTTTGCACACAGATCCAATAGATGTTAACCCATAGAAAGAGAAAAGGGGGGGGGAGATTAAGGCACAAATGGAATTCATTGCCAACTGAATAGTCATTTCAAAAGGTACAGTCTTAAAATCTAATTTTTCAGTAATTTATTTGCACTTCAAAAAAGGAATCAATGAAGCTTGTTCTTGTTATTCATCAAGAAATATCATGATCATGAGGTTGGCTTAATAAATGTCCTCGATATGTTGAGAACATTTCACTTCCAGGAGCATGTCTAAATTAAGACAGAAATGGATCCCATTGTATGGCAGAACACTTGAAAGATTGACCAGTTGGCGTGTCAACCTCACCTTGGCAATAAACTGTTAGACAATTGCGCACACACGCATAGCATGAGAGTTGGGGAGGTCTTATCACAAGAGTTAGGGATCGAAAACAGCAGTACAAGTCTAACAAAGGTGATCCAAAGAAAAAAATTGCATGTAATTCCAACATAAAAGTTTCCATGGCTTCCGACTTCTGTGTATATAGTATAATCTAGTAAGCAAGTCAGGCGCATACACAAACTGAGAGCCTAGTGCATGCTCAGCTCAACCGTTTGGATCATAGTTAGCATGATGTGTCACAAAAGCAGGGTACAAATGCAAGAGTCAAACCTATTGTAAAAGAGGGGGAATGCATGTGCATGCACGTGCCTATACATACACACACAAGTGCATCCACACATACCTACATATATAGTACTCAGCATCTCCAAGTTCATGATTTGTATATGGGTTGCATGAATAATCTAAAATTAGAATGGTGTCTTCAAAAGAATGAGAATGCTTTGGAAATTCTTAGGCTCGGCAAACCAAAACAAAGCTAAAAAAATTAGTAGTTGTGAACTACTTGAATTTCTTTGAATGTCTATTAAAACATTAATAATCACGATTTGTAATGTCATTTCCTTGATCAGGTTCACATCTTAGGGTACCATCCAAATTTATGGAGAAATAATCCTAATTTGATATGTGATTAAAGGGTATTTGATATAGAATATAACATGTTATGAGAGGAATCATAGATAACTCATTGTTAATTGTTCATGCTCAATGAAATACCAATGGTGCATAAATAACCCATTGAACACCCGCCAGGTGTCCGCTTGGGTGAAGGCCACCAAGCTGCCTACCTTTGTCTCAAGCTCCTAGACACACACAACACCTTTCGCCATCGACGGCAACTAACAGAGGATGATCAAGATTAGACCCCATTCTAATAGATAAAAGAGACTAGGGTTTAATCCCAATCCCTTTCTCTCTTTGAGCCAGACAATGACATATAGTTTTTACCGGCATCCTAGGTGTTACCTCAAAGTTGCCTAGGCAACAGTTCCGCCAGCAATCATACCTATCTCCGTTAAAACACTGGGCATAACTAGTGGTATCCAAGCATAATGCTAGTCATCAAAGTGTGAAACCGAGCTGTCAGTTTAGATTGAAATGGAGCAGTTAGCTGCGTGATGATTTTTCATTCCTTATGTTTTTATTCAACATGACACATGAAAACGATCGAAGTAACTATAAAAAGGGGGGAAAAGCTACAGCAAATGGTGCACTCAAATTGGATATAGCAAGATCAAACTATTTGCAATGAAAGCCACCACCTCGTCAAATTAGTCTCTAATGTTTCCTAAATTACCCATCAGCGTTCTTCTCACCATAATCTCCATGCCATATCAACATAACTATTACTTTTCATTAATAATAAAGTCATAACTGCCATTTTAACTACTAAAAATTAATTGTAACAAAATTTGCACGGCACATACCTAACGATGATTTGTAACTTATTTTTCCTACAACAAATACTACAAGCAACATTTACTCAGTGCAACATTTGTTGCATTTTCATTGATGCAATCCAAATAGCCCCTAAGCGTCACCTGGGGCTAATTGCTACAGGAAGCAACGTAACACATCACAGAAGAATGTGACGGGAGCCTCCTCTTGAATATGTGGAATCCAATTCTAGCATCCTACACCCTTGTAAAAGTGCATGGCAAAGCCATCACACAATAAACAGATGAAGAATGTGATACGATCCGGTGGATCGAACCAATAAAGTTCAGATTTTTAAAAGAGGAAAATATAAAAAAAATGGATTTTTAGGTGGAATAAAATTGCGAAGAACAAAGATTGATTGATAATTGACTCTCTTTCGAGAGGAGACTCGCTCTCCTAGCTTTGAATGCACGGATCAAAGCCTAAACACCCTCACACGATGCCTACAATTGTTCTTCACAAAATAAGCATAAAAGAAAATAAAAGACGGCTAGCCCTAATAAATAGAAAATAGGGGATTTACTAATCTAGTCTGAAAAGACTAGAATACCCCTAGCCTAACCTCCACCTACGTGGTACCCCGCCTCCTACGGCGCACGTAAGTCACGATGGGTGGGTGGGTCCCACCCATGTAGCCGCCGGTTGATGCGGAGTGCGGATCCGCATCCGCATCAATACCCCCCCTAAAAGAATCACCTTGTCCTCAAGGTGGAAGTCGGGAAATTGCTCCGGGATCACTCGATAGGCCTCCCATGTCGCATCGCAGTCCGGTAGCCCCGCCCAGTGTATCAGCACCTCCCTCTGTCCGCGCGCCCCCTGTCGAACGGCTCGAACCTCCAGTGGCTCCAGCATCACCTCCATCTCCTCCGTAAGTGTGGGCGGTAGGGTAGAGGACATCGTCTGCTCCCCGATAGCTCGTCGAAGCTGCGACACATGAAAGACAGGGGTGGATCGTCGCAGTCGATAGTAGCCTCAGCCTGTAAGCTACCTGGCCGATCTTGGCCGAAATCTCAAATGGCACATAGAATCTCGCTGACAGCTTCTCGTTCCGCCTCCTCGCCAACGATCTCTGCCTGTAAGGTCTAAGCTTCAGATAGACCATGTCGCCCTCCTGGAAGTGCACATCTCGCCTATGGCCATCCGCCCTGGTCTTCATCACCTGCTGAGCCCGTAATAGATGCTTCTTCAGCTCCTCCATAATACTCTCCTGCTCCCTCATGTAGTCCTCTACCTGGGAGACCGGTGTCTGTCTCTCCCCGAATCGAAGTAGCTCTGGTGGGTCTCTCCCATATAGCACCCAAAAGGGTGTCGTCCATGCTGCTGAATGGTACGAAGTATTGTACCAATACTCTGCCCAGGCCAACCACCGATGCCACTGTCGTGGTGTCTCCGACGCAAAGCACCGCAGATACGTCTCTATGCTGCGGTTCACTACCTCCGTCTGCCCGTCGGTCTGAGGGTGATAGGCGGTACTCCTCTTCAGCACTGTCCCCTGGACACGAAATATCTCCCGCCAGAACCCACTCAGGAACACCTGATCTCTGTCTGTGACGATGGAAGCTGGGATCCCATGTAACCGTATCACCTCTCGAGTGAAGGCTGCAGCCACTGAAACCGCCGTGTACGGATGCTTTAGTGGTATGAAGTGGGCGTACTTGCTCAGCCTGTCCACTACTACAAAAATCACTGAGTACCCCTCTGACCTGGGTAGCCCGTCGATAAAATCCATCGTCACCTCCTCCCAGACCCGCTCAGGTAACGCTAAGGGCTGCAAAAGCCCGGCTGGCGCCATGGCCATGTACTTGTGACGCTGGCACACGTCACAAGCGGCAACTAAATGTGCGATCGCTCTCCTCATACCAGGCCAATAAACCTCCCGGGACATCCTCATGTATGTCTGCTGCACCCCGGAGTGTCCCCCAACCACCGAGCTGTGGAACTCCTGAAATAACGTGGGTATGAATGCGGACGTCCGCGGCAATACTAACCTCCCCCGGTATAACAGCCTCCGCCCCTCCAGAGAATACCCCTGCAGGGTCTCCCCGCCGCCCTGCAACTGCTCACGAATCTGTCTCAACTCTGGATCCGCCTCGGCCTCCTGCAGCATGGGCTCCCCATCTATCCACACGGGCAATGAGAGTGCCCTCAAGTGCACCCCCTCCTCTCTGCGCGATAAGGCGTCAGCCGCCTTATTCTCCAGCCCCGGCCTATACTCAATGGCGAACCGGTACCCTACCAGCTTGGATAGCCAGCGCTGGTGCTTCTCTGTCACCATCCTCTGCTCCAGCAGATACTTCAAACTGCGCTGGTCTGTCCTGACCACAAACTCCCTGCCCATCAGGTAGGGCCGCCACTTCTGAATCGCCAGCACGATAGCCATCAACTCCCTCTCGTAAACAGACTTCAGCCGGGATCTAGCTGAAAGCACCTGACTGAAGTAAGCTATCGGCCGCCCTAACTGCATCAGGACCGGCCCCAACCCGACGCCTGACGCATCAGTCTCCACCACGAACGTGACGCTGAAGTCGGGCAACGTCAAAACCGGTGCAGTGGTCATCGCCTCCTTCAAGGCCTCGAAGGCCTTAGTTGCTGCCTCCCCCCACTGGAATCCATCTTTCTTCAGCTGATCTGTCAATGGGCGGGCAATGGTGCTGTATCCCCTCACGAATTTCCGGTAGTAGCCTGTCAACCCGAGAAATCCCCGTAGTGCCCTCAGAGAAGTGGGGACCGGCCAGTCCAACATCGCCTCTATCTTGGCCCGGTCTGCTGCAACCCCTGCGGCCGACACCACATGCCCCAGATACTCTATCTGTCCCTGACCGAAACTACACTTCTTTCGGTTGGCATACAGCTGATGCCCCAGCAACTCCCGAAACACTACCTCCAAATGGCCCACGTGCTCCCCCATGGTCCTGCTGTAGACTAAAATGTCGTCGAAGAAGACGAGTATGAACCTCCTCAGGTACGGCCGAAAGACATCGTTCATCAACGCCTAAAATGTAGAAGGAGCATTCGTCAGGCCAAACGGCATGACGAGAAACTCGTAGTGGCCCTCGTGGGTGCGAAAGGCTGTCTTCGGCACGTCCTCTGGCCTCATCAGGATCTGGTGATACCCCGCCTTTAGGTCAATCTTGGAGAACACCTCTGCTCCATGCAGCTCATCCAGTAGCTCATCTATAACGGGGATCGGAAACCTGTCCGCCACTGTCTTCTTGTTGAGTGATTTCCCCGACCATCCGAGTGCGGCTCCTGCTCTGCCCCTGCTACACGGCACTCCACCAAGTACCCCTCCCCTCTCTCTGTAAGGTCCGAGTGATGGCCTTGAAGGCCACCATCGATAAGCATAAGGTCGGGTCCCCTGTGAGCACCACCGGCCGGTCCCCCTCCTCAAACTCCATCCTGAGGCGCTTCCAATTCACCCGCATGTCCCCCAGCTTCTTCAGCCACTGTACGCCCAATATGATGTCAACGTTGCCCAACTCCAGTGGCAGGAAATCTTCCATGATCTGCACCCCCTGCAAGGTCAGGCACAGACCCTTGCAGAGTCCCTTACTCTCCTCCATCTTTCCTGTCCCCAGTAGCACTGTAAACCTCTCCTGCGTGCTCAACTGCAGCCCATGTCTCTCCACTATCCGGCTGGATATAAAATTATGGGTGGCCCCACTGTCGATCAGTACCGTCACCGTCGTGTCTCCCAACTGCCCTGTTAACTTCATGGTGTAGTTCGGAGTGAACCCCACCACAGAGTTTAAGGACACCTCTGCGAAGTCTAGGTGAGACTTCTCATCCTCCACTGGTGCCTCCTGCTCCACCTCGAACTCCTCCTCATCACCAACGTATCCCTCCTCATCCGGTACCATAGTGATCTGCAGTAGGCGGCTAGCACACCGGTGTCCAGGGGTGAACTTCTCGTCGCAACGGAAGCACAACCCCTTGGCACGCTTCTCCCTCACCTCCGCCTTTGTCATCCGTCGCCCCAGGGTCGCAGGGCGGCTCTCTCCTCTAGCCTCAGGTGCCGCTGTGGGTGCTCTCGGGGCTGCTGCTGCGGGGGTAGGGCGGGACCCCTGGCCCCCCCAAGCTCCTCGTATCATCCTCTCCTCCGCATGCTTCTCCTCCGCCTTGTGGGCCAGGCGAAGGACATCCTCCAGTGTCCCCGGGCTCTGCATCCTCAGATCTGCTCGTATGGAGGGCTTCAGCCCCCTCATGAAATTCCCGATCATCACCTCGTCGGTCACCCCCTTCACCCTACTATTCAGCATCTCGAACTTCTCCACATAATCCCTGACCGTCCCCTCCTGCCTCAGAGCAGATAACTGCTCGTAGAAATCTCCCCCGGAGTCTCTTGGAACCGGTCTAGTATCAGTGCAGACAGCTCCTCCCAAGTGCGAAAGGGGGTCCGCGCCACCTTCCATCTGTACCAGGCCAACGCCTTGCCCTCGAAGTAGATTCCGATGGCCCTCAGAACCTCCTCCTCCGTCAGCCGCATCACCTGGAAGTAACGCTCCGCCCGGTAGATCCACCCATCCGGATCTGTGCCGTCAAAAATCGGCATCTTCAGCTTCAGAAGGCGGCTATCTGCATTGATGTCCTCCTGAGGTCCACCATCTCTCCCGCAGTCACCCCCACGGCCGAATCCTCCGCCGACTGCCTCAACCGGTCCTCCCCCGTCATCTCCGTACCTCTCTTCTGGCCATGCGGGTCTCTCCCACGCCTCGGGCTGGTAGTAATGCCCGGGAAACTCTGGTGGTCGTGCAAAATTGGGCCATGGCCCAGATGGGTTGGTCTCCGCCCTCCAAAATTGGCCCGCCGGGGTCCCAATAGCTGCCCCGGAGGCCCATCCGCCTTCTACTGTCCCTGGGGTTCCCCCATGATGGGATACGAACCCAGCCACACCCCCAAAAGGTCGAGGAGTAGTCGTCGGGCCCCCCAGGAGGGGCGGCCCAACCCGCCGGGCCCTGGGAAGGCCCGACCCAACTTGCCGGACCCCAAAATGGGCCCCCGCCGCCTCCTGCACCCCCGGATGGGGGTGCCGCACCCCCCGCGGCCCTGGCGGGGGGTGCCGCCTGCACCCACGACCCGCCGGGGCCCGCCGGGGGTTCTGGTGGCCCCGGCAGGCTCGCCCAGGCCTGGGAAGGCCTGGGAGGGCTCGCCGGGGGCGCCGTGACCCCCGGAGGGCCAGGCGGCCTCGCCCAGGCCTGGGGATGCCTGGGTGGGACCGCCGGCTCTTGGGCAGGCCCGATAGGGCCTGCCGTGCCCTGTTTTGACCCTTCCGCGCCGTCGCCTTGAAGTGGGAAGCCTGCAGTCGACTGCGTTTGCCCTAGGGAGGCCGATTCTAGGGTAGAATCCCCCCCTTGGATCCCCTTGCCTCGATCTCCCCCTTTCGCCACCGCGAGGGCTTGTATCATCTCTTTCAATTCTCGGAGATCCCGTCCTTGTTGCGCGGCATCCGTCCTCATCCCCCGAAGCTCGATTTGAATGTCTTCTTGTGAATGGGCGTAATCCTTGAGTGATTCCCCCATTGTTTTCTTCAATCCTTCGAAGCGTTCTTCGATCTCCCGGTTGAGATCCTCCCGTAGCCCTTGAATCTTCTCTTCGACCGCATCCGCCTTCGATCTAGTGCTCGCCGCCATTTGGATCTAGGGCTCTGATACCAATTTGATACGATCCGGTGGATCGAATCAATAAAGTTCAGATTTTTAAAAGAGGAAAATATAAAAAATGGATTTTTAGGTGGAATAAAATTGTGAAGAACAAAGATTGATTGATAATTGAGTCTCTTTCGAGAGGAGACTCGCTCTCCTAGCTTTGAATGCACGGATCAAAGCCTAAACACCCTCACACGATGCCTACAATTGTTCTTCACAAAATAAGCATAAAAGAAAATAAAAGACGGCTAGCCCTAATAAATAGAAAATATGGGATTTACTAATCTAGTCTGAAAAGACTAGAATACCCCTAGCCTAACCTCCACCTACGTGGTACCCCGCCTCCTACGGCGCACGAAAGTCGCGATGGGTGGGTGGGTCCCACCCATGTAGCCGCCGGTTGATGCGGAGTGCGGATCCGCATCCGCATCAATGTAACGCCCAAGCTCTGACTCTTCCTATATTGGACACATGGTTCAAGGATCTCTAGTATATAAAAATTCCTATAACTCAAGAGTTAATCATATTCATCGCTAGTTCTTTTTAAGAACTGAACTGTGGAAAAACCTATTATTAAATATTCATGCTTGGAGCATTACACCGAGAACTAGATTTGCACAACCGAACAGAAAGGAGCTACATGGTATGGCATGCACCTAAATGTCTGATATCATTAATTCAAACACCAAATAAGGTGATGATCTGATGCCATATTTTTGGTGGCTTTTGCTCAAACAAACATTCTTATGACTAATCTTGAGAAGCACCTAAATTAGTTATTTTGTCAATAGTACTAATCGAAATTGTGAATATGAATCGATGTTTTGCTGTTCTTTTTCTACAATGGCTACAATAAAAAATAAATTCTAGGATGCCACGCGTAGTTTCTAACTTTCTCGACCAAATTTGCTTAGATTTAGATCCGATTAACCCGTCAAATCAGTGAAAGATCTAGAGGACATGAACACGCATCTATACTAAATGTTTCTTATATTCGAACCTAGTGCTGCGGACTCTAACATCCAGTATTCTGCTGATTATTTCCCGATCCCCACCAACAACAAGTGCAGACGTCACATATATATTCTATATTCTGTAAGTGGTTATGGCCTGATATAGCCAAAGAACACGGTACCCGACCCGATACTCTGTTGAGATTTTCCTCAACCGAAAGACCGAGTCTCACGTGTCTGTTGAGAGAATCAAGGGTCGATTGAGGAAATCTCGGGGCGGTTGCAGGATGGAGGATATGGCGGTGGCCCTATAAATAAAGAAGAGTGTTTTCTCTTCTAATTATCAAAAACTTTTCCGTCATATCCTGAATCCCCAGGCAAAAATATTTCTCTATCTCGTTCACTCATTAGTATCAGAGCATTCCTTTCTTCCATCCGGGCTTTGCCATTCTCTTCTCACATTGATCACCGCACCACTAGAGAAGAAAGCCGTCTTCGTGAGGCTGCTCCTCCACGCTCATATTCTCGATGCTCTGTCGCCATTTTTCCTGACGTGTCGCAGATCCGTTGTTCCTGATGCAAAAACAAGAAAGTGTGTTTCCCTAGCAAATGCTTTCTTCAAGGCACTGTCGAACAGCCATCCTCTCTTACGCATTCTCGTTCGACACGCGACAGCTCGCGAAGCCAGCCCACTGCAGGCTTCCTGACCTTTCCCCTCAAGCAATCAATGTCTGTCATCTTTTGTCACCTTTCAGTTTTTTCCTTCATTAATTTGATCAGATCAATATTTTCTCATTTTTGTGTAGGCCTCGGCTTCTTTTTGGAGGCAATCAAACCAATTTCAGATCCATTCTTTTTTAGTCTCCATTATTAATATTTCTTTGCCCTATCATACTTTTTACCCATTATATAAAACCAATATCGCTTATTCTTACCAAGAAATCAAAAAATTTGCCTTGCTCCACACACTAAATGTGGAAAAGGCTCGTCATCCTTTTGATTTTTTTTTGGCCAATCAAAATCAGCTTACATTCATAACTTTGGTCTTATCCAAAAAATATATATCAAACCATGTAGTCACAGGCCGAATAGTCCCATTGTTCTTTTTCCTTCTCACAGGCGCCAATAACACAGCGAAGAAACTCAAAGTTGAGTTGCGGGTCTCATCTCATCTTAACCGAACAAAGAAGAATCTCCCAGTGCGGTTTTCCACGCTTCCACATCACACGCACAGCGGTGCTCCTCCTTGAATTAGGTTCCTCTGTATTTATTAATTCTGATATTTATTTTTTGCATAGTTAGATGCCCTTCCAACTTAAACCTAATAAAATTTTATTCACATTAATTAAAAAAGTTAGAGATTTATTTTTCACCAGATTATTATAGTTTATACAATCTAATTAAAATTTATCACTCGCATTAACATTAAAATTTGATTTTTAGCATGGGTTATTAGATAAAAAATTATTGATCTGTATCATCATATCCTTGAACTGTGTACCTGAGCCATACTTTATCCAAATCAGTGACATATAATGGCAAGCAAATTGACTGCTTTTGAACTGGCAAAGATAGAACGCCTGAACGGTTCCAACTATGACATGTGCCACCGAAAAATAAAATACAGACTTATACATAACAATATAGATAGTGTCATTGAGTCCATTATTCCTGCTCTCCCTGAAAATCCCACCGATATCCAGAAGAGAGAGCTAGAGCTAGACCAGTGGAAAATTAATGACAAGAAGGCTTGAAGTCTTATACTTATGTTCATGGATGATAGCCTAATAAAGGTGTTTCAAAATTGTAGTACTGCCAAGGACATGTGACAGGCTATAAAAGAGAAGTGTGACATCACATCGGACGTGAACATACAACTCTTGCTGCATAGATATAATTCATGTCGTATGCAGGAAGGTGACAATGTCACCGAACACGTGAATAAGATGATTGTCATGACTAAGAACCTAGTCACTAAAGGAACTGAAATTTCTAAGAAGCTTCAGGTGGCAACTATTCTAAATAGTCTGCCGTCGTTGCTTGACATGGCTGCCACTATGTTTAGACTAAATGGAACCGTTAAGCGTGTTACTGACTCATCGGTTCAACTAGCAATGGAACAAGACCTTTTGGCTAAAAGGAAGGACTCGGACGTCAACCTTGTGCAGGAGAAAGAGGCGAATGATGCTCAATACCGGAAGGCACAAGGGAACCCGCGTCTTAGACCTGTGAAAGCCTCCTCCAAGGGATCCGGCCAGGAATCAACTCGTGACAAGAAAGGACCTCATGAATCTTGCTACATCTGCAGGAAGTATGGTCACTTCAAGGCCAACTGTCCTCAGGCAAGGAATAAGGCAACTTTAAACGCCCAGAACAAGGAGGATCTGAAAAGTGTGAGTTCATTGGCGTCACTGAATTGCAGCGTTGCAACAGACAATGAAGGCTGGTGGATCGACTCGGATGCTATCCGACACAGCAAAGACGAAGAAAGGAATTGTGGACTTCCAAGAACTGAAGAAGGGAGACCAAATGATATACATGGGAAACAATACATATATGGATGTAAAAGGTATTGATTCATAATATTGGATCTTGGGGGCAACAACATGATCCTCAAAAATGTGTTTTATGCACCTAGCATAAGACGTAATCTGGTCTTTGTTTCGGCTTTGCTAAAGAAGGATCTTGAAGTAAGATTTTATAACAATATGGTCTCTATTGATAAAGCCAAGAAAGTGTTTGCTATGGGCAAATTTGTGCCTGGTCATGATTTATTCCGTTTTTCAGTTGTAAAATCTGATATTGGAAATAAAGATGGTGATTTGAATTATTCCTCGTGCCTTTTATCTGATTACGATCTTTGACATAAGAGATTAGGTCATCCTAGTAACAATAAGATGGACCAGTTAATCAAAATGGATTTATTAGGCGTAAGGACATTACCATGTGAACATTATTTAACTGGGAAGATGACTAGGAAATCATTCTCAGAAGGTTAAAGAGCTAATGAATTGTTGGAATTAGTTCATTCTGACATTTGTGGGCCATTGAGCATAAAGGCACGTGGGAATAAGGAATATTTCATAACATTTATAGATGATTATTCCAAGTATACTTTCGTGTATCTTTTAAACAGAAAGTCGGAAGCCTTTGAAAGTTTTAAAAGATACAAGACCGAAGTATAAAGAAAACTTGAAAGGAATATAAATGTGTTAAGAACTAATAGAGGTGAGAAATTCAACTCAAAGGATTTTGAGAAATACTATATCCAATACAGTATAATTATGACTTATACGCCACAACAGAATGGTGTGGCTGAAAGGAAGAATAGAATATTAATGAATGCAGAGAGATGTATATTCTCACATTCTGGTCTCTCCAAAGATTTTTGGAGAGAAGCTATATTGATTGCAAATTATGTTCTGAACAGAATTCCCACAAAATCAGTTGAGACAACACTGTATGAGATATGAAATGGACGCAAACCCAATTTAAGTCATTTGAGAAAATGGGGTTGTGTGGCACATGGTCTCATTCCATATTAGGTTATAGATAAGCTAGATCTCAAAACCGTAAGATGTATATTCATAGGATATTCTGAAAAATCTAATTGATACAGATTTTTCCATGAAAATAACGGAGGCATTGAAAGTAGTAATATACTACTTTTCTAGAGAATATAGAAGAAAAAGAACAAGTCCAAGAAAATATGACACCCTAGCTGGACTTAGATGATGTTCTGAATGATGACTTGGATGTAGTGAATGATGTACACCATCCAATTATGGAAGATGGACCTGTAAATGAGAATATTCGTATGGCAAATTAACCAGCTGAACATGTCCAGTCTGCAACTCTTAGTGGCAACAAAAACCCCAGAACACCTGCATGGATGGATGATTATTATCTATATGCATGTGAACCATCTTATTTCTCAGTGAATATTGACATAGATGAGCAAGCTGATCCATTGAATTATACAGATGCAATGAAATCATCTGAGTCAGATCAATGTCTTGATGCCATGAAAAGAGAGCTTGACTCAATTGAGAGAAACAATGTATGGAAACTATGTGACTTACCAGAAGAAAGGAAGTCCATAGGATGCAAATGACTGTTGAAAGAGAAATATCGGGTTGATGGGTCTATTGATACATTCAAGGTCCGGTTAGTTGCAAAGGGATTTACTCAGAAAACAAGGATTGATTATCTGGAGACTTATTCTCTTGTGGCTAGGTTTCTTGGCGATTGT
Source organism: Scilla litardierei (assembly GCA_030789695.1). Classification (NCBI taxonomy): domain Eukaryota; kingdom Viridiplantae; phylum Streptophyta; class Magnoliopsida; order Asparagales; family Asparagaceae; genus Scilla; species Scilla litardierei. Next base: position 5,020,822 of record CM061137.1, on the reverse strand, counting down.
TGTGCATCTTGACTTGGAACTCTACCAAATGGATGTCAAGACTGTATTCCTCAACGGAGAGTTGAAGAAATTATATATATATATATATATATATGGATCAACCTGAGGGATTTTAGGTTGAGTGACAAGAAGACAAAGTTTATAAACTGAAGAAATCTTTGTATGGTTTAAAACAATCATCTAGACAGTGATATCTTAAATTTCACAATACTATTATCCAACTTGGTTTCGTTGCAAACAAATTGAATAATAGAATGCATGTCTTGAAAAGTGAGAGCAGTTTTACGGATATTATCCCTTTATGTGGATGATATTTTGCTCGCTGGAAATGACATTGAAGTGTTGAAAAGGATTAAATCAGCACTTTGTAGTGAATTTGAGATGAAGGATATGTATGATGCATCATATGTTCTCGGAATACATATACTTAGAGATCAGAAGTCAAGAATATTAAGTTTAAACCAAGAAAAGTATTTGCATACAATATTGAGGAGATTTGGAATGAATAATTCCAATCCGACACCTACACCATTGGTTATAGGGAAGCAGCTATGTAAAAATGTCATGGAGAGGGACAGAAACCGCTAGGTGTTCCATATGCTCAGAATATTGGAAGTTTGATGTACGCAATGTTGTGTACTAGACCAGACTTGACGTACCCAATTAGTCTGGTTAGTAGATATCAAAGTAATCTTGGTCCAGCTCATTGGGAAGCTGTTAAGAGAATTGTGAAATATATAAAGGGTACAATGACCACAAGTTGGTTTATCAAGCAGATTCGCTTGAAGTTCTTGGTTACTCCGATGCAGATTTCGGAGTGGACAAAGATGACAGGAAGTAAACTGTAGGACATGTGTTCATCTTTGGTGGTGCAGTTGTTTCTTGGGGTAGCAAGAAACGGGGTTGTGTAGCGAGATACACACAAGAAGCTGAGTATATATCTTGTAGTATGGCGGCTACTCATGCAATCGGATCAGATGGTTCCTATTGGACTTGGATCTCAATCTGGTGGATGGACCAATTGAGATGTACTATGATAATCAAGCAGTCATCGGCTTGATTCACGGTGTTGCAAACAGTTCCAAAGGAAGACATATTAAAATACAATATCATTACATACATGATATGATGGAAAGGAAAGAAGTCAATGTGACTTATATTCCAACAAGTGATATGACCGTCGATCCCATGACGAAGGGTATTCTAGCAGGTACATACATCAAGCATGTTGGTTTGAGGGGACTTAGAAATATCTAGGTCATGGAAACTTTCATGAATAATGAAAGGAGACAATCATGAATAATGATTGTACTCGTTAAATAAAATTTGCATATCTCACGGATAGTGGGAGTATGTGAAATTAAATCATGCGTTATATCTCACGTTTAGTGGAAGTATGATCGGAATGCACTTGGCCATTTCAGGCAAAGTGAGAGATGTAAGTGGTTATGGCCTGATATGACCAAAGAACACGGTACCCGACCCGATACTCGGTTGAGGAATTTCCTCAACCGAAAGACCAAGTCTCACGTGTCCATTGAGAGAATCAAGGGTCGGTTAAGGAAATCTCAGAGCGGTTGCCGGATGGAGGATATGACGATGGCCCTATAAATAGAGAAGGGTGGCCCTATAAATAGAGAAGAGTGTTTTCTCTTCTAATTATCAAAAACTTTTGAGTCATACCCTGAATCCCCAAGCAAAAATATTTCACTCTAGTTCTCTCATACTCTCCCATGCGCAAATCTAGATTTTCATTGACATGCTTTCACATCATTCAACCAATTCAGCTCAGTCAAATGTAAAAAACTTTAGAACCCAAACAATGTCTACAGTCAAAAAAGAGCAAGAGATCATGAATAAGCATTCAAACTAACAATCACATTAATCAGATACCTAGTGCGGTGAACTCATTTTAACATCGGTCAAACAATGACGAAATCTAGGGTTTACACGCGATCGGTCATCGAATCAAATCGATCGATCTCACCGCATGAGGTACAGCCGTACAGGTGATATTTCATTAGGGTTTGGATGAGGATAGATTAGGGGGCTTACCTCTTTGGAGTGATGGAGGCACTCGAGGTAGTCCTCTCTGAGGAGGGAGCAGTCTTTTGGTTCTCTGCATCGGGACATGCACTCGCTGAAGTCGTTCCAAAAATCGTAGCATCGCCCTTTGTTCCCTGTTATCCCCCACCCCGACGCCATTGCTGCTGCTGCTTCTTCTTCTTCTTCTTGATCTTTTTGTCGTCCCTCTTTTGGGAGATTGCTGCATACTTACAAACCATGGACGGCTCGATGTTGCAGAAGGGTGGTGGATCTGGGCCGTTGAAACTGTGAGTGGGTTATTGGATGTATATCGTGTTCGGAAAATGGGCCGAGTTGGGCCGGATCGGAAAATGTGACTTGAATTCCATCAAAATTTTGGGCCCCACTTTAAAAAGAGCATCCCCCAAACCGCCTTCACTAATTCGTTGCAAACACATGGGCGCATCACAAACCATGATATTCCTCTTGCGCAAGCATCCGCATCTACGTACAAAACACGAAACATCGCAAACAACCGCTAACAGACGAACACGTATTAATTTATTCTTTAGTATCCACGCGTCGTTTATCTAGTGGAACAATTACTCCACTTCCGAACGATTTTCACATTTCGTCAGAACCGCTCGACCCGCCATCTTTGATTCATCGACCGAAATTGACCGAGAGAAACGCGCACGTTAGTGACGACCGCGGCTCTTTTGCTTGAACCTATAAATCGGAAGGAGATGGTTATTATTTCAATCCAATTTAATCTTTTCTTCTTCCATTTTTGAAAACAAAAAACCAAAAAAAATAGATTAGAGCGATTCGAAACCCTAATGGCGGAGGCTCCGAGCAAAATCGATTCCATTAGATCATGGGTCGTCCAGCACAAGCTCCGAACCGTCGGTAAATTTCGATCTTCCTCCTTGTTTGAATTTTTTATGAGTTAGGGTTTTTTCCATCAGATTCTGATGCAGTTGTTTTTTATTTTTACGATGCAGCGTGCCTTTGGCTGAGTGGAGTTGGGGGTTCGATCGCTTACAATTGGTCGAGGCCGAACATGAAGCCAAGCGTTAAGATCATTCATGCGAGGTTTGATTTAATTTGTCTTATTTTTTCTTATTATAGTTTATTTTTTTGTTCTTTGAATTTATTGATGATAATGCAAAAGCTGGGACCTGTTTCTAAACACATGAACACGATTGCTGAATTTTTGATAACGAAAGATTGTACATTTAGTGTTGTTTTAAGGGAAGGATATAATTTTGTGGGATTTCTCGGTAGAAATCAAATTTCTGGTTCATTCTATTAGCTTCGTCAGAATTAATATTGCAATTTTTTTGTTACGGATCGTCTTTAGTAATTTTGACAGCTATGTCTGAAATGAGTATTTGGTTTGTTCTGGTTGTCATTTGGTTGATAATTGTTGGGCTATTAATTGTTGTATTATTAATTACATATTGGTGAAATTTTACCTAGGAATTCTTTCCTCTGGGGAGCACTTTTTTCTGCTTTGACGATAAAGTTTTCTTATTCTTGTACAGTTTTGCCTGTTTTATTTACTTGCTAATCTGTCTTCATATAGAAATGGATGCATGACTGTAAGAATAAATACTGGATGTAATTATGGATATTTGAATTAGATCAATTGCCTTTGTTTGAGGGTAAAACACATAAATTTTAATTTTTTAGAATTATATCTGTACACCGATAACTCCTAATGGTGCATTTTCTTTATTAATTTTCTTAATTTTAATCTTTTAGAATTATATTTTTAGACTAATAGCTTCCATTTTCTGAATTTATTTTTCCCGAATTTCTTTTATAATAATTTCATGAGGATAAATTGCAAGTCCCCTCCTTAGTCGCTGTCCTTAAAACCCCCCCTGGATTCTTAGAAAGTTTATATCCCTCTCAAGTATTTACGTTCTGTCACACTTTTAGATTTTTAATGTTTTTTCATCAACATTAATTTTGAATGCTAACACTGTTTTCTTATGTTCCTGAATGTCTTTCGCATGAAATCCTATAAGCTTATTTCTCTGCACCTTACATAGATCTTTGGCTAATTGCAAACTCACACTTGTAAACTTTTATACAATTGATGCAAATTAAACCCGGGGACATTTTTAAGATTATGATGCTCTTCTACTGTTGTTAAGAGGGAAACAAGGCTCCCTCCACAAAAAGTTTATATATTCTTACTTGTTCACCTTCCTCCTCGTTCTCTCTAACCTATAAGGCAGAAGGTAGAATCACTGGCAACTGGCAATTGGCACCTGTATGTCATCCCTGAGCTGGTTCTTCAGTGCCCTAAAGTCTTTGTTGCTACAAGAAACAAGTGGTCATCTCCCTTGGATTCTAGGCTTTAATAGGGATACACTAGAAATAACACATTCACATAGTGCACGGGGACCCAAGAAAAAACCTACACACATGATGTGAGACCTGCACCTGCACGTAACTAAAAAGGGGAGATAAGTGTGTGTGGATATCGTCCGGGGTAAAAGAGGGAAAAGCTGGTATTAAAGTGCAAAAACGTCGGGGGTCAAAGTGAAATAATATAGATGGCAAAACCGTAAATATGGGAAAAACAGATGGGCATTTAGGTTTGATGAAAAAGCAACCAAGCTTGCAAATAAGGGGAATGACGGGGCCTTTCCATGGGTGCGCCACACCATCACCCCCAAACCACACTTACCCCCACACCCTCCCCCAATTGTGTCCTACCATGTTGAGGTGACACCCCTCCATCCTTGCCACATGTGACAAAAGTGACATGTGAGACAAATATCACATCATCCCCTCATTTATAATATAGATATACTAAAGTTTTGAGGGACCAATTTTTTTTCCGTGGTAACCAGTTTACTGTCCCCGAAGCATCTAGGAGCATAGAGCCTACCTATTTAGGATCAGATGTTTATCATGATAGTGATGTGAGATAGAGGAGTATGTCCTTAAAAGAAGGATAATTATGGTGGGAATGATTCTTGGTTATTATGCTGTTGCCGGAAGTCCATGAAATTGAGGGGAAAATTTTAGGGGGAGGCTACACAGGCAGAATCGGAGATGGATGGCTGTTGTGGATATTGATCTTTAGTCTTATGTGGCCTCAGATGTACATGTAGCTGATGAGAATTTTATAGAGGGGTGTGCAAGTGGCTTTTTCTTCATGGATCAGGATATTTAAAAATGAGTATAGATGAAATTAGAATGTGCTGCCCGAACTGGTGATTGCATGGGTCAAGTGGAATTGTAGGATGGTAGTTGATGGGGAAAGTGACACTGGAGGGAGACTAAACAAACATTAATAGATGCAGCAAAAAGATATGATATACTGAAATGGTATATCTGATGGGATGAAGGTGACATTTGAGGTAAGTGCTTTTCAGTGGTTATTGTTCTGTGCTATGTAGTTCGGTTCCAAGAAAAGAGTGAGGGGGGCGGTGTAAGTTCTATGGCAATGGTTATTGTTCCGAGCTATGTAGTTGAGTTACAGCACAAGTTCTATGGTAGTGAGCATATACGAAAAGTAGTTTGCGTTTAACATGTCTACTTACCCAAAGCAAACCTGGAAAACTTCTTAGCTTTCCTTTTATTCTATACATTGGTTTGCACGAGGGAGATGCGTTTAATTGATTGTGCACCAAACTTGTCAGTCCCTGGACATGTCCTGCAAATAAAGCCAAATACTTTAGGGGTAAAAGAAATGTAGCATTATGGATAAAATGACAAGGATATGAAGTTCACTTTCTAATGTAGCAAGCATTCTAGAATGAGTTTCTGCTAACAAATAGGACGTGGTAATATCTATATTCTTTTCTATAAATATAGCCATTTTTTTCTGTGTGGTTTTTGACAGATTGATGAATGATGTTTACATGTTGAGAAGTGTCTTAGTTTCAGAATATATGATAATAATTGTAGAATAATAGAGCCACATTGGACAACTGAAAGAAGTTGATGGCCATAATTTAGGAATTGGACCCCATCCATTGGCTTAAGCTTTTATGTTAGATATGATTTCAGTGGCTAATTGTGATTATATCAATGTCATTAGTCATGGGTCCTCTCTAAATATCGGAGCCACCTGATTTATGAGTTAAATCTCGTAATGGTCATCTATATTGTAATCATGTTCGTGAAACCTGTCTTTCTGTAATGGGCATAATGTCCATCAACGTATTTCATAATGTCTGTCAACATATTTCATCATGTCTGTCCGTATCATGTCATGTATCATGTCATGTCCGTAATGATCCAACTCGGATCTAAATCAATATAATCAATGATTATACTCCAATTTTGAATAAAGTCTAATATCTAAACTCAAGATTCCCACCTTAAGTTTGAGGGGGTATTAGAATAACAGTCGCATATTGAAATTTTTGAAAGAAGTTGATGTACATACATTAAAAATTGGGCATCTACCTGTTGACTTTAGTTTTAGTGTTAGATATGTTTTCAGTTTCTAATTGAGAATTTGCCAATATCATTAGTTGTGGGTACCCCCTCGCAGTCTTGTATCTTGTTCTACCAATAATAAGAAAGCAGAAACTGCCAGGTCACTAGTAATTTGAAACATGTTAAATTTGCTAGACTTTTTGTCAAGTTGTATAGAAATTAGCATCTGCTAATGTTTTGCAGGTTTCTGAAAGATTGATTGATAAATGAAACAGATAATCATTAAGAAATGACCTTCTAGATAAAAAAAACAAGTACGATTCTTCCCTGGTATGTCTCAAAAGCTGGTGTTAGATGATATCACCAATCATGTTAGGTACTGCAGAGTGCCCCAAGTCATAGCTATCGATTGCCCTACAAAGCGTTATACGATAAAATTGAGTTAACAATGATTTGTTGCGGATCATACTGTGCCTCCATCGGTGACATTTAAAGTTGATCACACGCACCTTCACCTTTAAAGTCATTAGCATTCGGCAAGATAGGCTGATATTTACCTGAACATTACTAGGACAAGGAGAAGGGCTTAACATAACTGCTTGTTTGATGCCTTGCGTGACATTTTGGCATGTGCGTTTGGGCGTGACATTTTGGCATTTCTGGAGCTATATAAATGCCGTGAATGATGGTATCATGCTGGGAAAACAATTTTTCGTGTGATTCTTTGATGCATCTCTCATACGTTGGTATTTAGGAAGTTGTACGGACTCACTCCCCCCTTCTTTCTAAACCTGTGTAAAATGTATTTGCTTGTTTCCTAGTATCCTAGCTGCAATTTTTCCGAGCAGTTCCAAAGTTTCAGATGAATGTGGAATTTTTTGATGTCAACAATATGGACAAATTATATTCGACTTGATACATCACCGCACATTCTTAACGAAAAAAATTCCATTGTTGCAGGTTGAATGCTCAGGCTCTAACCCTTGCTGCTCTAGTTGGAGCTGCAGCGGTTGAGTACATTGATCGACAATCAAATCCCGGCCCAAAGGTGGACAAGTATGCAAACCAATTCCTCCCACATCAACACAAGGACTGAAGACATTAGTCAACTGCTTGCCTGCCTTGATTCCATCACTTCATTTGTTCTTAGATAGAGCTATACTGGATCAAACAAGGATGACAAATTCTCGGTTGGCCGATACTTTCCCAATTATGGGAATGCTCATGTGTGAGCTGAGAGTTCATGGATTTTGATCCATAAATAATATTGTTGACCTGAAATTTATCGTATTTTGAAATTTGTCCTACATACTGTTTTACACTGTTAAAACTTCCTTGATTGGGGGAATTAAATGTAATTTAAGAAAGCCGTGTCTCAAATCTAAACCCTCTCATATTCTAGGCCTTGCGCTGGTTGTTGCAAGTTGTTGCATGTTAGCTGCCTATTACATATGAGGCATGTTTTTGAACTTATCTTATGTGGCAACTGTCAAGTCAAAAACTTGTCTATCTTAAAACGGGAGGGACCCCGTGGTTGTCCCCTACGTGGCACAGTTACATCCCCCATGGGGATCTCTCTCAAATTTAAAAACATGATTGGCCATGGTTTTATGCATTTGAGACATTTTAGCTGTCTAATTCGCATGCTTTCTCCCCTTTTACCTCCCAACATTGTCAACACACCCACAATTTATGCTCCTTTCCGTTCGCGCGCGTGCACCTTGGCCTGATCCCCCCGCCATGGTTTTATGCATTTGAGCCATTTTAGCTGTCTAATTCACATGCTTGCTCCTCTTTTACCTCCCGACGTTGTTAACACACACCCACAATTTATGCTCCTTTCCGTTCGCGCGCGTGCACCTTGGCCTGATCGGGGGGTTGTTTTTACTCCGTGCACTTGGTGCACGTGTTTGCATTTTGTACCATGTATCCCCGACGATACCGACACATCCACCCACACTTCTCGCTCCTTTTCGATTATGCGCATATACCACATCCTGTTCGCGTAGTTTTTGTGTGACTACACTGTGCATGGGTTATTTTTAGTGCATTTTTAAAAAATCCCTAGCTCCCATGGAAAGTGCTTTGCACCCACTGTTTTAGTCCGCGCACACACCACTTATTTACAAGTCTACCATTCAAACTTTCTAAAATATTTTTCTCTTTTAACATGTGCACATATCAACTGGTTTGAGGAGGAACGTTAGCGGGTGTCCTCGTTCACCACCACTCCCCTCCCCCGGTCCCCATCCTCTCTCCGCCGGTCCCCATCCCCCCTCCGCCGTGCACCCCTTCTCCCTGGACGCCTCCCCGCCGCCCGTCGCCGCTCCCGCCCCAGGTCATATACCCCTTCCGCCGCCCACCACTCCTCATTGCCCCCGCCGTCCGTCACATGGCCCCTCTTACATAGCCTCATCCGCCCCCATCGCATGCCCCTCCTCGGACCGCCCCCATCACCCGCCGTTCGTCGCTTGCCCCCTCTTCCCTAGCCTCATCCGTCCCCATCACATGCCCCTCCTCCGACCAACCCATCACCATAACCTCATCCGACCTCCCCAGCCCCTCTCCCTATTCGTCAATCACATCCTCCGACCTTCCCAACCCCCCGACATCCACATCCACCCTCACCATTTTCGCCCGCCCCTCCTCCATCCCATCCCCATCCTCTCCATCTCCATCTTCGCCCAACCCCCTCCTTAACCCCCACCCCACCCCACCCCACCCCCCCACCCCCCCCCCCCCCCCCCCCGGGTCCCCGTCCCTGCCCCCGTCCCTGCTTCGTCGTTCCCCTCATCTGCGACAATGGGAGGGGGAAGGGAGGGTTGGGGAGGTCAGAGGAGGATGTGGGGGGACCCGACAAGGTCAGATGGCCACTGAGGTAATTGGGTGCAAATTTTCTTCGATTAACACGGTCGGAGAATATGAGCTCTTTCGGAAATTTTGTAATTGGTCTATGCACATGAGTAATTTCAGAGACGGACTTATAAATAAGTGGTATGTGCGCATGAGTAATGGCAAACGTGTAAATAAATGTTATGTGAGCAGACGAAACCGGGGGTGCGCAAATCAATTCCCATTAGCCACCGATACGAAGACCGATCGCTGCCCTCCACCACGCAAGCAGCATCATGCTGCTTTAAAGGACCATATGCATGTTCTTTTGTGTTTAAATGGTTGTGAAAGTGGGAGATTCCACTATTCCTCCCACTATTCACTCATTCGCATCCTCACTTTCAGTCGTCATGTTCTTTTGTGTTGGCTTCTTTGACTGTGAAAGTTGCTGACGTGGACACAAAATACACACAATAAAATTGTATGGGACCAACAAAAAATTCCAACAACCACATTCACAATCCACTTTCACCCAAAAAAACACAATACCCACTTTCACCAACACTATTCACAAATTAAACCAACCCAAATTTAAACGCAAAAGAACAAGCCCTAGATTAATACAGCGTCTTCAAGACGCAGGATTATCGACAACTCACAGAAACGCATATAAACTTGTATAAGAAACTAACCGATCAAGTACATAGCAAAAGCCCATTTACGGCCCACGTTCTTCTTATAACCGAGGATTCTTTTGTAATTTTTCTCACCCACCGCTCGAAAGGGGGCCGTATATAAACTTCGCTCGCGAACTCGCTCGTTATCTTCCACACAAACCCTAACCCTAAAATCTCCCGCCGCATATCCACTCCAAGACTAAAGCTCCAAGAATGGTGCGAACGGCGAGCTCCGGCGGATCGAAGGGCGGAGCGAAGAAGAAGGGATCGGTCTTCGTCATCGACTGCGCGAAGCCGGTGGAGGACAAGATCATGGACATCGCCTCCCTCGAGAAGTTCCTCCAGGAGCGCATCAAGGTCGGCGGCGGCAAGGCCGGAGCTTTTGGAGACGCCGTCACTATAACGAGAGATAAGAGCAAGGTCACCGTCTCTTCCGAAGGCCCGTTCTCAAAAAGGTACCAAAATAAGAGATTTTTTAGCGTTAAATTTTGCTTGCTGTGGTTTATTTGGATTTAAAAAGTAGATAGGTCATCGGTGCTTAAAGGTTTCAGACCGTGTGAATTAAGGCAAATTAGCATGCTAATCGTAGCGACTATGCAAGTCTACTCTATTTGGATCTAAAATCTAGAAACTACAGTTTTTTGTTGGTTGCTTGTAGCTTTCAGGATGTGCGTTTCGTGCGCAGCTATTGAGATAGATGGGGCCTAAGAGCTTACTAGATATGTGGAGTAATTGGAACTTGGTCATCTATGTTAAAACTCATTATAAGATTCTTATTGAATGTTATATTTATACTGACCATTTGGGAGATTGGTTTGTTCCTTCTTAGTTTTGCGCAATTATTGTTAGTATCTCAATTCAAATCAATTCAAATAGTTAAGATCATATTTCAAGGTGTGACTAAATAGCCATTTGCAATCTGATAAATTCTGAGCTTTTCATGATGTGCACACATAGATTTAGGGTTTAGGGCGTCTGATTGCGTGACAGGTACCAATTTTTTGAGACCTGTCGGCAGCTGATTCTCTGGATTTTTTATTATTGTTATTGGATGCGGTTGATTTCCTTATGTGATTAAGGTTGGGGAGTGCAAGTATGCTGCCATGGAATATCCTGAACACTTGAGGTTAATATTTAATTGGCAATAACCATATTTTTTGTAATGGTTAATTTTAGTTTCTTTAGTGCTTTTTGATGTGATTTATCGATATTAATGACATGTTATAAGACTTTGTTAATAAGCTCATATATAAATTGGAGGCTGATTGTGTGCATGTCTCTGAAATGTTATACAAAATGTCATTGTGCCAATAGTCCTGTATTGGTTGTACGCTGGGGTTAACTCCATAGCTCATTATGATAGGGTATGAGTACTACTAGGGCTGGTGACCTCCGAGGGAAGCCCACAATTTTTTACAGAGTATACTGTCTATATACAATTTAATCATGTCATATGTAACTAAATGAACGTTGTCACAAAGCAATAGTACATGTTTCAGTGTCCATTTACTCATTCTACACATAGTTGCACATAAACTCAGTTACACATTGTTAGGCTTTTTCGTATTGGATACACTCAAAGTCAAGGGGATCATATATTGATCATACACTATTCATCCGACACTCAAAAACAGGGGTAGTTACAGCTCTTCTTGTTTATGTGGATGACATTATAGTAACTGAAAATGATCCTGGAGAACAAAAACAACCGAGAATGAAACTGAGACAAGAATTTGAGATTAAGGAGTTGGGCTGGCTGAAGTACTTTTTTGGGATAGAAGTTGCTCACAGTAAGCATGTAATCTTTCTCTCAACAGAAGCATGTGATGGATATACTCAAAGAAATCTGTCATTTAGCGTGCAAACCAGTGAGCACTCCAATCGATCCTAATCAGAGACTAGGCAATGTTGAAGAAGGGGCTGAAGTGAACAAAGGAATTTATCAACGATTGGTTGGAATAATCATCTACTTCTCTCATACTCGGCCTGACATCACATATGCTCTCAGTGTCATTAGTCAATTTATGCACAAACCCAGAGAAGTTCACATACAGGTGGAATACCGTGTTACAATACTTGAAAGGCAATCCGGGCAAAGGGATACTATTCAGAAAGAATTCAAGACTATCCTTGTAAGCTATTCCTTCTAGACTATCCTTGGAAGCTTATACCGATGCAGACTATGCAGGTTTGGTTGTGGATAGAAGGTCAACATTGGATATTGTACTTTTATTGGAGGAAATTTAGCGACATGGAGGAACAAGAAGCAGAATGTGGTTGCAAGATCTAGTGCGAAAGCGGAATTTCGAGCTATGGCCCAATTCATGTGAGTTTTTATGGATTAAGCTCATCTTAGAAGATTTACATATTCAATGAAAATGGCCAATGACATTATACTGCAACAATAAATCAGCAATCAGTATTGCCCACAATCCCGTCTAGCACGGTCGGACAAAACACATTGAGGTGGACATACACTTCATCAAATAAAAATGGAAAAGTGTACTGATTTGTACTCCTTATGTGTTTACGCACAGTCAATGTGCCGTTGTATTTACAAAGGGTCTGAATTGGACAATATTTTAGAGATTTGTATCCAAGCTGGAAATGAAGAATCTCTATTCACCAGCTTGAGGGGGAGTGTTGAAAAAAGTAAGTTAGGTTGTCCAAGTTCGTAGTTAGATATATAATGAAAGTTGACTTTCCTGATATAGTGGGATTGATTGTATATTATTTAGTTTTCTATTTTAGTGATGCCCAGATTCGTAGTTAGATATATCAAGAAAGTTGACATTCCTGACATAGTGGGATTGGTTGTATATTTTTTAGTTTCCTATTTTTACTACTAGGTTGTAACTATATATGTAGCCTCATGTATACATGGTAAAATACATCAACAAGAATCAATTCCTCAATTCATATCCTTTTTGATTTTAGCATCTCTTTTTGATTTTACCAGTTTTGTCTGACGAAACTGTGACAAAACTGTGACCATCACTTCCATTTGACAAATTCTTACCATTCAAACAAACCAGCGGTTTGGAGTATCTGCACAATCTGTGATATTTTTATTCCATATCTCACTATTAACGCCCGACTAAGTTGGAAACAAAAAGTGATGGATACTAGAAATAAAGAGGAACTCAATGATATGTAATTCCATAGGTATTTCTTCGGAATAAATAATTGAAATATAAATATGATAAACTCATATGCTTTGTAAAATACATGAAACATGACTAGCATATGACGCTAGTTTTTTATACTGGAATGACAAATATTTTGAATTCAGTAGATTAATTAATTATGAAGTTTGAATTGAATAGATATCATCAATAAAGGGTTTAGTTGTAATCAAGAACATTGAGTATGGTTGAGTATTTATATATGAATTCATGTCACAATATCAATGTCTTAAGACATTTTTAAAAATGGTTAGTTAAATGCACTGATAAAACATGTGAAATAAAACACTTGGAATTATGCAAAAATTTCATTATCGAGTAAGCTTAAATGTGTGGGCTGTGTATTTGACAGTATGGACTGTCAAATTGGGTTGCCTGTTTTTAATTTGGGGTGATAGCATTCACATATGTGATGGTTCTTTTCCACCATTGATTGTCTTGAGATTAGTTCGTTGATCTTTTGTACTAATTTCACGGCAATTTCTGCAAAAGGTTCACCGTATGTCATTGTATGTATTGCCTGTAATGTTATTGTAGGCCCCATTAACTAAAATTTGTGTACATATTTTCATGTATATTTATGTGTATATGTGAATATCTATGTGTATATACAGATAAATATACATGTGTGTGTGCGTGTGTGTGTCGGTTGCACATAGTGCACGTGGGCCGCTCCATGCGAAATCGCACCCGGACCTTTGGATGACATCCAACGGTGCAAAATTTTCAAGCGGATGTAACTGCAGGGAGGGGTTTTGACTTGTGAGAAATTCATTGCGCGGCCTATCTGTGAGAAAATCATCTCGGCCTCCATCTGAATCAGGTGAGGGTTTGACTTCTCTTTTAATTATTGCTTATTTTTTTTTCTTTTGGGTTTTATGATCTCATTCCCCCCCTCACTTCCTAGTGCAAAATATATCTCGCCCTCCTTCATCGTCATCAGGCGAGGGTTTGACTTCTCTCTTCTTCTTCATTGCTTAATTTTTTTTCTTTGTTTTTAAGATCCCATTCCCTCCATCTATTCCTCTTGTAGATCTTCAGCCCATAAACCTTCCTCGGCATCAAGTGAGGGGTTTCGACTTCTCTCTTCTTCTTCATTGCATCATTTTTTCTTTGTTTTTCAAGATCTTCTCTCCCTCACTTCCTCTTGCAGATCCTACTGTTCTCTCTTTACCAACGGTGCCGCTCCAGATTTCACCACCCATAAAAATTACTATCCTCAAAGTTTGGGCTTTCTTTCTTTCTAGAGTTTAAAGCTTGATAGACTCGTAAAGAACCGTAAAGATTTTTGATTTGTGCAACTCAAACTCATCTTAAGCATGATTGATTTTAGATCTGGATTTCATAACATTGTTTTTTAGACATGTACATATTCTTGTGATTTTTTGGTATTCATGTTAATCATCACCATCACCCACGAAACTCGGGTTAATCACCATCATCATTTTTGTTATTTGTCTGTTTTACAAAATTTGGTGGGGTGGGAGGTGGAGTGATTAGAATGGTACTTAAGATGGAGAACTCGACTAAATTACATTTAATTACATAAATGATGCCCGTTTAGGTAGAAATAAAAATATCAAGTTTCAATTCACCATGTGTCATTTTGTAAACAGTTTGTCCTGTTTATCCAGCCGCTGAAGGCGTCGAATGCTAGCAATTAAGAATACCTTGGACTGCTGTAAATGAAACTATTCTTAAACTTTCATTAAGCGTTCTGGCACTTTTTTAAGATTTTAAACATGTTATATATAATGAATGCTCTTCTAATGTTGAATTGTTTACATCATGAACAATTAACAATTGGTATTTTCTCATTATTTCTTACTTTTTCCTTTGTTTCTATTATTTTATTTTCTTGAAGTTTGTTTGTTGTATATGATGGAAAATGTAAGTGAATGTTTCTTTATTGTGATCATCATGTCTTACCATTTGATGGTTTGGTTGTGCCAACCGTTGATGAGCAGCTAAAATTATAAATTTGGATGACTTTCGACACCTTAGAAGATGTGAAAAAATTCTATAAAAATTATGGAAAGATAGGAGGTATTGATGTCCATAATAGCTCAATAAATTTTCAGAATGGAGTTTTAAAGAGTTATGTATGTTCGAAACAGGAAAAGTCAATTAGCAAATCATTAGAAGTTCGGTGACGTGGTACAAATATAACAAATTGTAAGGCTTTGATCAAAGTAAAATGTGATAAATAAATTGAAAAGTGGCGTGTTTATAAGTTTTGGAAAGATTTAACATCAACAAGTAGAAAATAATTGTTGAAGAGAAATCGTGAGGTAACTAATGCGAAGAAAACATTGATAAAGTAGTTTGAAGAGGTGAACATCCAACAAACCAGCAAATGGTTTTCTTTGAAAACTCGAAGTGGTTTTGATAGAATGGGATGTAACAAGAAAGACGTGAGAAATTATGGAAGAGATTTGAAAGAAGGCATGGTCATGATGTACAAATGATGTTGGATTATTTCAAATGATATAAAACAGAATTTTTCATTTTCTTATGTTTATGAAGTTTATAATGAGAAGAGATTAATTTATTATTTTTGGATGGACAATATTGCAAGATATGGAAACATTCACTTTCATTTTCCATTCCGTAGAAAAACAAACTGCAAGAAAATAAAATAATAGAAACAATGGAAAAAAGTTAGAAACAATGAGAAATTAACCAATTTTTAATTATTCATACTATTGATTTAAAAAGATGATGTAAACAATTCAACATTAGAAGATGTTTAAAATCTTAAGAAGAGCCAAAGTGCTTGATGCAAGTTCTGCTGCAAGTAGTGTAGTTCAAGGTATTCTTAACAACTAGCATTCGGCGTCTGATAAACATGACAGATTGTTTACAAAATGACACATATATGGATGAAGGAAACTTTGCAATTTTATTTCCACCTAACCTGGTATCATTTTTGTAATTAAAAGTAAATTAGTCGAGTTCTCCCTCTAAAGACCATTCTAATCACTCCATAGAACAAATAGGGAACAAAAATGAGTTCAAAAATGAGTTCGTGGGTGGTGAGCAACATGAATACCAAAAATTACAAGAATATGAACATGTCCCCCAAAAAACAATGTTACAAAATCCAGATCTAAAAGCAAAATCCTAATTAACATGAGTTTGAGTTGCGCAAATCAATAATCTTTACTGCTGGTGCTTTTTGAGTCTAAAGCTTTAAACTCCAGAGAGAGAAAGCCCAAACCTTGACGATGGTGATTTTCGTGGGTGGACCATAGGCAAAGAGATAGTGACGGGATCTTCAAGAGGAAGTGAGGGAGAGAAGATCTTGAAAAACAGAAAAAAGGCAATAAAGGCAATGAAGAAGATGAGAAGTCGAAACCCCTGAAGGGCTGTCTGAATATTTGTCAGAGGAAGTGTGAGGGAGAGAAGGGGATCTTGAAAAAAGAGAAGACAAAAAATGAAGCAATGAAGAAGAAGAGAGAAGTCCTAACCCCACACCAGATGTCGAGAAAGGAGGGATGTTGAGAAAGGATGGCAGGATGGATTTCTGAAAGAGGAAGCGAGAGAGAGAATGACATCTTGAAAACCAAATGAAACAAATGAAGCTGTGAAAAAAAAGAGAAGCAGAAACCCTCACCTGATCCCGAGAAAGGATGTCGAGATGATTTTCTCACGGAGCGGATGCTCGATGAATTTTTCACGAGTCAAAACCCCTCTCCCTGCGGTTTCACCCACTTGAAAATTTTGCACCTTTAGATCACATCCAACGGTGTGTGCGCGATTTCACACGGAGCTACCTAAGCGCACTTTGCTCAACCGATCCGTCCCCTATATGTATGTATGCATGTATATCTAGATATGTGTATACATGTGCGTATATATAGATGCACATGTGTATTTAGTTACATATACACAGAGATACTCGTGTGTATTTAGTTACATATACACGGAGATGTTTCTTGATGTGTGTATACATATAGATATATCTAGATGTGTGTACATATACTTGTACATATATTACTTCAAGTAAACTTGTCTTTCATATACACGGGCACTCGTTGTGATAGCATTGCGACCACCATTGCCTGCTGTAGATGTTGACGTCTTTCTCCGCGGCATCTTCTCAGATTATGCTTTGTTGAAAGGAACATGGACATGTGAGTGACATAATATTATGCTGGTGAACGATCGAATCCACCCTGACCCATTAAGTATCCTGTGGAGGAAGTTACATTTTACAGTTAAGCCCTCAACATTTTACCTTTCACACAAGGTTGTGAACAGACAAAAAGCTTGTCATGGATATTTGTCAGCACAAACTTGAAATCTTGTTCCTTGTGTTTCTGATGTTAAACAAAATTCATGAATCAATTGTGGGTCTTGTGGCAATATGTGTACTCTTCCTCATTAAAGGAATGGTTCTGGGGTCAGCCTAATTTTCAGTAAACATCACTTTATTTTTATGTTTTAAGTTCATTGATTATGCTATCTGATGCAAGTTCTTTTATTTGTTTATTAGTTTCATTCTGATGTTAACCAAGAGCATTATTGTCAGCTGTACATTTCGTTCTAGCTTTGCTTTCTAGGGTTTGAAGTTCCACGGCAAAATCAAATTGGTACCGACTAGAGAAAATTGTGTGCGTGTGCACGTGCGTGGCAGAACACTTTTTTGTCTGCATAGGCATCTCAGCTTACTCTTCCAGTATATAAACCTTTGTGACATCCAAAATTTTCACTGCAGCTGTAACAATTTGGGAATTTACTGTCATTCATGCTGTCTTGTTTATTTCACACAGACGGTCATAATTGAACAAAGTTTCTTTCTGTGCTCAGGTATCTGAAGTACCTCACCAAGAAGTACCTGAAGAAGCACAACGTGCGCGACTGGCTGCGCGTGATCGCTTCCAACAAGGACCGCAACATCTATGAGCTGCGCTACTTCAACATCGCAGAAAACGAAGGAGAAGACGAGGAATGATTGCGCTTTCTTGCTATTCATGCGAAGCCTGCTAGTCTTTTATTTAGTCTTATTTGGTGAGGTTGATTCCAATGGAAGGGGCTCGCTTTTGTTTGTAGACGCTAGGCGAATGTTGCTTGGTCTCATGCTTTCCCTATCTAGTGGATTTTCTATATTGGCTGTTTCTTTACAATTTTTGGTTCAATCATGGAGCTTGTTGGTCACATGCTAATATTGATGTTTTTGTTATATGATAGAAGCTTATTAATGTAGAAATTTTGGTATGTTGCCAAAAAACGACGTGTTTTTTGTCAAGAAGATTAACACTAAGATGTACTGGTTCGGACGAATAATCCCAGCCTACATCCATGATGCACTGATAGATAAAGTCGTTATTTTTTATTACAAAGATGAACGCTCATCTCGCCGAAAATCTACCTTCTTGCATACTCCCAATCTCTATTACATAGTGATTCAAGAAATCCTTATACAGAGAAACATACCTATGTCCGCCCTCGTCAAAACCAATAGGTCCACAAATCATGCATACATGCTCAAAACTTGCATCAAAGTATCACAATTAAGTTCAGGCAATCTGAGTTCAAGTTTGCTTGCAGTATATATGTAAACAAAAATCATTTGAAACATAAATGTCTAATTATACAATATAATACCAAACATGAAACCATCATCAGAAACTTTTCACGAATGCTGACGTGAAGTCCCAGGCTCGCAGCCCTAAGAACTGCCTTGACATCTGCTTGTTCTCTGATCCTCATCGACGACGACAAGGCCGATAGAATCAAAAACGATGAGCCATTGCAGAGGCATGGTGATCGTTTTACAGTTCCTCGAATCCTTCTTCATCAGCTTCTTCCTCTAGCATCCCAAAATGTTCTCTCCACGTCTCCATCTGACAAACAAGGAAAAAGATCATAATGCTGAATGAATAATCAACCAATCTGCGGTCTTAGAAAAACCATTGAAAACTCGTCGAATCACATCAAGATTACATATCAATTGAAATGCAATGGAGAAGTTCATCAAAAATATTGCATGATCCTTTATTTGCGCTTATTCATAAAAAATGAGAACAAAAGCAGAGCGAAATCTCTATTCTCTTGAACTTATGTCACCTAGTTTTACAGATACTGAACCTGCTAGGTTATTAGATCAGAAGGCAAATTTGAACCTGCTAGGTTATTGGGTCAGAAGGCAAATTTGTAAGCACGGATCAATGATTAGTTACTCTTCTAAGGTCAGAAGTTTGTCTACAACATAATTGAATAAAAAGGGTAAATTGCACTTAGTATAAAAAATTGATGGTGTTTAGTTAAAGATACCCCATATAACAGTGGGCTGATTGCAATTTACCCACACACAAAAAAGATAGCACAAAATTAGCTTAGCTTTCAGTATAAATTGTTTTCACCTGAGCATCAGACAACCGCAGCTGTCTTGCGACAAAGACAACACCTTTGTGATCTCCCGGTGGTGGATCCAAGTGCAAATTTCTTGCAATTTCAGCATACTTGATCACATCAACTTTAAAGCCATGCTTCATAAAAAGCTTATCAAGAAATACTCTTTTTGCGGACTGCCAGAAAACAACAAAAACTGAGAAGGGGAGGTAATAAGGGAAAGAAAGAGGGAGGATGCATGAGCATATAGTAGAACAACCATATTTCCCAATTCAGCTTCTAACAACGAACCATCCAATTCTCCCATGAAAATACTTCCTTCCATTGCCAAGCAACCGACAATGGATAGTAAATCTTCAAAACACATCAACGTCGTCAATGGTAGCCCCTGCAAAGGAACTCATTCATTGTTACTGTTACGACAATGCAAAATTCAAATAAGAAATGTGAACACAAAATTTAGGTGATGAATTTTCTCCAGTGTTATGCATCACCTACCAAACCAAATTACATGAATCTCACATGAATCTCTCACAAATAGCTCCTCAACTAAAGATAACATTGCCTCGAACCTATTATAGAGGTACTTAAGCTTAAGGAGAGTTGGCAATGCATGTAGTTTGTTGCAAGGTCATGCCTCCAATTCCTCCGCCGTATTTGGATTTATTTGTTTGTTTGTTTTAGCGTGAGAGAGAGAGAGATCCTGTTTTTTTCTTTTCTTTCTTTCTTTGTTTGTTTTTGTTTTGTTTTGGTTTTTTTTTTTTTGGGGGGGGGGATTATCTCAGACCCATTGGTGGTTTTACTGATGTTCCCAGAACCATGCAGTAATAGCACTCCTTTACAGTTAGGGCATGTTCTTTTGTTGGAAAGTATAATTGGGAAAGTTGAGAAAGTGTGGAATCTGATGAGAGAGAAATTGGTGTGTAGTGTGTTCTTTTGTTGGAAAGTGGGGTTGGATTGTGGAGTTGGAAAGTTGAGGTGGGTCCCACTCCGTGTAGTGTGTTCTTTTGGTTGAAGAAAGTTGGATGAAGAAAGTTGTGTGGGGTCCACCCAAATTTTTTGTGTGCTATTTGTATCTAAACTTAAAATAAATAATTAATTAATATACTAATTAAATAATACTTTAAATAATTAAAAGGATATAAATTTGTATTCAAAGTTGTACATAGAAGAGGGCCCACCCGTTATCACACACCAGCACCGAAACAAATCGGAGAAGGAAAAAAAGAGCGCGCGCAAGAGAGAGTGGGCCCACCAAACGTTGGAATCCTCTGTAATCGGAGGTATTTGCCCTGATTTGTTTTGAGCCCGTGGAATCCCACCCCCCTACGCCACGTCGGCAAGAATCCAAACATCCCCAAGACTCCAAAAGAACAGAACGACGGAACGTGGCCGTGGAATCTCGGCGTCAGAGCGTGAACAGTGCCGGACAAGCCTTTTTTCTCCAAGAATCCCAGAAAAGAACAGGTCCTTAGTTGAACCACCGAAAACGGGTCGTTGACAAAATATTTATAGCAGAACAAAAATACAGTCTGCATATTACCTGAAGAACCCATAAGCTTGGCCTGTTACCGCTAAATCCCTTCCGACACAAAGTTCCATGTATCTTGGCCGACTCCAAAGGCACATGGACCAATACACAAGCTTTCGAAATTTTGGCTCCAACACCTATAATTCGAAAAAGAAATGTATGGAATCAGTATAAGGATGAAGTACAAGATATGCAAAAGATATGTATGTAGCTTCTTTTCCAGAATTAACAACTAAAGGTTGAGAAAGAACAAACACCTTCAAGTCTTTGATATGCTTCTTTGAAGACTCTTCCAGGAGATATGTCATATATAACAGATGAGCGGGGCCAGCTCAGCCTATATGGACGGGTGTCCATACCATCTGTCAATAAAACAATCTATACGGTATAAGAAAACATTTTGTGCTACAAAATCTTGGAAATGTATTTTCATCTTCATGTCCCAAAAATACCTGTCTAAGCTCATCTGAACTGTTCATCAGACTGAGTAACTTGTCATCAATGAACTTCGTTGTCAAACTATAGTAGCATGGAGAGGATGCATCTGTCGTCGTTGGACACTGTTCTATCATGTCAAGCTGATTTGAAATGGAAGAAAGAAAGCATCCAGCATAGGGGTCGACGAAAAGGGGATCTAAAGCATCCATTAAATATTAAGATCAAGATATAGATAAAATATGTCAAGAGTATCAGCTAACCTTTCAGACTTGTCCTACTAAATCATATAGATTGTACCGATCTCAATAAAAATTTTAAGATGGTACAGAAAATGGTAATGTGGTCGTGATATTAATCATATCACATTAACTACATGAAGTATCAAATAACAGTGACAGTATAATAGAAATGTAGCAAAATGTAGCAATCAGGAATTTTTTGAGGGCAATGATGTTGATGAGCAACTATCTTCTCGTCTCCATAAAGAATATGCTTCCAGTCGTCTGCTTAACAATCTCAACAAAAAATGCCTACCGACACAAATTTGTAACTCAAATAAGTCTTTTTTATATAATTTTTTTACAAACTGGCATCCTAGTGATATCTAACTTTTAAATAAAAACACACACTGCTGGTCTTGAACATGGGTGGTCAAATCAATCTTAAAAGCTCTTCTGCACCAAAGCTCCGAAGTTGTGATAAAGGTTAAGAGACATGATAAGTTAGCACTAAATGCATCAGATTCACTATCGGAGTTCATATAATATCACCTAAAGAATAAGTGCATCAAGTCGTTTGAATCCACCTTTCTAGTGGTATAAAAAATAATAAAGGAATTATAATAATAAAGATTCTATATCTTGCATAAAGTTTACACAAAATAGTTAGCAAAAGGAAATACATATTCTCTATTTTAGATAAAGTCGGAGAATGCCAGTTTTTCTGTTCCTTTTGTATCGTGAACAACTAAGAAGATCAAGCCTGATAAATCCTTTGTGATCCAATGCCAGCCTCATAAACCAGCTGGTTATAGACACTTGAAACTATAGCACTCACCCAGACAAACACACAGAAACACAAGGCAAATTCAGGATGGAGTCCCATATGCATACTGGTGGTGATGATACGACCATTTGGAGGCGGCCCAAGAACCAGCGACCCAAGCCCACACTTGAAGCTGGAAGCTCACAAAAGGAGTTCGGCCCAACCGACGAGGCCCTTGCAAGGACTCGGAATCGGATCGACCACGACCGGGCGTGCGCTCGGTTAGCCCACGCCAGCAGGAGATAACTACTCCCCTAAAAACACGCCTCCTTAATGGCCATTAAGGAGCCCATTAACCCACCCCCACGACGCACGCAGGCGCCTTCAAGGAGGCGGATCATGGGGGACGTT
This sequence comes from Scilla litardierei, assembly GCA_030789695.1. Taxonomy (NCBI): domain Eukaryota; kingdom Viridiplantae; phylum Streptophyta; class Magnoliopsida; order Asparagales; family Asparagaceae; genus Scilla; species Scilla litardierei. Next base: position 4,997,972 of record CM061137.1, on the reverse strand, counting down.
GTTTGGGAGCGATCATGGGACGAACCCTATAAAGGGACTTGAGAGGCAACCAAGCAAGGGGACCTGACCCCCGATACCAACCGACGAAGGTATTCTACTCAAAGACCTTGTTTTCACTTTGCCTTCTCTCCCCTAGCTCAGTCTGAGGATACGTGTAGCGGCCTCCCTGTGAGCCGTACCGATCCCACCGAGTATCTTTCAGATCCGTTCTAACTTAGGCATCAGAGGGGACTTGGCCGGAACCAAGGTCCGGCCCCCCTGACGAGTTCCCTCGTCTGTCCAGGTCAAGCAGATCCCAAAGCGCTGAGGCTACCACTCAGCGCAGCATCTACCGAGGCCAGGCGCACCCAGCGTTGAGCCCGCTCACCCCCGACGAGCCCCTCTGTCAACCAAGGCCGAGCGTTCTCCGTGGTGCTGAGGCTACCCCTCCGCACCTCACTGATCGAGGCCGAGCGTTCTTCAAGGTGCCAAGGCTACCCCTCCGCACCGCACTGACCGAGGCCGAATGCTCCAGATAAAGAGCTCGTTTGCCCTCGACGCACCGAGCCAGCAGTTTACGGAGCTGGCGCGTGGATCTGAGCTACCCTCGTCAAGCACTCGCACGCTTGACATGACCAATGGGTCTCACCTGATCCCTTGATCACGTTGACCTTCCAAACATCGGTCAACGATTCAGTGGTGAGAAAACACCCGTAAACATCTGGCGCCGTCTGTGGGAACGAACAAACACCCACGTTAAGCAACCACACCAGTGATGACGAGGCCGCGCTTACCTCGAAGCAGAAAAGCCGTGGCGCCGGCATCAGTACCAGGACCCATCAGCGAGGGGAAATCCTTAACTGCTCAACATAACCCCCGTTCCGGGGGCCGAGTGAGCTCCGGTCTAGTCCCACGGGGACAAATAAGGGAGACTCCGGGAGCTCTCCCCCGCCCCTTTATTTTTCAGGGAAAGCGCGGGGGAGGCGAAGTCGCCTCATGACGAGGCGCCAGTGGTCTCCGTCGTTATCGATATCGCCATCGTCAAACGGCTACTCGTCGATACCGGCAGCTCGTGCGACATCATGTTCATGTCAACTCTTGAAAAGATGGGGCTGCAGATTGAAGACCTGGAGCCGTGTTCTGGGCACGTGGTAGGATTCACGGGTCACTCCACGCCCATCGTAGAGACGATCCGCCTCCCTGTTACGCTCGGGGAGCCGCCCAACTTAATTACTTTGACGATAGAGTTCGTGGCGCTAAGGATTGGATCGGCGTACAATGGAATCATTGGTCGCCCGCTCCTCAACGCGGTGGGAGCTGTGGTTTCGACCCTCCATCGGACGGTCAGGTTCCAGACCCCGGGAGGAATCGGACAGGTCAATGACGACCCAACGAAACCGAGGATCTGCTACCAACTGACCGGCACGGGGCGCGACGAGGAGCACCATAATCCGATGGACCTACTCGACCAGATGTATGGCCCGAGGCCCACTCTGGGGGAGGAACCAGAACTAGTTCCTGTCACGGAAGTTGACGGAAGATTCATCTCCATAGGGTTCGAGCTAGACACGATCTTGAGAGTGGAGTTAATCAAGTGCTTGGAGGCCAACCTGGACGTCTTCGCCTGGTCACCAGACGATATGCCAGGCGTGGACCCCCCGAGTGATCACCCACCAGCTGAACGCCAACCCCAATTTCAAGCCAGTCAGGCAAAAGAAGAGGAACCTAGGTGGCGAAAAGAGGAGGGCTGCGTCCAAAGAAGTAGGGCGCCCACTTGACGCCGGATTCATCCGAGAGGTCTGGTACCCGAAGTGGCCATCCAACGTGGTGATGGTGAAGAAGCCCAGTGGCAAATGGCGGATGTGCATGGACTTCAGCAATCTCAACAAAGCCTGTCCCAATGATAGCTACCCCTTACCACGCATTGACCATCTCGTGGACAACGCGTCTGGCTACGAGATGCTCAGCTTCATGGACGCCTACTCCGGGTACAACCAGGTCCAAATGGATCCTCAGGACGAAGAGAAAACATCCTTCACCACCATCCGGGGGACCTTCTGCTACAAGAAGATGCCGTTTGGCTTGAAGAACGCGGGGGCGACCTACCAAAGGATGGTCAATAGGGTGTTTGATTCTCAGATAGGGAGGAACTTTGAAGTTTATGTAGACGACATGCTGGTCAAGTCCAGGGACCCAGCCGACCACATCGCAGACCTTCGGAAGACTTTCGAGCGGCTAGGGAAATACAACATCAGGCTCAACCCAACAAAGTGCACGTTTGGTGTGAGATCTGGCAAGTTTCTGGGGTTCATGATCATCAATCGAGGCATCGACGCGAACCCCGACAAGATCGAGGCTTTAGTTAATATGCGGGAGCCGACGACGATCAAGGAGCTGCAAAGGCTGAATGGGCGGATCGTCGCCCTGGGGCGTTTCCTGTCCAAGTCAGCAGAGAGATCCCTTCCTTTCTTCAGGACCCTGAGGAAAGCTCTTGCCGAGCCCGTCGATAAGAGGAAGGCCGTGCTGTGGGACGAGAGCTGCGTCAGAGCGTTGACCTAAAGGAGTACCTCCGCAGCCTGCCGCTTCTCTCCAAGCCCAGAGAAGGGGAACCACTGAGCCTCTACTTGGCCTGCACGGGGGAGGCGGTGAGCTCGGTGCTGATCAAAGAAGACAATGGGGTACAGAGGCCAGTGTACTATACCAGCCGAGTCCTGGGGGATGCGGAGGGACGGTATACCCCATGGAGAAGCTTGCCTACGCTCTAGTACTCTCAGCGCGGAGGCTCCGATCCTACTTTCAAGCTCACACGATACTGTTCCTAACTAATTCCCAGCTCGAGCAGAACCTCGTTCGATCGGATGGGGCGGATGCTGAATTGGGGGTAGAGCTGAGCGAGTTCAACCTCCGATTTAAACCGCGGGCGGCCATCAAAAGACAAGCCCTGGCGGACTTCATCGCCGAGTGCACTGTGAACGGAGGAAGCCCCCCGAGGAGACGGTCCTGACTGGGGTAATTTCTCAACCTTTGTCTTTCCTTTCGACTGACATCGCTCTTACCAGTCGCCCAGTGGACCAGGACACATAGGTGATCCATGTGGACGGATCGGCCACCCGGGGGGAACGGGGCCGACCTCGTCATCCGTTCACCCGACAGGGACATCGTCGAGTACGCGCTCCGATTCGGGTTTTCGGCCACCAATAGCGTGCCTGAGTACGAAGCCGCCATAAATGGACTGAGGCTAGCCCGAGCGCTTGGAGCGGAATCTGTACGCCTCCTCAGCGATTCCAAGCTCATCATCCACCAGCTACAGGGAGACTACGAGGCTCACGAAGAGGCAATGCAGCATTATCTAGCCTCAGCCAAGACCAAGTTGTCCAAATTCAAACACGCAGAGACTTTTCACTTACCGCGATCGGAGAATACCAGAGCAGACGCTCTGTCAAAGCTGGCCTCCTCCTCCTCCTCCGTAGAATTGGGTCGGGCCATATACGTGGAGAACCTTTTAACTCCTAGCACGGAGGCGAAGGAAGTGATGGCCATTGACCAGGAGCCAACGTGGATGGATCCAATCGTTCGGTATCTCACCAGTGAAGAAGTCCCATCAGACTTGGGACGAGCACCTATCTTTGGAGCGAAAGGCACTTCGGTACGTACTCCATGAGGGAGCGCTATACAGGAGGCATTGGACGAAGACAGACATCCTCCCTTACCTCAAGTGCCTCGGACCACAGGAGGCTGACTACGTCATCCGGGAGGTACACGAGGGGATCTGCGGAAATCACCATGGAGGCAAGACGGTCGCCCAGAAAATTCTGAGGCAGGAATACTACTGGTTGACCTTAACCAACGGCGCCACCAGGTACGTCCAAAAGGTCAGGAATGCCAGAAATTCGCCAAGCTTAGCTCATCACCCCCGTTGGAGCTCGTTCCAATAATCAGCCACATCCCAGTCGCTAAGTGGGGTCTGGATATCCTCGAACCCTTCACTTCTGGGAGGGGGCAGAGGAGATACCTGATTGTTGCGGTGGATTACTTCACCAAGTGGATTGAGGCGGTGTCGCTAGCTTCTATAACCTGGAAGAAGGGGAGAGCTTTGTGTGGAACTTCATCATCTCCAGATTCGGAATTTCTCGATTCATTGTCACGAACAACGGGAAACAGTTCGACTCTTCAGGGTTCAAAGACTTCTGCACGGACTGGAAGATCAAGCTCTTGTTCGCCTCAGTGGCACACCCCAGACCAATGGAATGGCCGAAACCGTCAACAAATGCATCATCGAACCGCTCCGTAAGAAAGGGACAGAAGCGGAAGGGAGGTGACCGGATGAACTACCGGGGATACTCTGGTCATACCGAACGACCCACAAGCAGGCCACGGGCGAAACCCCTTTCATGCCTGCCTACGGCGCCGAAGCGGTGGTGCCCGTGGAAGTGGGCAAGGAGTCTCTTCGCCTCAAGCATTTCGATGAAAAGAAGAACTCGGAGGGCCTGGAGCTCTGTTTGGAGCTAGTGGACGAGTGACGGGACCGGGCCTTGGCCACTATCGTCCGGTAAAAACAAAAGGTGACCTGTTATTACAACTCCCGGATTAGGGGAAGAAGCTTCCACCATGGGGATCTAGTCCTGAGAAAGGCGATCTTCAACCCAGAGGTCACCCGCAAAGGGAAGCTTGCAGCTAAATGGGTGTCGAGGTCCTCGGCCCCGCGACCCACCGGCTCGCCAATCTGGGAGGGAAGATCATGACTCACACTTGGAACATCGAGCACCTGCGCAAGTACTATCAGTGAGGTCGACCATGAATGTATCTTCCCCCTCCCCATATCTGAACAAATGTATTGAAAAGAGAAAGCATCCACGAATAAAGAACTCTTTCCACCTCTGATCTCTTTACGGCCCCGACCGAGGGGGGCAAACCCTACTAGCTGGACACCTCGATGTCCAATCGCAAGGCTCGGGGGCGACTCCCCCAACGGGCCAGCCATACGACCGACTGAAAGGACGGGTGCAATCCCCTAACTAATCAGTCATTGGATCGACCATAAGGCTGGAGGCGACTCCCCCAGCGGGTCGATCCGTTGTTCAGTCATAAGACTGGAGGTAGCTCCCCAGCAAGATGATCGGCTTAAATCGACCGATCGTAAGGTTGGGGGTAGCTCCCCCAGCAGGCCGATCAAACCGACCGACCGTAAGGCTGGGGCAGCTCCCCCAGCTGGCCGGTCACCGGGCCGACCGTAAGGCTGGGGCAGCTCCCCCAGCGAACTGGCACATCGATCAGTTGTTAGACTGAGGGTAGCTTCTCCAGTGGACTGATCGACCCGACCGACGTAAGCCTGGGGCAACTCCCCCAGCAGGTCGAAATATCGGTCGACTGTAAGCCTAAGGGGTAGCCCCTCCATCGGGTCGACCGACCCGATCGGCCGTAAGGCTGAGGGCAACTTCCTCAGCAGGCCGACCACCTGATCTGCCGTAAGGCTGGTGACAACTCCTCCAGCAGGCCGACTACCCGATCGCCTGAAGGAGTGGGAGAAGGTTCCCACCCGCAGGACGATTGGCTATTAAGACCAAAGGCAGAGCCCAGGCCACCTAAACAACAGAAAGTCCTGGAGAACCAGCCCGGCGGCCAGATCTCTGAGCAAGTCGGGGAGACCTTACCAACCCGGTCCGCTTGAGAGCCACGTCCAGGGTCGGAAAAAGGGACACACAACCACCAGCTAAAATGGAATTCCATTACAGAAGAGGAAGAGTGTATTACACAAAAGCCATAGAACGGTGAGGCTAGTGGGCTAAACCCTACTTCCTGCGTGATGGTCAAGGGCATCTTCGGAAACGCCGGCTGGCTGCTCGGCGCTTTGGAGGGGCACACCTCAAGCCTCGTCCTTGCCCTCGGACTCCAGCTGGAGTTCTTCGAATCGAATTCCAGAAAGCGGAAACCTCCGCTGGAGCCTGGATCTCAGACCGACACCGGACGAACCCCTTCACAAACGCCTCGTACATCGTCCCGGCGACAAAAGACGTGGCATACTCGTCCACGGCTTCCTTTGCAATCTGCTCGGGATCCACCGCTGTCAGCTCCTGGACTCGGCCCTCGAGGACGGCAACTTGGCGCTGGTGCTCCGCCCGCTCCTTCTCAGCCTCTTGGAAACTGGCGTTGAGTTTGGCCAAAAGAGCCCGCTCTCTCTACTCTGCCGCCTCCAAGAGGCTTGCGAGCTCCGTGGCGTCGGCTTCGATTGCGGGGCCACCTTCCCCTCCGGCCACAGCGGCGGCCTTCGTCAGCTCAGCTACCCGATCCTCGGCCTTCGCCTTTTCGACCAGCGCTAAAGCTCTCTCAAGCTCTGACTTCTCCAGTGCAGCTGAGAGCTCAGCTATATGAGCCTCCAGTGATCTGGCGCGCGCCTCGGCTACCTGGGTTGCTTCATCTTCGCCCCCTCGGCCTCAGGCTTCTGGGCTTGGCCTTCTCGGGTCTCAGAGAGCGCCACGAATTGGCGCCTTATCGAAAGGCCGACCGAAGACAACTGCATCGGGAGGTATGGATAAGTTGAAATCCCTTACGAAAGATGGGATGCGCTAAAGACCGCACTTGTTGACCGGCCTGTACCATGAAGGCCGCCAGCCGATCACCTTTCACTCCGTCCAGCACGGATTGGTCCAAATGAAGGCAGCAGTTTTCAGCCAGCCGGGCCGTCACCCTGCAATCGGAGAAGACAGCCTCCTCCAAACCCACGGGAAAGCCGGGGCTGAACAAGCCTTCCCCTGGCCGCGGCAGATCGGTCTCGACCGACCGGAACGCGCCCAAGGACCGCTGATAGACTACCGGGAGCGATCCTGATGGGGGAGGCGAGGGGCCGACCCAGAGCCACGTGTCCTGTGTCGGTGAATGCCAGGTGTGATCCTCAGGAGGAGGGACGCCCTCGACCCTATCAAGGACCCGGGCCTTTTTCGCGTGTCCTTCCCCGGACCGGGCAGAGTTGGCCCCCTCGCCCTCTTAGAACCCGTCCCAGAAAACCCGACCCGTGTCTTCTTCCGGACTTCCAGCACATGGTCCCTCCGTCGCGGGTTGGGATCCGGGACGGCGGCAGGAATGGAGGGCTGAGAGGAACCTTGGCCAAACCCACCTGCGCAAAAGGACAAGACAAAGAAACAGTATCGATTGGCCGAGTTTTCGATGTCGGCACCCCGGATTCAGGGCTTCAACAAAACTCACTGAGGGACCTGACGGTTTTCCGCAGGATTAGGTCGGAGAAGAGGACGTCGACTTTTCGGTCCGCGGCAGGGACCAACGGCAGAGTGTCGACCGTCTTGAGCTCGGCGTCGGTGAGACTCCCAAGCTCGAGGATTAGCGAGCTCACCACCCCCCATTGGGCCGGGATGTCCACCTCTGAGGGAAAGCGAACGAAGACGTATTCATCCTTCCAGTGTTTCAAGGAACTCGGCAGCCCCAGCACCAAGCTCTTCTTCGATCGAGCACTGATGTAAAGCCAGGCTCCCAACTGATGTTGGCTCAGGCGGAAGAATTGGGCAAAAAGTCGAAGGGATGGCTCAATCCCATTCAGCATGCAGAGAACGACAAACCCAACAAGTCACCCGATGGCATTGGGACGGAATTGGCATAAGGCAAACCCGTAAGCTCGCAGAAACACGACGACAAAGGGGTGGAGAGGGAACCGAAACCCAAACCGAAAACTCTGTTCGTACACACCGACTTCTCGAGGACCAGGGAAGCAGATCCGCTCGTCCTTCTCAGGGGCCCGGGCAGAGCACGGGGGGAGAAGATAGCTGGTGCGCAACGCTCTAATTGAAGTGGCGTAAACAGACGATTGCCACCCCAGTACCTCAGAAGGCCCCCTGAGAGCTCCCCCAAGGCGGCGCACCGTCGTGATAGAGCCGGGAGCCGGACCTGGATTGGTGACAGCCACCGGGCGCCCTGAACCAGCGGCCGAAGAGGAGGATGACATGAGACGTCGCTTGAGGAGGACCCGGTCCGGCGGAAAGGAAAGGGAAGAAGAGGATGTCGATTGAAGGAGCGAAACCCTCATCCAAAGGACGGGGACCTCCCCTTATACTGCCCCCTCAAAACCTTCCCTCGCATCGTGAGTCGACCACCCGAGCGCACGTGTCGACATCCTGCGAGGCGCAACGCCTCAAATTCCACACCCATTGGCGGGGGGAATTCAACCGGCCCAGGTCATGATGGCTCCCATTTAATGGCACCGTCTCGACTGGCGCGCCTGACAAGATCTATCCAAGTCACATCGCCGAACCGAACCAGCAAAATCCGATCGGCACGAGCGATGTGGGCAATTGATACGACCATTTGGAGGCGGCCCAAGAACCAGCGACCCAAGCCCACACTTGAAGCTGAAAGCCCACAAAAAGAGTTCGGCCCAACCGACGAGGCCCTTGCAAGGACTCGGAATCGGATCGACCACGACCGTGCGTGCGCTCGGTCAGCCCACGCCAACAGGAGATAACCGCTCCCCTAAAAACACACATCCTTAATGGCCATTAAGGAGCCCATTAACCCACCCCCACGACGCACGCAGGCGCCTTCAAGGAGGCGGATCATGGGGCGGAGAGTGGGGACGTGGTTTGAGAGCGATCATGGGACGAACCCTATAAAGGGACTTGGGAGGCAGCCAAGCAAGGGGACCTGACCCCCGATACCAACTGACGATGGTATTCTACTCAAAGACCTTGTTTTTCACTTTGCCTTTTCTCCCCTAGCTCAGTCCGAGGATACACGTAGCGGCCTCCCTGTGAGCCGTAACGATCCCGCCGAGTATTTTTCAGATCCGTTCTGACTTAGTCATCAGATGGGACTTGGCCGAAACCAAGGTCCGACACCATGACGAGTTCCCTCGTCTATCCAGGTAAAGCAAATCCCAAGGCGCTAAGGCTACCCCTCAGCGCAGCATCTACCGATGCCAGGCGCACCCAGCGTTGAGCCCGCTCGTCCCCGACGAGCCCCTCTATCAACCAAGGACGAGCGTTCTCCGTGGAGCCGAGGCTACCCCTCTGCACCTCACTGACCAAGGCCGAGCGTTCTTCAAGGTGCCAAGGTTACCCATCCGCACCGCACTGACCGAGGCCGAGTGCTCCAGATAAAAAGCTCGTTCGCCCTCGACGCACCGAGCCAGCAGTTTCTGGAGCTTGCGTGTGGATCTGAGCTACCCTCGTCGAGCACTTGCACGCCTGACGGGACCAAGTGGTCTCATTTGATCCATTGACCACCTTGACCGTCCAAACCTCAGTCACGATTCAGTGGTGAGAAAACACCCGTAAACAGGTGAAATTATATTAGTTAATGCAACTAGAGAGCATATAATTACAAAATCGGAAACGTGCAGATAAACATTGGAATCGAAAGGGCTTGCCCATAGCATGCTGATACAAAAATACAAAGAATGTAATGTAATCGAAGGTGGGAGAAGAAAACGAGGGCCAAGAAATATCCATGAAATGCTAAGCAATCTTCAATCATTGATCGCGAAATTGTAGATTTTGTTCCTAAAATCAACCTCTTTACACAAAGCTTATATCAAATAAACTCAACACTTCAACACTCAATGGCAATGTCGACGAATCAGGATTAAACGATGTACCTCGCGAAATCAGACACTCCGCTACAATCTCATGGAACCACTTTGATCAAAATCTTATGCTATTGGGTTGTAGGCTAACAATGTACATCGAGACATCTAGCACAAAAGCGTTGAGCATAATAGGTGTCCATACAAGTTCCATGAAATTGAAACCAAAGACAGCCACAAACGAACAATCACATAATACAATTTTCCTTTATCTATTTCTATGTTACTCTCATGGGCATTTCCTCAAACAGGTGTTATGCTTCGCCTCATGAAAATTTTCAATTATTTTAACCATCATCTCAAGTTTTTCTTTTTTGCTTTTTTTGATTGTTCTTATTAATTAAAATCAAGAATGGATTAAAAATACCAGTAAATTTCCCACACAAAAAAAAAAAAATCAAAACCTGGGCGAAGCGATTCTTGGAAACGGATCGAAGCAGCGCTGACTGCAGCTTTGAAGATCGATTCGTCGTCTGCGCTGATGGATCGGGCGATGATCTTGCTGCTCGAATTCTTTGTTTTCGTTCCGTTTTTGGAAATAAAGTAAAGCCGCGATGGCAAGTGGAGAATCGACGCCATTCTCTCTCCCTCTCTCTCCCTCTTCTCCCGGTTGCTCGATCTTTTGCTTCTGGAATTTTTTCACTTCACACCTCCGAGCTGAGTAAAGCTTAAAACATGCCCTTTTGGGTTGATGGTAGTGTTTAACGGTTAGGTCCCTTAATTTGAGGTGCATCCTTCACGTTTATTATTGAGAATTGCTATATACACCGAAAACTCGAGACATATATGTGACAACCTCCCAAAATTAGAAATAAAAAAATTCAATTCATGGTTCACATCATGTCCTCTTCTCTTAATTTCTACTTGTTGACGCCACCGAATATTTATAACCATAGATTTCACAACTTGCCCATCTCTTAATTGACCTCAAATCCTTTCTTGGTCCCCCTTTGATTTCCTTGGCCGCATCAATGAATCCATGGCTCATAGCTTGGATGCCAACGCATTACCTCAAGTTGGTGATTGATAGGCCCTCTCCCTTGGCACAACTTTCTCTATCAACCATGCATTTTGTTCTTTACTTTGCCCTAGACAAAGAAAGCTATTTCTCATCAAATTGATGATAGATATGGCTTTTATCTAGGTTAATATAGACCGGCCTCCACGGTTGATAACTACTGAAGAAGCTGCGATAACTATAAGTTTGGAAGACGTCGTTGTTTAAGGGAGAAGGAAGAAGGCGAAAAAATACTTTTGTGTCAAGACATATATTAAGCATAGGATTTAATATAGAAAAGGTAGCAACTCATCTAATAGATCAGTTGTCAAGACACAAAAGGTTGGAAAGTATAAGCCTCCACATGGGCTTGTACTCGTTGGAGGGCCCACCTTTTTGTGTCTGCATGAGTCCCTTAATTTATAAAAGTCATTACATAATTAAATATATGTGATTGCAACTAAGCCTTAACCGGGCTCAAAATACAACTAGAAACAAAACAAACACCATACAAAGTATCATGAATGAGTTATCCATGCATGCAGGAGTTAAACATGCAATTATATTTGCTTAATTTCATGAATGAGTTAAGCATATAATATAATGATCTATCATAAATGTACGTAATTGAAATCTTACAAGTTTCCAAAGCGATTAACACAAAGAAATCATTTGGAAATGAAAAGTCTTGACCACACTAACCTCAACCTGTAGATAAAAGAAAAGATCCATGAGTCGTCCATGCATGCAGGCTGTCAGAGGAGAGGAGCCCATGGTGGAGAAGTAGCGCACGTGCAGGTGCTCGTCAAGACCGAAGCTCTGCACGTGCCCTGCTTCTCCAGCACAGGCATCTTCCCCCTTACCAATGGATTGCAGCTCTCAACGAGCAGCGAGCCTTCAAAATGAGAGAGAGAGAGAGAGAGAGAGAGAGAGAGAGTCGTGGTACACAATCTTCTTCTTATTTTCCTTGGAGAATTGCTACATGCACCTCAAACTTGAGGTGCATGCAATGATTTATTTCTATTTTAGGAAACAAAAATCAAATCAATAAATTTGTTAACACTTGTTACTTTTGTTCTTTTTCCAAAAATAAACTCTAATCATTGAATGCACCTCAAAATTGAGGTGCATTTAGTCATTATCTTTTCCTTGTCCATCTCTTTCAGCTGTCCTTTTGAGGGGCCTAGGAACTCTACTGTTCAAAGTATTTGCTTTTGTTGTTCTTCCAAGTGTATGAAAGGCAAGTAGTACTACCACACACAGGTAGTTTGGTGCTATTTTGATGGGAAAGGGGAGGATAGAACAGAATCAAAGTCCTAGTCGCCTAAGGGCATGTTTCTTTGGTTGGAAATGGTTTGGGATTTACTGTTTGCAATAGTAAATTCTTGTATGAATCCTGAGGAGAGAGAAGAGAAGTAGTGTGTTTCTTTTGGAGGAAAAGGGGTTGGAAAGTGGGTTTGAGATTTGGTGGTGGGTCCCAAAGTAAAGTAGTGTGTTTCTTTTGTTGAAAAGTGAAATTGGGAAAGTATGATGAGAAAAGTTGGAAGAGGGATAAATAATAATAAAATAATATTTAAAAATAAAAAATAAATTAAAAACACGCGCAGCTGCACTTGGCATCTCGAGATTGGGGGGAGCTGCGAGTGGGCCCCAAAAATCCGGTTGCTCCTCTGTAATCCCCGTGAAATGGGGCGATTATAGTGGAGCAATTTTGGCTGCCACGGAGGCATGTGAAATCCCAAACCAGCCCGAGGATTCCCAATCAGAAGCCAACCAAAGAAACAGCATGCGGGTTTTTTAGGAGAGAATTCCACCAGATTTGACCGCTACAGTGAGCAAAAAACACTTTCCATGCGCTTTTCCCAGCAAAGAAACAGGCTCTAAGCAACAAGGGTAAAATGCACTAAAATATCTCATCTCATCGTTTGGACGGTATTTTTGCGTAAATATCATATAGTTTACTCGCTCAGTACGAATTCTTATGAAGTTGTACTTGTTTGGGGGTCCACTCTTACCACATTCAACCAGCTGCGAAAAAAAGTTACATGCTAACCCTATCATCTTTCCCCCATCTCTCTCTCTCTTCATCTTCTTTTTTCTCGGGGATCTTTCAAGCATGAATAACTCCAAGGCCATGGTCTCTCTCGAACTCCTCCTCTTTCTTATTCCCTTAACTCCCAAATTCTTCTTCACCTTCACTCTGTCAATCTCCTCGAAATCCGAGAGCAGTACGACTCCAGTGCAGGCTCGGGTGCAACCCGAAGGTGGGCCCAGTCGCTTTGAGGCGTGGTGTTGGGACAACTTTGACATTAGACTTCGAGGGTCAAATGATCTCAAAATTGAGTAACATTAGTTTCTACGCGATCTCCATGTACAGACCTTCGAAATATATATCGTTTGGCTTCTAAGATTCACTAGAGATGGAGAAACAATTACTCAAAGTTAATCCCTTAAATGGAAAATTTTTGAGTAAAAGTGGGCTCTCTTTGCTAGTAGTGCATCGAATTTGTTATTGATCCGTAGGCTCTGCTCACCCTATAAATAGGGTCCATCCCGTTTAGCCAAACTCGTACTAAGCCTTGATTAATGAAGCTTATCCTAATTAATTGAGCAAACCTATATCTAAAGGTTTTTAGTTCCTCTTTTTCCTTTTTATTTCCTTTTTAGGGTTGAGCAAAACTTGAAGGGAATTATCCAAAGCATGAGGCGGGGGCCCAGCTAAGGTAAAATCTTCTAGGACAAGTAATCGCTCTGAGACGAGGCATTGCATCGCTTCGGGACATTGCCATAAGGAATTGTTATTGTAACAGCAAAAACATATGATATGTTCTTTATTTATAGCAGGAAATTTTTGATCTATCTTTGCGAGATTGGTTCACTCATCTCCGAGATAGCATAGTGACTCGTCTCGAAATATACGAGAGCTATTCCCAAGTATTAGAGATCGAACATGTAATAATCCTGGTGAGTCCATGTATTGTATCCACGGGACAACTGACCTGTAAAACTATGAATTTCAGTTTATAAAGAGTATTAAACGATAAGAAATGGCAACCTTTCGAATGCAAAATAGTGGAGTAAAGGTTTCAAGAACTAAAAATAATCATATGATAACTACGGGAATGTCGATACTATGGTACCAATATGGAGATGATGTGTTGGTCGTGATTCTGTTAGGGTTTTTGCAATTAATGATTATTAATATTTTTTTATAACTCAACGTTTCATCCCGCAAGGGTATGAGAACGTCGAAAAATATAACAATAAAATTCATCGAAAAGTGTCTTAAGTATCGAGTAAAGTATTAGTTTCACGAGGAATTTGAGCTTATATGCCTGTAAGGGTCACGGCAATGTTTGCAAGGACCACACCACAAATATGTCAACAAAGATCATATTTGATTCAAGTACACCAACTACGATAATACTTGAATAATACGTGTAGAAACTAGTAAAATGCACGATATAACATTCAAAATAGGGCGAAAAGGCATTAAAATCAAATATTACAAAGCCCTAACTACATCACAACCAACACATATGCGAATTATCCATGCATGGAGAGAAAAGAATCAATATCCATAGACAAATACATCATCAATACTCAAAATATGTGTCAAATACACCAAATACAAGAGAAAAGTTAATAAATTTATCACCAAATCTCTCCAATTGGACCGTAGATCTCCTTCAACAATTGCTCTCTGCCTCTGTCTCCGGGGGCCTCCAAAATTCAGGGCCAAATACGCTTGGAAAAGATCCTAATATGCAAAGAATACCCCCAAAACCCTAGCAAAATACGCTTATATATAGAGATGGCTGGTTTTAAGCTGTTAGCAGGTCCAAACCCGCATCCAACAGCACTCAAACCCACTTCTAGTAGCCGCTTCAAATGATGACCATTCGATCGAGGCACGATCGAACGTCGTCGCGACACGTGTCCTAGCGGGTCGACGTTGATGTGGTCGAGTCCGAATTCAATTCGTTCTTCGATCTTGTTCGTTCAATAGAGCAGTGAATCATCAGGATCGTGCCACGTGGACATATCACCCACTGAATTCGACTCTGCTGCGTGGTCGGTGGTGGCCGTTGGATGATAGATCGATGGTTAGGAAGCGACCACGTTGCCCGCTTGCTGGCCGCTTGCTGGGACGTCCGATAAGAGTGGGATTGCGCGGATGGCTGCCATGTGTCCCAGTTGAGTGGTTGTATATATTTTCGTATTTTCCACGTATTTGCATTGTATTTCTTCATATTTTCTGTATTTAAATGGTATTCTGCATTCAGATCTTAGAAAAATACGAATAATAGCAGTTGGAATTGTAAAATTGAGATATACACATGAAATATATTAGAAGACAGAAATGCTCAATAAAATGACATTTTGTGTATAGAATAATAGATTCTTCTAATAAATAAAAATATTCTTAATAAGCTTGTATTAGAAGTCAAATACACATCATATATCACAAAATGACACTAAATGAGGGGTTAAGTATGCAATATTTATCCTAAATCACATAGATCCTGCAAATGGTTTTAAATTTTTTCGTAGGGTTTTCATAAAATGATATTTTACGGTTTTGTTTTTCTTCCGTTGTTTCCCACGTCTGTTAAGCCTTAGGCTAGACGCTGGAAAAAAGCCCTATAGAAGCCTCCTCAAAACCCTTTACATAAATTATGCATCCAAACATTTGGAGATAGCCTAACTACATGACTTTCATGTCCAAATCTTTTCTAGAATTTTCTTACCAATAGCTGATGATGAAATTCTATTTATCAAATATTCTATGGTTGATACAATTTCAGCCCAAAATCTCTTAACAATCTAGATGTAATACGCAAACACATCACTTTCTCTTAAAGTGTTCTATATGTCATCTTTGGTACTCTATTTAACTGTGAATCTTTTGGTGTAGTGAAGTATCTTTTTATCCATTGCTTCTCATAGAATCCCTTAAGCTCAACATAAGTAAACTCACTGCTATTACCAGATTTAAGCACATTAACTTCTTACCCGTTTAGTTCTCCATAATGGTCTTTCACTTCTTATACTTCTCAAATATCTTTAACTTCTCTTTCATCCAGTACACCCAACACATCCTAGAAACTCAGAGTATTCTGATTGTAAAGCATGAAATTGATAGAAAAC